>OX243812.1:9184904-9350530 GCA_945859605.1 Lumbricus rubellus
GAAGAAGAGGAAGGGAAGAGGGAAAAGGAGGAAGGTGAGGAAGAGAATGAGGAGGAAGAAAATGAGGAGGCAGAGAATGATGCTGGTGTGATGGAGATTGTGGTCTCTTGGATGAAAGATCAAAACGTGACCATTCGCCCGCAAAATTAGTCTATCGGTCATCGAACGAAAGACAGTCGAAAACTAATGGACAGACAGACAGACAGACAGACAGACAGACAGACAGACAGACAGACAGACAGACAGACAGACAGACAGACAGACAGACAGACAGACAGACAGACAGACAGACAGACAGACAGACAGACAGACAGACAGACAGACAGACAGACAGACACACAGACAGACACACAGACAGACAGACAGACAGACAGACAGACAGACAGACACAAAGACAGACAGACAGACAGACAGACAGACAGACAGACAACCATAGGCAGAGACATAGCTGCGGACAGAGAAGTCCTGGTCATATAAATGAGTATCGACTATAATAGCTATATATAATTATAGACTAAAGTGAAGACAGCCTGCGAGAGGGAGAGATAAGATGCGCGTATTGAACAATTGCATGCGATAAAGAGATAGAGATAGAAAAGGAGATTGAGAAATATAGATAGGTAGATAGATAGAGAATTATAGATAGATCGTTTGATTGACGTAGAGAAATAGATATGTGGATCTACAGACAGATAGACAGAGACAGAGAGACAAAGACAGGCACAGACAGAGACAAAAACAGAGACAGAAAAGAGAGACAGAGAAAAAAGAAACAATATATAGACAGAGTAGATCGGAAGAGAGAAGGAGACAGACAGACAGACAGACAGACTTTTGAGAAATCAAGTGTGTTCCTGGTAGATTAGATAATTCAATTTTCAATCAATCAATCAATCGATCAATCAATCAATCGATGAATTCAACTCTGGCCCCAAGAATCATCAATCAGAGGTCAAAGATCAGCGACCTTTCACCTTCTGCACACCTCCACCCAATCCATATAGTTATATGAAAAGCATTTCGTGTCTCATATAATTTGAAATAAACAGAAACAAAATTGTCTTGAGATTATTCACCGAATAATTTATTTAGGATCGGCATATTAAGATAAGATCAACGTGTGTTTGGCGCAATTTTCGATCGAGGATGTTTTGCCTATTTCTAGATGTGACGGGTGTTTGGCAATTAACATAGCCATAGCAAGGATTGTAAGTGGTATTATAGAAGACGCTGTCTGTGATTTATAAGCACTGCAAATTACCCTGGAACATTTTAATAGCCCAATTTTGTAGCTTCCTCTTAAGTCTTAACGCTGTGACTGTGTCCACTGAGACATTTGCTGTCGTACAAACCGTTCCAGAAGTCTCTACAGTTCGATGGCACTGAAGAATTTCTGTTGTGACGTTCCAAATAATTGGAACATGCGACCCATGGATGCTTTGTTTGGTGCTGATTCAACGAAATTCTCCCAATGTAGTACTTCCTTCCCAGTGATGATATTATATTCTTTTCAGTTGTTCCACCACATTTTCCCTAGTAGCCTACACATTATCTACGTCAATCGTTTACCGCCACTGTCCAGAAATGCTTGGCTGTATGCTCAGGAATGTCTCACAATTCTTCCAATATAAACATTGACCTGACATAATATTTTATTCAGCACTTCAGTATAGCTTCCACTTCACTCACAATAACTTCCCCAATCCCCTCTTCTTTTTTCAGTGGCTCTACCATTTCTTTCATTTTTTGCTTGCTCGTGTTATAGATGTATGCATACAAACGCTAGCTTTCCTCATTTACATTCCTCTATAACATCCGTTAAAAGACGCTTATTGCTATTCAAGTCCCTTTACGCTATGATGTGGATATATAGGCCTATCACATTGTGGGGTCTCTGTTATGTTTACTTTCTGTTTGGTGTAAAAATGTTTTTCTATGATTATGTCATGCTTCTGTTGACTCGTCAGGTTGTTTTTCGTGAGTCTTGTTTTCGATGCTGAGATGTAGATAGAGTAATTCTTCAATTGCTCGATTTTTAAATTGTTATTATTGAGTTGAGTGCATTATTAGGTCAATTTATTATTATGCTGTGTGTGTTTGATGCTGTTATTTTAAACAGATTTCATCTCGTGTTGAGATGATTAAATTGTTTCTGTTTCTCTTCAAGAGTTTTTTTTTATTATGCTCGGTGTCGTGCCTGAGTATTTCTGTATTGTGTATTGTGTATACGATCAGACACTTCGTCCTTAATCCGGGTCATCGTTCGTCCATTTCTCTTCTCTCAGATCTCTTTTTTTCTCCGATGAATCCAGTTAAGCTTTCGTCCAAAGCATCTGCGCTTTGTCGTCGTCCTTCCAGTGCAGATCCCTCCTCTGATGTCTTCTCCTCCACCATTACTATGCTCATTCGATAGAAATTACAAACAGAAACATCCCAGCCAATATGCAGCAAACACCCATGGTCAATACTTAGCAATTCGTAATGAATGGGGCTTATATTTAGAAATGATGACGACGACTGAGATTATGGAGGTAATGATATCACTAATGCTATTATTATTATTTCGACTATTACCACTGCCACTGATACTAATACTACTGCTACTACTAGTGCTACTACTACTACTACTGCTACTACTACTGCTACTACTACTGATACTGCTGCTACTTGTGCTGCTGCGGCCATCATCATGATCACCACCATCAATGCAACTGTTGTTGCTGTTGTTGTTGTTGCTGCTGCTGCTGATATGTTTATCATATGCCTCTATTCAATTCAATGACGAAGCATCAAGATGTAGTAAGAAGCTGCTGTTCTTCTCAATGTATTAATGCATGCAGTGACCATTACTTAGGTTCGAAATCGCCATCTTCTACTTACTACTTACAATGCCAACCAATGCTCTAACCAATCAGAGATCTTGTGTCCCTCGGTGATAATAAAAGATTTTTTGTTGATGAATTGCATGACACGATGAATGATGACGACGATAGTGATGATGATGACGATGATGATGATGATGATGATGATGATGATGATGATGATGATGATCCTGATGATGAAGAGGAGAGGAAGAAGATGGAGAGGAAGACGAAATACGAGGAGGAGGAGAATGACGAGGAGGAGGAGGAGGAGGAGAAGAATGAGGAAGAGGAGGAGGAGGAAGAAAAAAGAAAAAGATAAACGAGAATAAGAAAAAGACGTTGAGGAAGAAGAAGAGGAAGCATGAGGAGGACGACGACGAATGAGAAAAGGAGAAGAAAAAGTAAAATAAATAGAGGAGGAGGAGGAGGAGGAAGAAAAGATGACGAAGATGATTGAAAGAGGAAGAAGAATTATTATGCTGATATTGAGTGGGAGGAGGAGAAGAAGGAAGAGATGAAATAGGAGGAGGAGGAGGAGCAGGAGAAGGAAGAGGAGGAGGAGGAGGAGGAGGAGGAGGAATAAGAGCTTTGAGTCCAGAAGCAATGGCTAACACACTACCCACACTCAGTACCCACCCCATCCGCCCGTTCATAATCCTTCTGGGGGACTCCATCCATGGATTGTTTTTTCTCCCCGTGGCTTTATGATATGGCTTGTTCCCCTCCGCTGCAGTCATCCGGGGTCAGGTCCGATTTAGCACCGGAAGCAGAAGCAGGTCCCATGCGACTCACTCCAAGAATACATCATGGATACAACGGACATCATCGCAAGCAGACGAAAGGATGTGCCTGCTATAGTCGTCGTTTCATCCTTTTCAACGTCTACCCCTCTATCCATTCATCCACCCATCCATCCATCCATCCATCCATCTATCTATCCATCCATCCATCCATCCATTCATCTATCCATCCATCAGTCCATCCATCCATCCGTCAATCCATCCATCCGTCA
Source organism: Lumbricus rubellus (assembly GCA_945859605.1). Taxonomy (NCBI): domain Eukaryota; kingdom Metazoa; phylum Annelida; class Clitellata; order Crassiclitellata; family Lumbricidae; genus Lumbricus; species Lumbricus rubellus. The sequence continues at coordinate 9,188,781 of OX243812.1, forward strand.
GTCCATCCATCTATTCATCCATCCACTCATCCATCCATTCATCCACTCATCTATCCACCGATTCATCCATCCATCCAACCATTCATCCATCCATCTATTCATCCATCCACCCATCCATCCATCAATCCATCCATCCATTCATCTATCCATCCATCAATCCATCCGTCAATCCATCCATCTATCCATCCATCCATCCATCCATACATCCATCAATCCATCCATACATCCACCCATCCATCCATCTATTCACCCATCCATTCCATGGTACTTTTGCTTCCTGCCGTAACCTCAGTTCCTCTGTATTTCTATGTGTTTGTTTGATAGTGCTTACACGTGTGCTGGTGTCATTCCGAACCACGATCTGTCCATCTGTCTGCTTGATAGTGCTTCCAATTGTTCCGCTCTCTTACCCTGTTCCGTGTGGATTTTCCACTCTTCCACCAAACCACCATCGACCGTTTTTCGCTGCCCATAAATCTCCCTTTGTTCCTGTGTTACGAATGCAGCTGCAGACCAACCAACTCCCCCTCCCTTACCCTCCCCCAATTCTTCCCTCCTTTCTTTCTTCTTTAAATCTGTCTTTCCATCTTTTATTCCACCTCCATCAACATGCATCCTCTGCCTCGGACAATAACTCCATGTTTTCCTCTTCCTCCTCCTCCTCCGCCTCCACCTCCGCCTCCGCCGCCTCCTCCTCCTCCTCCTCCTCCTCCTCCTCCTCCAATCTTCCTCCTCCTCGTCCTCGTCCTCCTCCTCCTCCTCGTCCTTATTCTCCTCCTCCTCCTCCTCCTCCTCCTCTTCCTTGTCCTTGTCCTCGTCCTCGTCCTCCTCCTCCTCCTCTACCTCCTCCTCCTCTCTTTCTCGCTCCGTTTCTCCTTCCCTCATCGCCATCGTTCCCTTGTCCCATAAGTCCTTCTCCGATTCCTTCTTCGCTTCCATTCATTCATTTCCTCTTTTTATTCCTTCCTTGACTATACCTACATTCTTTCCAGCTTCCTTTTGTTGTTCGCATCCTGTTTTTGCGGCTACTGAGTGTGTGTGTGTGGCTATAATGGCGTGATGGCCAGTGAGGGGGGAGGTGTGGGTGGTGGAGGTGGGTGGGGATGGGTGGGTGTGGATGGAGATGGAGTGGGTGGGTAGTCGTGTTGCTTGGAGAATGGAATGGATTACGCTGAATAAATCCCAATTAAGACCGGAAGCGGAATTTCGGTCGAAAGATGCCACACGCCCTCTAGCGAATACGGCGACCAAGAAACTCCTCTTCTTCTCTGTCCCTCTTTCTGTCTCTGTCTCTGTCTCTGTCTCCCTCTCTGTCTGCTTTTCTATGAACGGTCAGATACAAAACACACCAAACGTAACTTACAACGCATCGTCGGCGTCGTCGCTGTGTCATAATCATCATCGTCGTCTTCGTCATCATCATCATCATCATCGTCATCATCTTCATCATCATCTTTATTTTCCTCATCGTCGTCGTCATCACCATCACCATCACCATCACCACCACTACCACCATCATCATCATCATCATCATCTTTATTTTCTTCATCGTCATCATCATCATCATCATCATCATCATCATCATCATCATCATCATCATCATCATCATCATCAGCGTCAGCATTCTCATCGTCGTCATCATCGGAATCAGTCGTAACCTTCCTGGATCTATATTTATATTCTGCATGATAGCAATAATAATAATAATAATAACAATAATAATAATAATAATAATAATAATAATAATAATAACAATAATAATAATAATAATAATAATAATAATAATAATAATAATAATAATAATAATAATATTAATAATAATAATAATAATAATAATAATATTAATAATAATAACAACAACAACAACAACAACAACAACGAAATAACGATAATGACGAATAATGATGATAATAATCGTAGTCGTCATCGTCGTTCTTTGTCGTTGCAGACGTATCGCCAGTGGACAGCGGCAACTACACATGTCAGGTGCGTGGTCAGCATTCGGTCATACTCGGACAGCTGACCAACGCTCTCTACGTCAGAGGTAAAGCGAACACGTGATCAGTCAACGGTGACGGCCGCGATTAGTCAACCAAAACGCACCGACTAAAACACATCCTCCTCCCACTCTCTCACTTTCCATCTTGAAAGCATCTTCCTCTCATATTACTGACCTCCTCCTCATCTTCTTCTTACTCCTCATCCACTTCCTCGTCCTCCACTTTTTCCTCATGCTTTTGATCTTCCTTCTCGTTTTCTTTGTTCTTATTTCTTTCTCCTCCCCTTTCTTTCCCTTGTTCTTATTGTTGTTGTTGTCGTTGTTGATGTTGTTGTTCTTCTTCTTCTTCCTCCTCCTCCTCCTCCTCCTCCTCCTCTTCTTCTTCTTCTTCTTCTTCCCTTTCACCCTCCTACTTCTCCTCCTCCTCTATTCTTCTTTTTCATCTTCCTTTTCTCTTGACATCTTTTTTCCTCATCATACAACTGCTATGTTTGCCTTTGTTCATAATATCCTCCTTGTCTCCTTCTTTTTCATTTCTCGAATTAAGTCAATAGTAATTACTGTAAAAATGTCCACATATTACTCAGTTAAGTTCTTGGAAAGAGCGGCTCGCAACCTTCAAGATGTAGCTTTCGTTCAGTTTGCTCAACTGTGGTCTCGACCAAATTCTGCTTATTTCAATGTCACTGACGCATGAACAAAATAATGAGACACAAATTAGCCTGTAGCATCATTGAGATAATTAATTAATTAAAAGACACAAACAGTAAACACGGACTGATGAGTCTCTGTTCAAATGACGTCTAGGTCTAATGCACGAGTCTTAATTGCAAGTATGTAGGCTATATACGGACATTTCCATAGCGCCTTACAATCGATGGTATTGTCATATAACTTTCGGCAGGGGATTATAGCCGTGGGGTAGAGTACCCAATGTAGTCAAGTACGGGTGATCCTGATCTGTTACTTACTTGCTAACTTACTCTGGTGAGTCCTAGCTAGCAAAGACGACACGGTGATTGGTTATATATATAAATTATTATTAGACAAATATGGCGACGCCAGTCTAGATCGGCGAGAGTATTCAATACGACTCGCAGGTCAAAACCAGTTCGATTACAATCTATAATTCTAAGTATTTGAATCCGTAACTAAAGCACACCGTTATTATCTTTTAACTTTACAACAGCCTACCTACCTATCTATCTAGACTTAGTCTTGTGTCGAATTCCTGTCACCCAATAATACACTACCTATTCTAATATAACTCTGGGGTGACAGACAGAATGTAAGTTTTACACTCTATCTTATAGTCTGATGCGTGTATGACTCCCAGTGCTAGCCAATCGTCTCTTAGTGTGTTCTGTGATTGGTCCGCTTCCTGGTGTATGCCACCAATGTCATGTCGTTACGTGCTTGCATGCGTTCCTTGACTGACACCTCATGAATATTTATTTTCCCGTATCTCCATGTGTGTAGTTGTTCCTGATTGACAGGTTGAGTGACAGTTGTACATATCTTATCTTCCTCTGTGAACTAGTCATGAGTCCCGCCTACATGTGTGCATTATTGTGTATATTTTGAACTATATTCCTGCCCAATTATCTCCTCATTATAACTCTATGCATGTCTAATTATCTCCTTATTATACAATAATACTCAAGAATCCATGAACCTAATCCGGTCAATTTCCGAAGTTCTTCTGGCTAAGCCAACGGTGGAAAACCAATTCGAAGAAAGAGGTCAGGACTACAATTATCTTGGCCAATGAAACAACGAAACTTTGGAATAGAGGGAACAGATACGGACTCATACAGTGCGAGTTTTAAAAACTGCTGAAGGAATATAGCCTAATCACCTATAGGCCTACTCTGTCTCATTAGCAATACAGTTAAGCCTATACGCAAAAACACACACTAACACACACACACGTACACATCTCATATATACTCTTCCATACATTGAATTCTTTGACAAAACATGTATACATTCACACAAATGAACCAGGTAGGCTATTAAACAATGATGTGTGAAATGCGCTACATAACATTTTAGATACATTGTCGTATACCGTTATAAGTTAACGCTGTCTTCTTGTTGTATGTTCTTGCGTCACCAGCTCAGATCGATCGATTATTCGTCTACGAGAATGACGTAGGGGCTGACCCATCCTCCCCCTCATCCTCCTCTTCGGAGGACCTTGGTCTTTCTCACAAGACCTTCCGCCTCGTGGAGGGCCGCCCTGGTCGCCTCGGCTGTTCCGTCACCGGCGGCTTCCCTCCGCCGTCTATCGAGCTGTATATCGGTCAGCGCGATGTGACCGCCCTATTTGCCTTGACGAGCGTGGTCAGTCTGGTGGGGGAGAGGGGGCTGAGGACCATCAGACACTGGACACGCCGGTCAACCGTCGCCTATCTACCGTTGGCCGAGGACGATGAGGACACGCTCAAATGCATCGCTTCAGTGCAGGGACTCGAACCTCTGATCGACTACGCTATGCTCGACGTTGCCTGTTAGTTGCCACTCAGTCGTTCGTTCATTCATTCATTCATTCTAGGGCTGTTGATTTAATCGCGTTAACGCGTGCGATTAACGCGTTAAAAAATTTTGCGATTAAAAATTTTAACGCATTAATCGCACGCGTTAATTATATCTGATTAAAATAGAATCAGAGGCAGAAAACTCGTTTTAAACGGAAGGCTCATACTTAATTAAAACTAGTGATACATTCATTGGCAACTATTCCAAAAAAGAATTTGAAACTTAATTATCGTAGCAATTCTTTGCTCAATTATCGCCTAACATGCGTTAAACGCTAACGACGAACCGCCGCATCGCATCGTCCACTAAAGTTGTTTCCTAACTCCGTCAGACTACATTTGTGTACATTGGTTGAACTCCAGGAGATAGCAAGACCATTGGATCCAGGTTTAAAATGGTAAATGTTCACAGAAGGACAACTGAGACGAGGTTTGGCAAGAACCGTAACCTCTTGTGAAAAATTGTGACTAAATAATGAGGTTCGATATAGATCTAGTAGACCTACTGTTGTTAAATAATAAGAGCATCCCTTGAACCGACCAATGTAAATAAACTGGTCTGCAAATACAATAATTGGCTGAATAAATAATAAAATTTGATAGTCAGAAAATAGTTGCCCAATTTTCACATTTAGGCCTATATCATTTTAATTAAAGGTGGCTCAAATGAAAAAATAACGGGATTTTGAGGTTTTGACTGATTTGAACTGTGTTTCAATTCAATTCTGTCTGTCATACAAAACTGTTCAATAAATTAAATGCAGATTAAATAGGCCTAAGACAAAGGTTATTGAATATGTTTGCAATAGAAAAAATGCATTCAGTCATTAAAATTATATGCTTCAGGGGTCCTTAGTAAATAGTAAGATTAATATATTTGACTGAAATGCATTGCGATTAATTTGGCGTTAATTGCGATTAAAAAAATTAATCGCGCGATTAATTTCGATTAAAATTTTTAATCGAACAACAGCCCTAATTCATTCATTCAGTCAGTTAGTCAGTCAATCATTCAATCATTCAATCATTCATTCAGTCAGTTAGTCAATCAGTCAATCAGTCAGTCAGTCAGTCAGTCAATCAGTCAGTCAGTCAGTCAGCCAGTCAATCATCCATCCATCCATTCATTCATCCATTCATTAATTCATACATCCATTCAATCAGTCAGTCAATACGTTGTTCAGTCATTCATTTGCTCACTTACTCATGCAGCTAGTCGTCATTCATTCATTTGTTCATTCATTTGCTTATTCCCTCAGTCAGTCAGTCAGTCAGTCAGTCAGTCTGTCAGTCAATATATTTATAAGAAGGCGCCTCTCCAGGATGTGTTGATACCGAAGTATTTCTAAGACCTGCAGCAAGGCAGCAATCACTGACATTATAGAACGACTTGAGGCGTCGATAAAAGTAAACATCATCATCACAGATGGAGCCACTCTCTGCGCATGCGCCGTACACGACCTTCACCCCCACCCCCACCAAAGAGCTCACATCCTTCGTGCCCAATATAACTTTGCTCCAGAGTTCTTCTATTCAAGGACGTCGATCAGTGACCTTGGAATAATTATGTCGGTGGAATGCGATCATGTGGTGGAGTCCATCTTCTGATCTTCAGAGTGATAATTCCTTTGCTTCTTTGCCTCTGCGTCTGTGGTTCGATCCCATTCTGCGGTTTGTATTAATTGTTGTTGTCGTGCTGTTTATTGAGTCCTATCCAATTATCCATAATTATGGAAAAGTTATCCGAACCTTCTCAGAGAGCGTTGGTTTGCCTTGTTCTATAGCTTACCTTGCCTTATTTCCGTGGCAAAATTCTGCTAATTTACCCGCAGAGCCATGTGCTACCTTTAATAAAGTTCGTTCAACTGTCCTCAGTTAGCAAGTAGCCTATCATTTATTCGTTAGTGTTGATCAGCTCAAAAGAACTTATGAAACGACGGCTCGCATCACATCACATCACATCCTAAGACTCAACATAATTCATCATTGATGATGTAATCAGTAAGATTTCTAAGAACCACCGAAGCAGTATATGTCACAGAGACTGAAGTCGAGTAGACAGATAGACAAACCAATATATCCAGTCTTAGATTTACAGAGATAAAAATGGACAGACGTCACGTAAGAGACAAATAGGTGACAAAAACGCAGAGACACAGAGACACATACAGATGGAAAGACAAACAGAACGATACAGAGAAAGTAACTGAGAATAAGCGAGACATGGAGAGAAGAAAGGACACAAGTAATCAGCCGAAGGGCGTCGCATGATTGCCCGCGATGGTTGTAATTGGATGAGGAGAAGAAGAACGAGGAGAAGAACGAGGAGAAGAACGAGGAGGAGAACAAGGAGGAGGCGACAAATCTCCACAGGACGGAGAGCGAATTAGTTTGATCGGTTCAAAGGTCAGACAAGATCAAAAGGTTCAATTTTTGATGAGTTCAGAGGTTTGCAGCAGAACCAAGAGGTTCAATTTTTGATGAGTTCTAAGGGTACTGGCAGAACCAAAAGGTTCAGTTTACAATGAGTTCAAAGGGCACAATAAGGGTAAAAAGTTTAGATTTATGATAAGTTCAAAGGGTACCATCACATCCAAAGAGTTTCAATTTTTATGAGTTCAACGATATCCATCAGGATCATTAGGTTCAATTTTTATGAGTTCAGCGGATCCAATATCATGTCCAAGAAGGTTCAACATTAATTTGTTGAGTCAAAAAGCACGATTGGACCAAAAGACTACACTATTTTCTGCGAGTTCAAATGTTCCGATATGTTCAAAGGGTTCGTTTTCTACAAGGTTAGACCGTTAGAAGGTCTTATGTCTTTGAAGGGTTCGATTTGTTTTAGCTCGAGATGTTTAATCAGATCACAACTTCAAATTGTTCAATTTTGTGGGTTCAAAGATTTCTCTGTTAGTCTATAAAGATCACATGTATACTTAAATTCTAGATGAATTTTAAAAGCTAATTTTTTATTTGAACACAGTTAGATCACTTTCATCACGACAGATAATTTTGGATGATTTTTATCATTTGGATCATTTGGGATTATTCGGATCATTTGGATCATTCGGATCATTTAGATCATTCGGACCTTTCGGATCATTTCGGATCATTCAGATCTTTTTGGGATCATTCGGTTCATTTGCGATCATTTGCGATCATTTTGATCATTTTGATCATTTTGATCATTCGGTTCATTTGGATCATTGAGATCATTTGTGATCCTGTTAATAATCGGTTATCGTCTGATCTTCTTCTCGTCATAGATTCTCCAAAGATCCGATGTCAGCCATCTTCTGCGTCCGTTGGAGACAGAAATGTCGACATCCGATGCGAGATTTCGGCGAAACCTCAGACGTCGAAGGTCTTCTGGCTGATCGACGAGAACGGAACGACCTTGACCGACGGACACGACACACAGACCTTCTGGACCGTCCTTACGGTAACCATCAATCCATCCGTCCATCCATTCATCCACCATCCATACATCCGTTCATTCATCCATCCAGTCACCCATTTATTCATCCGTTCATCCATCAAGCCATCCATCCGTCTATCAATCTTCTTTCATTCATCCATTCATCCAGCCATCTATAGATCCATTCATCTATCCATCCATTCATCCATCCAGTCATCCGTTCATTCATGCATAAATTCATCCATCTATCCGTCCGTCCGTTCGTTCATCCGTCCATCCATCCATCCATCCTCCATCCATCTATCCATCCATCCTCCATCCATCCATCCATTCGTCAGTCCATCCAACCATCCATTCACAGAAATCTTCCCACGCCTGAATCCGATTCATAAACACGCGGCTCTGTTGCTCCTTGAACGCGAAAGACATCCCTCACCACCTGCCTTCCAGCAACCCTGCACCATCATTCATTACGGCACAACAACAACCACACACACACACAATCGAGTAAAGCTCCAATCTTCGTCTTTGCCACGTAACGATTGAACGCCGTGTGGCCGCATTCAGCCGCCAGATTATGACGCAACGGACAGAGTAAGTAAGTAAGAAGGCCACATCCGGGATTCACTTGCACCTCATTATAATGTAAGCGCCGCTGCGTGCGACCCCATGCAAGATCAGTGCACAACGCTGAATTATTAAACCCATGGCACCAGCAATATGTGAATATATATGTTTATTGTTTAATGTATACATTATATATGTATTAGAGTAATTAGACTATATATATATATATAATGAATGCACGGACATGCATACGCACACGCGTATATATATATATATATTTATATATGAATTCGATGAATATATACATAGTATATACATGTATAATATGAGACGTGCTGCCGATATAGAGTGAGGAATTAAGCATCACTCGGTTAAGACGTATTGGAGGCGTGTAGATGCATACAGAGATATATGGAGAGGGAGGAAGGAAATGAAAAGAAGATGTAGGAAGAGGAGGAAGGAGGAGGACGTGGAGGAAGGAGGAGGAGCTGGAGGATAATGAGGAGGATGAGGAGGAGAAAGAGGAGGAAGAGGAGGAGAACGAGTAAGAGACGAAGAAGGAGAAAGGATTAGGAAGGAGGAGGAGGTGGAGGATGGTGAGGAGGAGAAAGAGGAGGAGGAGGAACAGAGATATATAAGGAAGGAGGCAGAGTGGAGGGAGGGACGAACGTATAAGTGCAGTTTAGATAAATGAGAAACAGGAAACAAAGGAAACTATAGATGAAAGAACGAAGAGAGAAAGAAAAAGAAAAAATTACAAAAGAAGTAAATTTGCTTCTAAAAAAGGGCGGGAAATAAAGAGGAGAATGAGAAGGAAGGAGGAGGAGGAAGAGGAAAAGAAATAAGAATAGATGGTGAAAGCGGCGGTGTCAAGGGCGGCGGCGATAGTGGTGGTGGTGGTTTAGGAGGAGGAGGAGGAAGAGGAGGAAGAGGAGGAAGAAAAGAAGGAGAAGGAGGAGGACGAGGACGAGGAGGAGAGGATAAAGTAGTGAGATGGAATGCGCTTATTCTGTCAAAGACTGATCATCATCAATCATCCTTAGGCGCCGAATTCAATCTCTATGTGTGTCTGTTTCTGTCTGTCTGTCTCTCACGTCTCATACACACAATATCTCTCTCTATATCTCTCTCTATATCTCTCTCTATCTCTCTATATCTTTCTTTATCGGTTATTTCTGGTCCTCTTCTCTTATTAACGCAAATGCCGAAAAGATGACAATTAAATCGTCGAAACAAATGGTGCACGCCCTACCTACAATATATATAATTATATATATATACATACATGTATATACATGCCTGTACACATGATTGCAGTAATATATTATATTATATAGTATGCAGTATGCACATCTGAGACATCTCACACACACACACATCCACACACACACAAACACACACATCCACACACGCACACAGGTTCACATTATTATTAAGTCTTAAATGTATCTCTGTGAAATGTTAGCGAGCAGACTGCAGTATAATAGCCTACATGCATTATACAGTATAATTGCAATGCAATTGGAACATCCGTTAATTATCTAATCGAATTCTTTCTTCTTCTTCTTTCTCTCTTCCGTCAGTCATGTGACGACGATGAGGCTTTCACATGACTTCTCCAGACTTGTCTATTTCTGATGAGATCCTTTGCTCTTGGCATACTGATATCCATCATCTTCAGATCCTCTCTGACGTTGTCCATCCAAGTCTTTGGTTGTCTTCCTCTGCTTCTCTCTCCTTCTATATGCCCGTGCAGGGCCGCGAGTGGTAGTCTTTTTCCCTCCATGCGCTCCACATGACCGAACCATCTGAGCCGTCTTTTCCTGATTTTTTCCACTACCGTTTCTTCTGCGCCCAGCTCCTCTCTTGTAATCTAATCGAATTAGCCTACTCTAAATCAGTCCGTTTATTTTATGCAAAAGAATTCACTTTGATCACGTGGTTGTTCAATTAAAGTGGAAACTGTAGTTAAAATTTCGTAACTGAAATAAGTCTGTCATAGGTTGATGCCGAAAATAGTTAGCAAGAGTTAGTCTGAACTCTGAATAGAGCCTCGGTAGAAGGAACTACATGTATTCTTCTAAAAAAAAACTTGCAAGGACAATCATCTGAAATATTGGAAACAACTATCGTCTGAAGAACTAGAAAAACTGCCCTATGAAGAACTTGCAAGATTGCAAGAACTGAACTCTGAAGAACTATATGGAACTGAACTCTGAAGAACTATATGGAACTGAACTCTGAAGAACTGTCATCCGGAAGAAACGCTGCTCCTGGGGAGAGTTCCTTTTCCCGGAATGAACTAACTAAGATACTAAGTAAGGGACACTAGGCTGCACTCGGAAGGATGGATGAGACAAGTGCTGTATTTTCCATGTTTAATGAGCTACACATATAATATAATCTAAACCTACATGATTACTACAATAAAGCACGATAGCGAATCCAATTCTACATAATAATTAACCCAAGTAATGATGATCCGGCTTGCTCTCTCTAGAGATGCCTCTCTAGCTAGCTCTCCAGCTCGCTAGTTAGTCAGCTAACTCTCTCTCTCCCAACAAGCCTGGAGTGAGCTCTTACAGTCTGTTTTATATGAATCTAATATGACTTGTTTCTGTTACAAGCCACACCTTATCCAATCACAATTTACATAGTTAAGTGAATGTCCAATGAGAAACTATCATCAGTGCCCTAGCTAAGATAAGCTATGCGATTATACTGTCAATCACAGTCACTGAACAGATAATGAATGTAAGTCCTACTGCCTATCTTCTAATATCATCAACCTCTCATGATCATGTATTATAGAACTATCATAAACTGCTCATTGAAGAACTATGGGGTAGGAGAGGGAAAGGAAGAGCGAGGGGAGGGAGAGGAAGAGGGAGCGAGAGAGAGAGAGAGAGACAGAGAGAGAGAGAGAGAGAGAGAGACAGAGAGAGAGAGAGAGAGAGAGAGAGAGAGAGAGAGAGAGAGAGAGAGAGAGAGAGGGGCGACTGTGCAGATTCTAATGTCTCAAAATGTAGGTCAAGCAACCGGAAGTGTTTCCACAATAAGAACAGTTCTTAGTCGTGACCCCATTTGTTCAATTTGAAGACTATTTTTATTACTAGATGGCGCTAGTGGCTGAGAAGAATCCTCCATTGTGTTAGAGACGTTGAACCGCTGACCTCTGGGCTGAGAGGATAACCATTAGTTAATGTGGATGTTGCTTGGATCGACTGCCAATGTGGGAGTCCTCATTTTATGTCTCTGTACCAGGATTCGACTCCATCATAATCTCACTGTCCAGCCGACCGCTCTGACCCGGTTGCTAAATAAACAAGATGAGACGAATGCGGAGATTTGATATAGCGCAAGTTCTGCAATTTAATGCGCTGTGTCTTAAGTGCCCGGATGTCCGTGCTTAATCAGTAATCACTCGTCCGAATTGGTATCCATGGACACGGGAAGAGCAGCATCAGCAGCGGAAATGGGAATTGATCGTTGGATGGATGGATGGATGATTGGATGGATGGGTGGATGGATGGAAGAATGGATGAATGGATGAGTGGATGGGTGGATGGATGGATGGATTGATGGATGGATGGATGGGTGGATGGATGGATAGGCGGATGGATGATTGGATGGATGGATGGGTGGATGGATGGATCGATGAAATGGATTGATAGATGGGTGATTGGATGATTGGATTAGATAGATGGATGGATGATTGGATGGATGGTTATGTGGATGGATATGAGCAGAGTATAAAATAGGTTCGTCTACCTGTCTGTCGACTTGATGGATGGATGAATACATCGGTTTATGACGGTGTATGGATCGATGAACTGAGTGCTGCTTTGATGCATGGATGCTGCATTGACTGATTGGTTGATTGATTGATGGACAGATCGATCAATGATCAATCAAAGGAGTGATTGATGGAGGATGGAATGCACGATCAGTTGATGATCGATGATCAAACGCTTGTCGTGCATAGAAATCTTTCTTTTGTTGTTGTTGTTCTTCTCGTGTGTATATATATATAAAATTATATATAGGTCTATATATATGTATATATTATGTAGGATCGGACAGACGGAGTGTCAGAGTCGCAGCTTTACTTCACACACGTCACTCCAATCGTCTTTCGTCGATTCACAATCGTCGCGGAAAACGTCGTCGGAATCACAACGGAAGATGTCGAACTCACGCAAAGTAAGATGTGTGCACACCGACCGATAGTAGACAACACTTTCACTACTTATATACTACATAGACCTACTATTGCTGCTGGATGCCGCTTATACTACACCATACCCAACACCACCATCACCACCACCACCACCACCACCACCACTACCACTACTACTATTGCCACTTCTTCTTCTTTCCCTTCAGGCTAGAATTATTCCCTCTGGCGAGGGGTCAGCCTACTACTATTGCCACAACTACTATTAATACAGCAACTAATACTACTATTATACTACTACTACTATGCTACTACTACTACTACTACTACTACTACTACTACTACTACTACTACTACTACTACTACTACTACTACTACTACTACTGCTGCTGCTACTACTACTACTGCCAGAACTACAATTGCAACTACTACGAGTCTACGACCATAGCTACTGCAACTGCTACAACAGGCCACAACAACCGCTATAACAAAAAGGGACATTATCGACCAAAAATTGCTAGTCAAAGATATCCGTGTTAGCTACATTGCACAATGTAGCCCCCACATCCATCATTTTCATTGTGCACTGTGCAGTTTCTTATTTGACGTGTCCGAACAATGCTGAATGCATTTAGCCATCGGACAATTAATCGATATTTTATTGTCACACTAGTGACTGCTGTGACAAGACACATCTTTCAAGAGTGATTGATATATCGAATCCAATGATTCCAATCCAATAACTTCTATAGCGCCGTTATCAGAATATGCACACGAGTGTATCGCGAGCGACGGTAGAGTCCAGTTATATCGCCAAACATTTATGGACCATTGCAGAAGGATTGAAGTCAAAACTCATCGATTAGATCTTTAGAGTAACTAACGTCTTCCCTGAGCTGGCCTTGATGTAATAATTATTTAGGCCTATATATATGTGCACACGCACGCACACACGCACACACGCACACCCTCAGATGTATATAATACATATATATGTATATATAATTTATATATATATAGTCGTGATCTTCAAACTTCTAAAGCCACTCGAAGCCAAGCAAGGGTCACCAGCATATTCACGAGCGCTGCGTTGAGTCAAGGGGGGGGGGGGCCGCAAGACTAATCCAAAGAAGATCCTAGTCCGGCTGCCAGAGGAATTAACAGAGGTTGAACTACATGTACATGTATGCATAAATAAAAAATAATATTTTTGCGTTTGATTTAGTGTCTTTTAAGAAAGCTCTAGATATCCTCAGAATAAATAAAATGATTCAATAACTTCCGCTCTATAGTCCTGCTCTGTTCCTTCATCATTCTTATAACGTGACCTTGACCTCTGCATTTATAGAATTTCGCAAAGAACCGAAGGAACCTCTTGCCGATGCCTCCGTCAGCCATGACGTCAGCAGTCGAACGACGTCACGCAACGAGACGACCAATTGGGCGCAGGGATTTCGGAAGAAGTCCCTGAGTGGCCGAAAGCCATCCGCTTCGAAGTCGCAGAACTCTAGGGTCACGTGGATGTATATTCTCGCCTCTATGCTAACGTCTTTGAACCATTTGCAATGAAAACAGAATAATCGCCTATAATTAAATTATTAAATTATTAAAATTTCTATTACAGTCTTTTCGTTTGTTTCTCTTCAGAAAATATGTCAACAGAATTCGTGCCTTCTGCTGAATTCTGATTTTCAACGTCAGACGCCTTTTTAGCATATACTCTGTTGTGTGAATTGTTTTCGTAGTGTAATGTAGCCTATAACGTAGAGTTGACCTAACTCAAGGTGACCTGGTCGTCCCCTATACTTGCTATTGTAGTTCCATCTTTCTGGAAAAGGCCTAAGCCTTTACCTATAGCGGAATCCGCAATGAACTTCTTGGTATTTCTTTTCCTCTCTTCCGTAAACGCTTCAAATTCATTCTCTTTACGGCTTGGTGCTGCCAGGCTGGTAGCGCCTCTCTGGAATTTGTCACATTTGGCGCCAAATAAATTCATGACTACGTTTACGATTAGCATGTGTGCGTGTGTGTGTGTGTGTGTGTGTGTGTGTGTGCGTGTGTGTGTGTATGTGTGTGTGTGTGCGCGTTTGTGTGCGCGTGTGTGTGACATTGTATATAATGAGAGAAGCAGAAAAGCAAAAGAAGTTAGGGTCATACATGCGGTGCCAAAATTTACGAGGTGGTTGAGCTGCGGAAATGGGAAGACAGACAATAAGCAGAAGCGAGGAGACGACATAAAAATGAAGACATAGATAGCCTACAGAAATGAGTCTTAGGAGAGAATGTCCAGAATTGGGTCAATTTCTACATTTTAAAGCATTCAATCTGTGTTAGTTGTATAATAGTGCGTGTGTACGGTATTGTTGCAGTTGTTCGACACAGCAAACATGGACATTGGACAATGGACATTCATTCTTTCCTACATAGACATAAACGCAAGCTATGAGACACGGCACAAGAAAGCACAAAGCCAGAGAGACACAAAGACACAAAGAGACGAATAAAGGGGGAAGTGAAGAGAATCAGAGGGAGTGAGCCATATACATATACATAATACATATAAAATGCACTTATATATAATACTTTGTGCATAAACACGAAAACAAGGGCAACTAGAAGAGAACGAGGAGAGACAGAGAAAATTAGAGCGACACAGAAAGGGAGGGAGTGTGTGAGTGAGAGAGCAAGTGCAAGAGATTGGATCCTGAATCCCTGGTCCTACAACCGAGAATGGTCACCGTGTTAAACTTCGCTTAGTGCCCACACACTCACACAACCTATATAGGAGCCATTCCACTCTGCTCCTGAAGAATCTCAAAACTGTCCCATTTAACAGGGTTGGGGCCGGAAGCGCTTCTGAGTAGCCTACATTGAAGACCTGATGAACAAAACTTCCTAAACAATTATAACGATAATTATTATTATTTTTTCTTCGAGGTATTTAAAGTTCCTCAGGAACTTTATTATTAACTAGCTGGGGTACCCGCCACCCATGAAATTAGGGTTTTCGGGAACAATTTCTCTCCACACCTCCACCCGCCACCTCCCCACCCCACCCCACCCCCACCACACTCCGACTTCCACCTGTGAAATTTGTGTTTTCGGGACAATTTTCCCTCCACCACCCCACCCTACCACACTCCGACCTTTACCAGAAAACTTTCTCCCACCCACCCCACCCCCTACATCCCAACCCACGATCCCACCACACTCTGACCTCCAGGCTCCACCAGTACGCCACTCGTAAAATTTTGGTTTTCGGGATTCACGATTACGATTAGATAAATTGAGCCTGTTGCACATTGTCAAGCAGTTCTCTAGATGGCGCTACAGTTTCATCGACTTTGAATGACTCGCTAAGAAAGGAATATGGCCACTGCTTAAAGCGTGATATTTAAAGACAAGACAAGAGTTTTGCGTGCCAAGAGCGCATCTGAATATTCATTCTTCGAGAGGGGCTATATAAATTTATAGATACAATGCAATGCAATACAATTATTGATGCAATGATAATGGCGCCATTTCCAGACGATGATCGAGTTTTGATTCTAATTTGGGAACTTTTAAGGAATTTAATTCGTTTCAGATGTTTAGAGAGTTTCCTAACAGACGATGGAATAAAACAATACATTGAATCAATACATTGAAACAATACATTGAATCAATACACTGAAACAATACATTGAATCAATACATTGAAACAATACATTGAATAATACATTGAAACAATACATTGAATCAATACATTGAATCGTCGGATACGAAAATGTTATGAAACGGGAACTTCAAATCGTAAGCCACGCGAATCGGTGCGCACGGCAAGGCGATGGCACGGCAAGGCGTAGGCCTACACCCGCTAACATTGTTCGTGTGTCCAAGTTAATTTACAGTCAAGACATTGACCCTGGGACAAAAAATCCCCTAATCAATCATATTAATTTGGCTATGCAGTGCAAATTTTGGGCTATAAATTATGTGTTTTTGTGCGTGCAGTTACTGTTAAAAATTTAAAATTGTCATGAATTTGTTTATAGGCTAAGCTATAATATTATAGTTACTGAAAAAAGATGTTTAAAAAAAATTATATTACGATTTACATCATGTCTGAAGATACAATAACAAATAATGTGTTTTGAATCCTAATACTAGAGCGAACTATTCTTGATTTCACGCAACAAGACAGTTCTGTAGGCTATAAATAAGTTTTTAAAAATCGGCGGAGTTATATGAATGCAAAGTCGGTTAATTTATGCTGGACCACCCTGTTTATCCAGATGTCTCTCAATGTCTTTCATTCACTCCATTTTGTTAATTCATTCGCTCGTCCTTTTATGCTTTGTCCGTTCATTCATTCGTTCGTTCATTCATTCTTTTTAATTAATTCATTATTTAAGTATTCGTGTTATTTAAGTATCCATTCATTCGTTTTTATTCATTCATTTAGTATTCTTTCATTCGTTTCATTCATTAATCCGTCCTTTTTCATTCATCCATTCATTGCTTTTCATTTATTCAGTCACTAATTCATTCATTATTTTTTAGTCATTAATTCATCCACTCTGTTTTCATTCATTCATTCATTCATTCATTCTTTTCTCATTTACTTATTCTTTTTTCTTTCACTCATCAATTCGCTCAGTCGAATGTTCTTTGTTCGTTCATTCGTTCGTTCATTCATCCATTCAATATGTTTTCGTTCGTTCCATCGTTCGTTCCATTTTTCTCTCATTCAACGTCGATCTGTCGCGACTAGTGGTGCCATCTATTATCATGAAGCGTCGTTGTCAATGGTAACGCGATGCTGAGATCGTGCATCGAAACTGAAATTGATGCCTTCCTCCTCTCCTCCTCTCCTCTTCTCCTCCTCTCCTCCTCTCCTCCTCTGTCGTCTCCTAATTCCATTCGCTCTTTCATCCTTGACTTCCTGCTCTTCATTCCTGTCTTCTCCAGATCCACTGTTTTTAGCCTTTACCTCCTCCTCCTTCTCCTCGTCTTCCTCCTCCTCCTCCTGCTCTTCTTCCTCCTCCTCTCCTCCTCTCTTCTTCCTCCTCTTTCTCCTCCTCCGATTTCTCCTCCTCCTATTCCTCCTCCTCTCCCTCCTCCTCTCTTCCTCTTCTATTCCACCTCTTTCTCCTTTTCCTCCTCCTGCTCTTTTTCTTTCTAGATAAGTTACTATCTCTTCTTCTTCTCCTCATCGCTCTCGTCCTCTCCTCGGTCTTTTGCTTCTCATTCTAATCTTCTCTGCTCTCTCTCTCTCTCTCTCTCTCTCTCTCTCTCTCTCTCTCTCTCTCTCTCTCTCTCTCTCTCTCTCTCTCTCTCTGCTTATACTCAGCTTCCGCTGCTTTTCGTTTTACTGCCCACTATATTTTTTCTCTGCGACCTTAATCTCTCTCCTTCTTCATATTCCGCTTTTCATCTTCTTCATCATCTTCTTCTTCTCGTTCTTCACCATCGCCTCCATCATTTCATTTCCTTCTCAGCTGTGCTCTTCCCTTTCTCCATCCCGTCTTCTTACACTTCCCCCATTTCCACTTACCCATTTCCACTTCTCCCATTTCCTCTTCCTCCATTTCTTCTTCTTCGTTCTCCTGCCCGCGTGCCCTATATATAGACCTACCTGTCCTACATCCGTCGTGGATTACATCCGCTTCCGACCTGTATAGCATCCGTCCACTGGCAATGATCTAAGCGCATCACACACACACACACGCACATGCACTCACACATACACACACACACACACACACGTACACACACATCCCAGTGGTTACACAACATCAATCAACACACGCACATAGAGCCACACAAACATATACATGTATATATATAATTTTTATATATAATGTATATATATATTTGTTTGTGTCTCTATATGTTATATACATATATATGGACTATTATTACATACATTATAAGGCATTCATACGTGTAAAATATATCAGAACGTATATATATATATATATGTCACAGCGCTTAGATCTAAGTATAGATCTTTATAACGTGTCATTCTATTAAAGACCTGGGAGTGCTTCTAGACGGTAAACAGCCTTAGTGAGACGTTTAATCTCACTCTGTCCCCCTCCTTGTCTCAATGCCACTCTCCACGTCCGGCAATTACCATGTGCATCATTTAAGAGCCAAAGAACGACACGCCGCTATCACTTTCGCCCAAATCTTCATTATAATTATGGCACACGCCTGGATTGCTGTAACGTCGTTCATGCACCTCTGCAAAAGTTCCGGACACGAATACAACCATCACAGTCAACTCACAAACTTTTTAAGACTGCTTTTCGCTTGACCTCTGCTTAGAGCACCTCTGAGTAGATTTGATTGATAAACAGCGCTTCACGACTTGCTGAATCTTTCCAGCTATTTATTTTAAATAGTTAAGTGAATAAACTCTCTTTTAAATTACATCTATTCCGAGAATCCTTTGTTGCTGTTTAACGACACTGCATCACATCGAGTATGATTAGTGTCGCCCTCCTTCTTTCTCCATGCTTGGGACGGGCACTGCCAGAGCACGAGTTGCGTCTCATGAATATCGTCGTCAAAATAACTACACTGAGGCGCTGCATAAATGCAAAACACGTTGCGCTGGTTCCCTGTTGAAGATGACCTGATGACATTTAAGATTCCGATCTCGGATTACATGCTTCGATGGTCGGTTGAAGCTCTGCGCTCCTCCTGCTTTCTATAACCAGTCGACTGTGCGATCATTGGGTTCAACGGCCCGTGAGGGAATTGTCTTGGCTGCCATCAACTCAAGCAACGACGATACACGCATGTATCAACGAAGATACACGCATGTATCAACCAAGATACGCGCGTTTATATCAACGAAGATACACGCATGTATCAACGACGATACACGCATGTATCAACGAAGATACACGCATTTATATCAACGAAAATACACGCATGTATCAAAGAAGATACACGCATGTATCAACAAAGATACACGCATGTATCAACGAAGATACACGCATGTATCAACGAAGATACACGCATGTATCAACGAAGATACACGCATGTATCAACGAAGATACACGCATGTATCAACGAAGATACACGCATGTATCAACGAAGATACACGCATGTATCAACAAAGATACACGCATGTATCAGCGAAGATACACGCATGTATCAACGAAGATACACGCATGTATCAACAAAGATACACGCATGTATCAACGAAGATACACGCATGTATCAACGAAGATACACGCATGTATCAACGAAGATACACGCATGTATCAACGAAGATACACGCATGTATCAACGAAGATACACGCATGTATCAACGAAGATACACGCATGTATCAACGAAGATACACGCATGTATCAACGAAGATACACGCATGTATCAACGACGATATACACGCATGTATCAACGAAGATACACGCATGTATCTACGAAGATACACGCATGTAAAAACGAAGATACACGCATGTATCAACGAAGATACACGCATATATCAACGAAGATACACGCATGTATCAACGAAGATACACGCATGTATCAACGACGATATACACGCATGTATCAACTACAATATACACGCATGTATCAACGAAGATACACGCATTTATATCAACGAAGATACACGCATGTATCAACGAAGATACACGCATGTATCAACGAAGATACACACATGTATCAACGACGATACACGCATGTATCAACGATGATATACACGCATGTATCAACGAAGATGCACGCATATATCAACGAAGATACACGCATGTATCAACGACGATATACACGCGTGTATCAACGAAGATACACGCATGTATCAACGAAGATACACGCATGTATCAACGACGATATACACGCGTGTATCAACGAAGATACACGCATATATAATTCTCTCTTTATCTCTTCGTCTGGAATATGTACAGGGTGGGCCATAAAAAAAGACCCCCTAAGATTTTTGCCACTATCTTGACCAAAGTAAGAATTTCGAAATGAAATTTTACAGTCTTAAAGACAATTCATATTTACACCAGATGGCCAGATTTCATTAAAATATTTCAAACAGAACAAAAGTTGTACCACTTTTAGTGAAGCCCCCCACCGTTTTTTGACGATTCAAAAACTCGATGCAACAAAAAGTTTTAAAAATCAACTCAATTATTCTGGCCAATATCTTGGTCAGAAGTAAGAATATAAAAATGAAATTTTGCACGCTTAAAGACAATTCATATCCACACATGATGGCCAGATTTCATCAAAATATTTCAAACAGAACAAAAGTTATATGACTTTTAGTGAGGCCGCCCCCCATTTTTTGACGTTTCAAAGACGAAACGCAGCAAAAAGTAGCAAAAACAAGATTTTATTAAGTCTCATCTCAAGTAATTGTTATCAAATAGACTTCACATTGACAGAGGATCATTATTAGTAGTATTTAAAAAATAAACAGGGTACCAGCGTAGCTGCACGTCACTGAGAAGTCACTTAGCAAGATGACATCAAATTGGTAAATAAGGAATCTGTCAGATTAATCGACAGGTCCATCAAGAACTTTGCAAAGAGACTCAAAAGGGATTTTGGTACTGGTGGTGGGCACATCGAACACAAGTTGTGAAGCACTACTAAGTTCATTTGACAACAGTTATTCGAGACAAGACTTAATAAAATCGTGTTTTTGCTACTTTTTGTTGTGTTTCGTTTTTGAATCGTCGAAAATGGTGGGTGATCTCGCTAAAAGTGGTATAACTTGTGTTGTGTTTGAAATATTTTAATGGAATCCGGCCATAATGTGTAAATATGAATTGACTTTACGCCTGTAAAATTTCATTTCGAAATTCGTACTTTTGATCAAGATATTGGCAAGAAACCTAAAATTTTTGTGTTTCGTTTTTGAAGCGTCAAAAAACGGGGGTGGCCTCCCTAAAAGTGATATAACTTTTGTTCTGTTTGAAATATTTAGATCAAATCTGGCCATCATGTGTAAATATGAATTGCCTTTAAGACTGCAAAATTTCATTTCAAAATTCTTACTTCTGGCCAAAATATTGGCAAAAAAGATAGGGGGGTCTTTTTTTTGGCCCACCCTGTAGACCTACTCTTTCGTAAGAAATGGCTCTAGTGACATTTTCAAACCATTTTTTTAATTGAATTGCTATAATGCTTAATTTAAAGCTGTTTCGCCACTCCTCTTATTATCTGGTTGTCTGTTGTCTGTTTTTCCTTATTATACGATGCAAAATATTCTTAACATTCACTTCGTTTTTGCTCCTCGTTTTCTCTTTCCTTCTCATCCCTTCTTATCTTCATCGTCTTCCCCTTCCTTCTCCATCTCCTCGTCCATCTAATTCGTGTTTCCTAATCTTCAGCCTATTTCTTCACAAAATCCACATATCCTCAATACCCTTCTCATTCTCATTTAGGTCATCCTCGTCTCTCAATTCAATATCATAATTATTTCTTATATTCCATCGTAACCTCCATATTGCCCTCTACTTCACCTCTTCTTCTTCTTCTTCTTCTTCTTCTTCTTCTTCTTCTTCTTCTTCTTCTTCTTCTCCTTCTCCTTCTCCTCCTCCTCCTTCTCCTTCTCCTCCTTTTCCTCCTCCTCCTTCTCTTCCTCCTCCTCCTCCTCCTCCTCCTTCTTCTTTTTTTTTTCTTTTTAAGATTCTTCATATTCTTCTTAATATTCTTCTTAATATTCTTAGTAGATCTATTCTTAATATTCTTCTTCTTCTTCCCTACCTCTTCTTGCAATTCCCTCACAGTCTCCTCTTCTTCCTCATTTCCTTCCTCCTTCTTCGCGTCTTTCTTTCCTCCTCCTCCTCCTCCTCCTCCTCCTCCTCCTCATCCTCCTCTTCGTCTTCTTGTCACCTGTATCTTCGTGGGAGTTCAAGGAAGCATCGCTGATCTCTGGCTTCATATAATCGATTAATGAAAACGTCAGACATCTCAGCAAAAAACTTATCTCTGCACTCAGCAAAGCCAACGCTTTCACCCACTTTTTGACCTTGACTGTTTTACCTTGACTTAGATTCTCAATTCATGCACCTCCTCGGATGACGTTTTCTCTGCCTCCAACTTCTACTGATCTTCTTCTTTTCTCTTCCTCTTCCTCATTCTTTCTCGTCTTCCTCTTCCTCCTCTTCTTCCACATATTTTTACTCCTCTTCCCACTCTCATCCTTTACCATCGCTTCAACCTTCCTGTTCTTCTCATTCTCTGATAAGCATGTTCATCATCTGCTTATCTTTTTTATCGTCTTTTATCATCATCAGCAGCAGCTGCTGCATCGTCGTCGTCACCATCCTCCTCCTCCTCATCGTCATAACCACCACAGTCGTCATCACTGGTAGCAGCTATCTGTCGGCAAAGGGTACGAATATATGATCTCCATTGTTTTTTCGGTCATTTGTCAAGTTCAATGCCCCCCTTACTGTTACTACAAGTGATGTCATCATCTCATTTGCTTTTCTCTCCACGTCATCGTCGTCGTATGGTCGTGGTTTTATAGCACCTTAGCACTTCCTAATCCTGCTCATCCTCTTTCGTGTCCGGCCTCTCATCCTTCTACCTCTCACACCTGCTCCTCCTTCCACCTCCAACAACTCCTACTGGTTCAGTCTCCTTCTCATCATTCCCAACTTCTCCTCCTCTCCTTCCTTCCTATCTCTGTCTCTCTGTCTGTCTCTTCTGTCTCTGTATCTCTGTTGATCTCTGTCTTTGTCTTTCTCTTCGCCTCCATTGTTTCATCGTCTGTCTCTGTTTCTCACCCTCTCCTATCACTCAATCTCTCTCTCTCTCTTTCTCTCTCTCTCTCTCTTCTCTCTCTCTCTCTCTCTCTCTCTCTCTCTCTCTCTCTCTATGTGTCTCACACACACACACACACACACTCTCTCTTCCTGTTTTCCTCTCTCTGTCTCTCTGTCTCTGTCCCTGTCACTGTGTCTGTCTCTGTCTATAGCCTCTCTGTTTGTCTGTCTGTCTGTCCTTCTGTCTGTCACTCTCTCTCTCTCTTCTTCTTCTCCATTGTATTCATCGTCATCATCGTTTATCTTTCGTTCGCTTTGCACAGAAACAGAAATAAAACCATGTAATTATTTGATAAACATCTCGTGACAGATGCTATCACAACAATGGCACAGGAACGTGAGAGGTCCATAGAATGCGTCAAATAATTAGCAAATTGCATGACATCATGATTATCATAATTATTATACAGCAATGCATTACTTTAAATACCTAATTTTGCCTCTCATTGCATCAGATTAAGAGCTGTAAAAGCATCAAATTTCGCGACAATTTGTCGATCAAATCACATGCATTAGTCGCATAGCAGGACATTGCATTGCCTCATATCATATCACATTGATCTCATCACGTTGCGTGTCATTACATCACGTTGCAATGCCGTTGCACATTGCTGCATCACATTATATCACATTTTACATATTACTGGATCACATTACATCACACAACATTTTTATTGCATCACATTGAATCGCATATCATAAATTATTATTGCATTACATTGCCTCGCATCACATATTATTGCATCGCATTGAGGGACGTTGCATCACACGATGTCACTTCGGTCACATTGCAACACACATCATAATTATAGCATCACATTGCATGCCCGTATCACAAGGCGGTAGTGAAGGCGATATGGTAGTCAAATGTTTTAGCTCAACGACGTGATACGAAGAACGGCGCTATAAAAATCTTCATCTGGACAGTTCTGAAACATTATAGCACAAAGCATTAATATTTTTTGCATACGACATTCATCTGCAACTATAAACACAAACAATACATAAAAGGGAGCCAGATATAAATGGTATATAGCCTGTAATAATTATAAATTTTATTATGATCAGGTTCATTAAAGGTGTGGTCAAACGCCATGTAGGCAGATGGATTGTTGCATCGATGAACAGGTGCGACTATCCAAACGCACGGCCAGCAGCCATGCAGTGCCAGCTGCATGACTTCGGTAACGTTGTCACTTGTTTGTATACATATACTTGTATACGAATATATAGGTCTATACGTTTATTTCTATTTATGAATATATATAATGTGGCGGATCCAGGGGCCAATCCGGCCATGGCCCCATTTAGAAATTGCATGGGACGTGGCCCCCCCCCCCATTTGGTTTCAAGAGAAAAAGTCATCAGATTTTTGGCAGGGAAAATGGTATATTTTTCACACATTTCGGCCGGATTACTAAAAATGTCATCAGATTTTTTCAGCAAAGATCACCCAAAATTTTTGCCCCTTTCAAAAATTTCAGTATCCGCCCCGATTTAAATGTATGAAATATGAATCAACAAACATGTAGTGGCCTTTCTGAACGAACTACAAGCATCTAGAATTTTTCTAGACGCATCAATTGTAATCATCTGTATATTGAATTGGCAAACATGTATATACATCCTAATGGAGTCTGTTGGTGCTGAAACAGGTTGGCTTCTGATCATCTGTTGAAGAGGCTTCTGCTGCTGCCGCTGCTGCTGCTGCTGCATTTCTCTTATATAGCTGCTGCTGCTGCTGCTGTTCCAGGGTGAGAATTGCCGGGGGGGTTGGGGGGGTTCAACCCCCCAGTCTTTTTTAGAGCCCCATGTTAAAGTATGTTTTTCATACCCCAATTTCAAGTTTATCATAGGCCAACCCCCCCAGTTATTTTTCCACAATTCTCATACTGTGCTGTTCTATAGCAGCTGCTGCTGCCGCTGCCGCTGCCGCTGCTGCTGCATCTCTCTTCCATAGCGCAGCGTCAGCAGCTGTGGCAGACATTGAATGTTTTAAAGATGCCATTTTTTGTCTTCAGTTGCAAGAATATTCGACTAAGCATCATAACAAATGTCATGTAGAGGTGGAATCGCATCTGTTGTTGACTGTCAGTTCAGGCTCTGCAACCGACAGTGTCTAAAAGATAGTCATGAGTTTAGACTAATGCACTAAGCTCATTTGTTGACCTGTTGGATTAGACCGACCTTGTGGTCAAGGAAGTCTCTATAGTGAAGTCGCGATATAAATTCACTGCATGAATGAACGACTGAATAAACAACGAATGAACGGATGGATGAATAGAAAGGAGTTTGAATGAAAGAATGAATCAATTGCAGACGATGAATGAATGAATAAAAGTCAGAAAGAATTAATAAACGAGCGAACAAAGTATATCGGATTGCTAAGTAGGTCGTTGCCTGTCTATACCTGACTGACCGACCGACAGACCGATTAATGAACGAATGAATGAGTAATTAAATGAATTAATGAATGGATGAGTAATTAAGTGAATTAATGAATGGATGAGTAATTAAGTGAATTAATGAATGGATGAGTATCATTGAGTAATTAATTGAATTAATGAATGAATGAAATGACAGCACTGATAAACATCCTGAATAATACGTGAAGAGTTTAATCAGAGTCTCCGTTCAATCGTCTCACATGGGATTATTCTCCATTGTGTTCATTATGATCCATTGTGTTCGGTGCACCAATTATTGTCACCGAGCATTATAAGACGTGAGTGCTCATCCTCCTCTTCTAATGCAGCTCCTCTGTGCTGCTGCTGCTGCTGTTGCTGCTGCTGCTGCTGCTGCTGTGACATTCGTCTCTGTTCTCTGTAACTGCTGCAGCTCACTTAGACGGGATTCCAAGTGATGGACTGCTGAATCTTGTGCGGCCTCTCTGATGCCCGGATGCTGATGCTGCTGATGCTGCAGAGGCTGGTGGGAAGCGATGCTGAGTTAATGCGGAGGAGGAGGAGGAGGAGGTGTCTAGTCTTGCAACCGCTTTCAACCGATGCGGCACCAGAGACCTCGCGTGGCATCTTAAGAGTCTGGTAAGACAGCCGACGAGTGAACAGACTCTTTCCCTTTTCAGCAGTGTATCCGAATGTTGTAAAGACACCGACCGAAGTAATAATTATTGTATACATTGAGGTATACTTATCTCGATACAACGGAGGTTCTGTGAAAACAACAATTGTCGGACTGGTGATTCCACGGTGACACTTTATGTATCGGATGAGCTTCGTGCTTTACCACCGTGTGATGGAGCTGGATAGCGTGGTGTGAACGAAGTGGTGTGATCAGCCCTGCAGAGAGTAGGCAGCAGGTGGTTGGAGTGATGACAGGTGGTGGTAATGATACGTTTTTGGTGGAACAGCATGACCTTCAACTGCGGGAGGCTGAGAGGGAATGTCTTGACAGGATTGAAGCATACTCATCTCCACCCGACCAAGGTCAGTGCAATCATGGTTATCTCATTACATTACATTACATTACGTTACATTACATTACATTACATTACAACGCATCTGTAATCGCAGCTGTAATCGATGTAAGAAATTTGTATAGCACCACTGCATGAGTGGTACGTATCAGAAGCATGATCTCAATGTCATTCAACGAATGGAAACTCATCGGTGACGAGCACCCGCACACACGTACAACTCATTCAGGGTTGACTAAACTAATGACTCCTCTTCCCACATCAATCTTCCGTTGTATAAAGGCATTACATTTCGTCCGGAGTTATCGTGCTGAGAACTCCTTTGAGTAGTCATTCTGCAAAAGGCGCTTTATAAATCCAATGACGCAAAACAATACAGTGTATAGCGTGTTTTGATTTCAGAGTTATATTAGATTAAGTAAGTAAGGTGTTGATAGCGTGTGGCATGCGTCTGTTAGGTAGGGCGCCATATTAGATCATCGACTTTTTTTATTCTACTACCCTAGTAAAAAAATGTTACGATTCGTCGTTAAATAGAATTATCCGATGATAAAATGGTGTGCTAGCAAATACTTCATCAATTAATTATTATACGAGAGAGATCTATAATTTGCCTGACGCTGGCAATTATTTCATTGGATGGGTACAAATAAATGATAAATTATCCCATGCATCGTCATCGGTCATTTTTAAATAAGGTCTGAAGCTTCTCTTAATGTCAGTCCAAGTCTTTAGATGTCCTCATTTATTTTGTCAATACTGCATAATTATAGTCTTAGATTGACTGACAGTGCCTGTGCTTCAATAGTCTCTCAATGTTTGCATGTACTATGTATATATATATATATACATATATATATATGGTTTCGACAGATGGAGAGACGGTTAGTTGTCCGAATTCACTGCATATATATTCACAATAATTTTATTTATAGCTTAACTATATATAAATATACACTGTGTCCCAATAAATCGGGCACCCTTTTTATAATGTGAATAAAACTGGTAAATATTCACCGAAGACACCGATTATCAAAATTTCAAAGCAGGCTTGATCAATGATCATGAGATAATTATCTACAAATTGGTAATTTATGAACGACCTCACTAAAAAAATTACGTCATAATGACGTCGCTAATTTACACATTGAAGCCAAATGTCAACAAAAATCTTTAGAGAATGGCGTTAACATTTGAATTCTCTGATGCAAATGACGTAATTGTGGCGTCAATATTCATGCCAAAAACTTCATATTTGAATCAGTGTAGGATAATTATCTCAGGATAAAAATAGTTTTAAAATTTTGAAAATCGATTAATATTTGCCCGTTTTATTCACATTATAAAAAGGGTGCCCGATTTATTGGGACACAGTGTACAGTGCAGTGCATGGAATTCAAGCAACTAACAGTTTCTGTCGAAACTATCTGAGTCTTCACTAACGACTTCATCCTGCATCCGGTGTTGGTGCATAGCTAAGATAATAGATAATAATTATGTCTCGTGTTGTCTTTCTGTAGTCTTAAAAATCCTCACAATTTTTCTGTCGCAAACTCATTTCGGCTGTGACAATAATCTCTTCTAATCTTGCTTTTGTATTAATTAGCCAGTGTTCGAACACGTCTAGGAATATAAGTCGTATTGCTGTCGTCTCGTATATATTTTAGTCTTGATTTCCTTCTATCATTGTATTTCTCTGCCATCCATATCCTATTATTTTTGCACATGTCTGTAAGGGTCGTTCAATTCGTCTTTCTTCATCTATTTCATTGACCTATAAGAATAGGATTGTAGTAGTCAATTTGTGTCGTAAAAGCCTGCTGTGCTGAGGCCAGTGTAATTATCAGCGAATCTGAGATAATCATTCACTATAAAACTGAAAAAGAGAATGGTAAAAACCTTAGTGTGGAGTGTGATGCTATATGGATCGGAGTCTCGGAGACATGGACTATGAGGATGGAAGACATCAAGAGAATAGAAGCATTTGAAATGTGGTTATGGAGACGGATAGAAAGAATCAGCTGGAGGGATCATGTAACGAATCAGGAGGTATTGAGAAGAGTTGGAGAAAAGAGATCGATGATACACACAATTAGAGAAAGACAAAGAAGATGGATAGGGCATGCACACACTCAGAGGAGACTCGATGCTAAGAACAATCATAGAGGGGAAATTGGAGGGGAAAAGAACGAGAGGAAGACCAAGACAAAGACTGTTGGACTGGATGATGAAAGACGGTTATCAGAAGCTGAAAAAGAATGCACAGAACAGGGAAGAATGGAGACGTCAAACATTCGAACCTGCCTAAGGGCAGAGAACAGAAAGAAGAAGAATAGTCTGTAACAAGACTACAAGCACAGCTTTTACACCTGATGCTGACCTTTGAAGTGTGTTCTGTCCCTGATGCTTGATGCTTTATTCTTCTTCACTTTGCCAGTGGCATCTCCTGCCTTCTCTTGAAGAACTTTGGCGCCTGTTCTTCTGTGGGGGTTTTTTTAATCTGAAAATACTTACTTACTTATGTGCATGCTCGACAGTTGAGCTGAACAGCATTCTAACACGCGGAATACTGAAGGTTTGCTGCGACTCCCGTATCTGTATACGTCTAGGTATACCTTTATGCAATGTATCGTATGTGGCTATTTATATAGCGCCTGCCATACCCGTCTAAGATTGAGTGTTCGCTGCCCATGATATATGATTTGAAGTAATGCGATACGATGTGGCGCAATTAAGCATAAATTAGATGGTTTGAGTCGATGGCGACCCAAGCCCTTGCGAGTGAGTCTAGAATGTGGGGGTCAGTCGCTGTCACCCTGTCATCATCTCCCAATCAACCTTCTTCCTTCGCAATCCCTCTCACTTTGTTCCACTGATTATTACCGACAATCTTTTGCAATCGTGGAGACATCAGACGGCTAATCACACGTCAGTCGTAATAATATCGACTACTGCAGCGCTAGATGATGTCACTCTCTTACTCCCCGTAGGTCTGTTTGTCTGCATGTCTGTCTGTCTGTCTGTCTTTCTGTCACAGCAGCTGTCCTTCCGTCCACTTATCGTTCCGTCCGTCCTTTTGTCCGTCTATCTATCTCTCTGTTTGCCTGTCTATCTGTCTGTATGTCTGTTTGTATGTCTGTCTGTCTTCTGTCTGTCTATCCATCCATCTATTCATCCATCAATCCATTCATTCATCCATCCATCTATCTCTCTATCTTTCTATCTGTCTATCTGTCAGTCTGTCTGCTTGTTCGTCCGTCCGTCTTTCTATCTGTCTTTCTGTTTGTTTGTCTGTCTGTCTGTCTGTCTGTCCGTCTGTCCGTCAAAGGCGAGTGACAATTGACTCCCGGGAAATAAACCCAGATAATGATACCGGATATACGCTTCCTCCCCAATTCCCCTCGTATCCATTCGCTTCCTTCCTACGTCTGATCCCTCTCCCCCTTCTTTCTTCCCTCTCTCTTCCCATTCTTTAATCTCTTGTCATCCTTCAATCCCATTCATCACCTCTCTTCTCTTTCGAGACCTCTCCCATCTCTGTCCGTCCTTTCTGCTCTCTGTTAATTTATTTCTTTCCATTCTTCAATCTGTTTCTTCTACGCCCCTCCCTCAGTTTCAGATCCTCCTCTGGCCATTTATTGACTACAGACTAATTCAGTTCATCACCCCACTCCTCCTCCTCATCCTCCTCATCATCATCATCATAAATATCATCATCGTCATCATCATCGTCATCATCATCATCATCATCGTCCACTTCGTTCATCCAACAGATTTGACCTCTTGGTTCCTCGGTCTAGAACTGTTATGGCTCAGTCTCGATCATTTGTCTCAATTGGTCCTTCTCTTTGGAATGCCCTTTCTCCTTCTGTTCGCTCTACACTTCTGTCTGGTAGTCTCTCCTCTGCTTTGTCTCTTCTCAAAACCTGTTTCTTCTCGCTGGGCCTTGCGCACTGGGAGCGCCTCTGAACGGTTCACCCTACTAGAGGCGCTTTATAAATGTTTAAATACAATACAATACAATCATCATCATCATCATCACCATCATGATCACCATCATGATCATCATCACCATCATCATTCTTCTGTTCCTCTTCCTCCAGATCTTCCTAGTTCCTACACCCCTGACTACCTTTCCCCCTCTCCTAATGTCTGAGATTCTCCCACCTTTTTGTCTTTCATCTCCTTCTCCTCCTCCATTTGGTCTTCCTCACGTTCTTAATCTTCCAGATTTTATCCAGTCTTGTTTTACCCGTCCTCGTTTTTTTCAACTGTTCACCTTTGAGATGTCTTTCAAAAAACATTTTCACTTTTATGTCTTCCTCCTCCTCCTCCTCCTCCTCCTCCACCTCCTTCTCTTCCTCCTCCTCCTCCTCCTACTACTACTACTACCACTCTTCCTCCTCCTTCTCCTCCTTCTCTTCCTCCTTCTCCTCTTCGTCCTCCTACTACTACTACTACTACTACTGCTCCTCTCTCCTCTCTTATCATCCTGAAACTCGGCCACACGTTTTCTTACTTAGTCTTTCTCATCCCAATCTTTCTTCTCCTCTTCAGTCTTTTGTTTTTCTTGTTTTTTCTTCCAATATTAGCGTATACGAGAAGATCAATGACTGCAGCTCTGGATAATAACAATTCCAAATGGAATGGAACTCGTTCGAATTTCATTTTATTTATTTACATATAATTATTTATGTTCTCTGAAGAGACACTTGAGGTCGATTGCACAATGCACAAGCATCTCTGTTCAATTCTTCTATCTTCACTGTCCCTCTCTCACTAGGTCTATCTATCTATCTATCTATCTATCTATCTATCTATCTATCTATCTATCTATCTATCTATCTATCTATCTATCTATCTATCTATCTATCTATCTATCTATCTATCTATCTATCTATCTATCTATCTATCTATCTATCTATCTATCTTTCTATCTATCTTTCTATCTATCTATCTATCTATCTATCTATCTATCTATCTATCTATCTATCTATCTATCTATCTATCTATCTATCTATCTATCTATCTATCTATCTATCTATCTATCTATCTATCTATCTATCTATCTATCTATCTATCTATCTATCTATCTATCTATCTATCTATCTATCTATCTATATATCGGTCTATCGGTCTATCGGTCTATCTGTCTATCTGTCTATCTGTCTATCTGTCTATCTGTCTATCTGTCTATCTGTCTATCTGCCTATCTGTCTATCTATCTATCTATCTATCTATCTATCTATCTATCTATCTATCTATCTATCTATCTATCTATCTATCTATCTGTCTGTCTGTCTGTCTGTCTGTCTGTCTGTCTGTCCGTCCGTCTGTCTGTCTGCCTATCGCTTTTTATTTCTCTGTCCGTCTCTCTTCTTATATCCTCTCTAACTGTCTTTCTGTGTCGGCATTTCTTGTTTACGTCTCGCAATGTCACCAAATCAATGACATCATCATTCCATCGTTGTTTATTTGAAGGCATTCGGAGCACTTAAAATAAACACCGACAGAATTTCTCTGCAATATCAGATAATTTTATATTTTAATTTCACGTTTTTATCTTTTGATATTAGTTTCGCCCGTTCTGTTTCTCTGTTGTATCTGTTATCATTACATCACTCTTTTTTGTTATCTCTCTGTCTTCAGTGACTAAAGTGTGGAAAAATAAGTGCCAGGACGCCCCTTGCCTTTTCAGGCTGTGGTGGCCAATAATTGGCAGGACGGCGTTCAGATTTTAAAATACATGTAAGTGCATGGACGCCGTCCATGACCGTCTAGCCACACTTTAAGCCCTGTCTGTCTCTGTCTATCTCTGTCTGTCTCTGTCTCTGTTTCTGTCTGTCTGTCGCTCTCTCCCTCTGTCTCTCTGTCTGTATTCTCTGTCTGTATGTCTCTCTCGGGTGCGCAGATTAAAATCTTGTCTCTGCCAACTTCGTTACAAATCGCTCTCTTAGTCTTCGTCTTCTGTCTAAATTTTTGTCTCAGTTGAATCACTTCTGAGTCCTTGCCCTGAGCCAGATCACTGGCCACTGCATTGATCTACACTGGTCTACTGGAGCCACAAGTGCATGTCGTTTGCTTCCAAATAGCGGAATGTATGTCCGTTGGTGACGTAATGTTTTTGATTGGCACATCGTGTCATCCAATTGGCATGACGCTCCCGACCATGTATCCGTCAAAACTCCTACATCTCGGAATCTGCGTTCGAAATCAAATTGGCATCTTAGTCATTATGGTCGTCCGTATACTTTCGTCATAACTATAAAAAAATTTAATCACAAATTCACAATAATAATAACAAATATAAAAATGGAAATACGTGTTATACTGATATTATGTAATGATATAATATCAATTGTAATAATAATATATTAAAAATAATAATAATTAAAATAACAATGCTAAAAACAAAATAGCAATACTAAAAATGATGGTAATAATAAAAATAAAACTGAGAGTTAATTATCAATATCATTGTCACCTTTTGTCATCATCGTCACCATCCTCCTCCTCCTCCTGGTCCTCGTCCTCCTTCTCCCCATCATCATCAACTTGTTTAGATCAATTAGTAAAACATATTTAGAACAGTTTTGTGAGGCACTTCTAAGGTTTCATATGCCAAAAAAGCTGAAAAAGAAGATGACGATGAAGAGATGGAGGAGCAGGAGAAGAAGCAGGAGGAGGAGCAGGAGGTGGAAGAGGAAAAGCAAGAAAAAGATGATGACGATGACGATGATGATGAGGAGGAAGACAAGTAAAATAAGAAGAAATAATGACGATAAGAAGAAGATGAAGAACAGTGCCGGATTAACTTTTTAGAGGCCTGGCGCAAACAATGCAACAAAACTAAAGTAGGCCCTCTATCCAATCAAATTATCAAAAAAATGGGGGGAAAATTAAATGTATAGAAAAACATACTTTAATAATTTATGAACACAAAATGAAGCTGTGATAGGATCATACATGTAGGCCTATGAGATTTTTTAGTTTTACTTGTTAGGCTACAGTTCAACTGTTCAAAAATGTTCGTCGAGTTTAAAAGTCTTTCCTTCGCGCTTTTAAAGTAGAGAAAGAATCAATGATATCTTGAAAGTCAAGATCTGCCAAGATTTCCGACTCAATGTTCAAAAGAGTTAAATTTGCCAATCTGTCCTGGCCCATTGTTGACCTCAAAGATGATTTTATGCGTTTTAAATGACTGAAAAGTCTGAATGATCTTTCTCCATTGCAGTTACTTACAGGCAAAGTTAAGTAAATACGTAGTGCAATACAAACATTTGGAAAGCCGTCTTTCAGATTATAGCGGTACATTATATTCAACATCTTTTGTGGAGTAACTGCTGTAGGCCTACCTGTTTCTGTCTCTTGTTTTAAATTTTTAATGGTAGATGTATAGTGGTTTCCGATTTAGGCATATCAATGATATCATTGCTGAAATTAAAATTTAAAAAAGAAATAAGCAGCTACATAAACAATAAATAGTAGATTATAATATTACATAGAACATACACTGTGTCGTCTGTAACGTACGCATATTTATTATATTTTGGGGTGATGGGGTCGATCCGCGCATAAATTACGTCATCATTACAGTACACAATTAATTAGTACGTCATCATTATAGTAGTAATACTGTAGAAGGCCGGTTTTTATAATGCCACCAAATTTTCTATGCAATGCTTGTTTTAGAAATTAAACATTTTAAATAAGCCGGACTGTGACTTACATATACAAATTTGATCGGATAATCGGATTTCTCAATGTTTTTTTTAAAATTTTACCTCCGAAAGAAGGCCTGGCGCAAGTGCGCCAGTTGCGCCATAGTTAATCTGGCACTGATGAAGAAGAAGAAGATGAAGATGAAGAAGAAGAAGAAGAAGAAGAAGCAGAAGAAGAAAAAGGAGAAGAAGAAGAAGAAGATGAAGATGAAGATGAAGAAGAAGAAGAAGAAGATGAAGAAAAAGAAGAAAAAGGAGAAGAAGAAGAAGAAGAAGATGAAGAAGAAGAAGAAGAAGAAGAAGATGAAAAAGAAAAAGAAGAAGAAGAAGAAGAAGAAGAAGTAGATGACGAAGATCAGTTTCTTTAGACATCTTGATTGACAGCTGTGGGTAATTGGGTATACGCACTTTGCAGTGCTAGCTTCTTCATATTTTCGGCCTCGACACTCGACGGAGGGTGATGTACCCCTCGCCGTCTTCTCTTCTCACCGACGGCGTATAGCACGGTCAGTGATCTCATCATGGCTGAGATGACTAGAGGGCGCCACAGTTGCATGAGGCAGAAACCCTCAACCAAATATATAATTATCTGCCCTTATGGAGATCTCCAAACACATAATTATACAATATGCTCACATAACACATTCATCGTCATCATCATCATCATCATCATCGTCGTCGTCGTCATCATCATCATCATCATCATCATCATCATCATCGTCGTCGTCGTCGTCATCATCATCATCATTATTATCATTGCATTCGTCATAGCCATCATCGTTATAATCGTCATCGTCATCATCATCGTCATCATCATCATCATCACCATCATTTTATTCCCCATAGTTATCTTCATCATCATCATTGAATTCGACATAGCCATCATCGTTATAATCGTCATCGTCATCATCATCATCATCATTATCGTCGTCACCGTCGTTGTGTCATAGTCATAGTATATGCATCGTCGTAATCACCATCCGTATCACATTCATCATCAGCTGCAGTCCGTGCATTGCCTCCGGAGATGTTCTGATGCGACTATAGTGACACTATAGTGACACTATAGTGACACTATAGTGACACTATAGTGACACTATAGTGACACTATAGTGACACTATAGTGACGCTATAGTGACACCTGTCGTCATCTCATTGACAATTCCAATCAGACGTCGCTTGTCGCTTTCAGTCAAATCGAATCTATGGAATAATTATCATCTTGCTTTAATCAAAGTCAATTTAATCGAAACAATCGAAACGAGATTACTTCTGAATTCATTTCGAAAGATGGACGAACATGTTTCGATCACGAGTCCACGACTCTCGGTCCATGTAAACTTAATCGTAATCGTAATCTCAAATTTTCTAAAGCGTCGCTCGAAGCCAAGCGCAGGGCACCAGCCTATTCGCGAGCGCTGTGTCTAGTCAGAAGGGTTGTCTAAATGAGTCGTATACGGAAAAGTCGTAGTCCGGTTACCAAAGGATCAAAGGTGACTTTCGAGTGGCGCTTTAGAAGTCTTGAGATTGCGATTTTATAAAAATATTAAATAGTTCAGCAGCGAAGTTGGAAAATTTAATCAAATTTTGATTATCGGTTGCTTTAGGTTACAGCAAAATGTGGCTCATATATTATATCTCTCTTGAGGAATGAAGTCCCAACCGGTGGCATTTTCTCCCTGCAGGAGACTTCATTCGAAATCCATAGTCCCTGGGAGTGGAATTTATTCTAAAACAAAACGGACGAGTGGAGAAAATTTCGGTTCTCCGGTGAGTGGTGCGAGACTCTGTTTTAGGAGCCACTACGAAAATGAAATGAATGACATTCCTAGGTTCAACTCTGTGATTTGGGACATTTTACAGGGAACTTGAATTAAACGTGGGACCGCACACGTTCCTTCCACCATCCGCTCTGAATCCATTCTCGTATAATTAATTGATTTGTCTGTCTGTTAGCTAACCCACGGGCGTCTAGATAACCTGTTATATAGGAGTCAATGGCTAACCCCACTTTCGCGTCAATCGCAGAGAATTCCCTCACTCCATCCATTTTCTCCTTCTTCTCTTTTCCAGCTTTCCTTTGAAGCGACCAGCAGCGATATCAACACTATCAGTCTCGTCTGTCTCCCTCCATATCTCCCTTCCTTTCGTCTGATGTCGAATAACGATTCTTCACTTTCAACGATGTTGTTCCTTTCCTCCATTTCCCCCTTCCACATCCCCTCCATATCCCCCTTCCACATCCTCTGCATATCCCCCTCAGTTCCCCTTACATATCCCCCATTTCTTCCTCCACTTCTTATTTCATTCTTTCCTCAGTCCATTCTTTTCCACCATCTTCCGTCCCACTGTCTGTCTTCCACATTATACATACCCTCCATCCATATCCCCCATTTCTTCCTCCACTTCTTTGTTTCATTCCTTCATCAGTTCAATGTTTTCCACAGTTTTCCCTCGGTCTGTCTGTCTATCTGTCTGTCGTGCCTGTTGCATCTCTTTCTTCCTCCTTTCCATATCTCTTTGTCTCTCTTTCTAATTCTCCCTTCGTCTATCGTTCGGCATAAGACGTTTGACAAATGCCATTAGTGTCCGGTGTCCACCTACAGAGACGAAGGCAGAAGAACCGAGCTGTCAAGTTCAGACGCCTCTGCAGGGAACAGAAGAAATGAGGAAGAGGAGGGGACCAGGATGGGTGGGGGACCAGGGAGGGACCAGGGCGGGTGGGGGGCTGGTCGTTGATGGAGTGGCGAATGAGATCACGGACAATGAACTGGTCAGCAGAAACTGACTAAGTAAGAAGCGCCTCGGAGGCAAACAAGACCTGCGTTGAATTGAAAAGACAGAGACAAAAATGGATATAGATAGGCGTACGTAACTCTGTAATTCAGGTCACACCGGCAGGAAGCACGGACTGGGGGTGGGGTGGGGTGGGGGGATGGGGTGGAGGTGGAGTGGGGTGGGAGTGGGGGGCAGACAAGCTGTGGCAGTCATGCTGCAAACCACCAACCGAGATGGGCATCTTCGGAATAATCATCATTGAAATCATCATCATCATCATCATCATCATCATCATCATCATCATCATCATCATCATCATCATCATCATCATCATCATCATCATCATCATCACCATCATCATCATCGTCATCGTCATCATCATCATCATCATCATCATCATCATCATCATCATCATCATCAGCATCATCATCATCATCATCATCATCATCGTCATCATCATCATCATCATCATCATCATCATCATCATCATCGTCATCGTCATCATCATCATCATAATCATCATCACAACCATCATCAGCATGCAGCAGCAGCAGCACTTTCGTCATTGTCATAATCCAGTATATTTCACATAAAAACAGTAAAAATACTAAGCGAAAAAGGTTGCGAGATACAGAAAAACCTCTGTATGCGGTCGTTTGCCTCCTTCCTTAACCTGGATCCTCTCCTCAAAGCAGGCGTAGGGCCTACTATAGGCTACTAGATATAACACTGGTCGTCTTTATTTCACCCCACTCTCCCCATAACTGTCCATTCACATCAGACAACTATAATAATCGAACAATCAGTCGAATCTTATCAGATCCATTGTTGTGCTAATCTATGTAACGATTTCTTATGTGTATTGTGTAACAAAAGTTCGTGAAAACATTCGGCAGATAGTGGCTTTATATTCGGAGGTTATAATTTCCGCTAAGAGGTTGTATTATTAAGTTGGAATTGGCAATGGAAAGAGAAAGGCAGATGGGTTCTAAGTTGTTGGTGCACAACACTGTCTCAAAACAAATGATGTAGGCCTACAGGAAACACAAGACGACTCAATTTGAAACGTCTGAAGATGACAGTGAAGTTTTCTTTGGAGGAAGAGTTGAAAGCGGCAGAGTGGATGGCATTTCCAAGATGAGGTTTAATTGACCTGCATGGTATAGAGAAAAACGGAAGCAAGAAATTCATGCATTTGTCTGGACACTTAAAGGCGCCATTTGAGTATAATTATAGGCTACATAAAAATGAGACCGCAATGGAGCAGTAAACAGGATTGATGACTCCACTAAGAGTCCAACAGCGTCGGTAAATTGACTATCGCAAGATTATTTGCAGGTCAAGGTGCCAACTGGTGCTTTGCTAAACTACGGTCAGCTATGACTACACGCGAAAATGAGTGAGTTGCCTGCTTTTAAAGCAACGTGTATACATGTAGATAAGTACACATAATTATCTACACACATCACACATACACACAAAAACACACACAAACACACACATACACACACACAAACACACATACACACAAAAACACACACAAACACACACACATACACACATACTGTGATGCACATTACACGCATGCAGCTGGCAATAGAGCTAAGGTTTAGAAGTGAATTTGCTCTGCTTTTCAATAACATATATTATACGACGACATAAAAACAGATAATCTAGGACTTTTCTAGGTCAATTTAGAAACAAGGTTACCAGCCACGTGAAAGCAGCAAATCCAAATGCGAGCGTATAATAATATTACGTCGTGTGAAGCAGAGCCCTGACTGTTTCTGTGAGAAATTGTTCGTCGAAACTGCATTAGTGTGGACCTGTGATTATAGGGACGTCGTGCTAGTTGAACCCCTGGATGTTCCGTCCTCAAGACCTCAACCTCAATTACGTCACTGAAGTCGATGAGAAAATTAAATATGTAGGTTTTAGTACGCTCGTAATTATAGACACCAGAACGTATATAGACGAGGATCAGAAAGAGGAGGAGAAGGAGGAGGAGAAGGAGGAGGGAAAAGGATAGGAAGAAGGAGAAAGAGGAGGAGAAGAAGAGGGAGAAGGAGAAGGATTAGAAGGAGGAGGATTAGAAGGAGGAGGATTAGAAGGAGGAGGATTATAAGGAGAAGGATTAGAAGGAGGCGGCGGCGGAGGAGGAGGAGGCAGAGGAGGATTAGAAGGAAGGAGATGGCGGAAGAGGAGGAGGAGAAGGAGAAGGATTGGAATCTACTTTTATTACTACACGACGGGCTGACATCCCTCTATAATTATCTAACTGCATGTATCCCCATGTCCATCTGCCTGTTTGCATAATAATAATAATTGTGATAATAATTATGACAATTTACATTGCGCCGTACATAGCACAGCTGCCATGGTAACGGCATGGCATATCTGCCATAAATTCATCTATCTATACTTGTCTTATCTCAAGCTGTCTGACTGTCTCCTACTTATGAATATATGTATGTCTGTCTGTAATCTCTCTGCATGCCCATATATCTGTTTGTACATCTCTCTTTCTATATCTGTCCTGTCTCTCGATCTATCTTTCCGCCTTCCTCTCTCGTTAATGTATGCGAAGATTCCAATGTGCATCCAAGATAATTATATGCTCAGAAAAAGAGTAGGTGTCTACATGAAATGACATTGAAGTGTGTATGAAGGAGAGAGAGACGGTTACAAAGAAACAGAAGTATAGATAAGCTTATAATGAAGAAAAAGATAAGATGAGATAAGAATATTCTTTATTTGACCAAATGTTCGCAAACACAGTTATAAACATCAATAATTACTCGTAGAACTAAAAAAGGTAGTCAATTTAATAAAATAAAATGCATCATGCTAAATTCAAAATCGTATATTAAAATCGTATATCATCCTATAGTGCTGAAAGTTTTTCTCATAATGACATATATGCTGGATGCAGATGGCATTTAAAAAAGGATTCAGCAATGGCCAACATGCAGAAGGAGACATAGCGAGATAAGCAGACCTCCTATATCGAATAAAATGAGACATTGTTTTGCTGACACACAAAGAGATAAATTGTTGACGTCAAACTACATGTAACTCATAAAGAGGAGATAAACAAGGCACATTGTATATTGAAAAAATGACAATGAAACACGACCCATATAATTATTGTATTATAGCTGCCCACTAGCTATTTGCTCTCTCAAGTTCTCTCAAATACATGCCTATAGGCTTATTAACTAGATATCAATTACATGTTTTATTTTACATGCTGCACATAATTATATATGTGTGCCTTGTGGTTATGTAGGATGACGATGTGTATATGGAAATAAGACTCCACTTGCAATCGGATGATGTTTTTGTTGTTCAAGGGAACTAGGTGGCATACAAATTCAATGTTGCAAGCAAGTCTTATCACTGGACTATAATAATTATAGTACAAGGCGGAGGTATAAGTTTAGGCGTAGGATGACATGAAGAAATGGGTAGGTATAGACATTTAGGGAGAACGTTTAGAGGACTTGAAAGACTGAGGAATAAGAGTCGGATGCAGGGCCGGATTAAGACATGTATTCATTTTGTATTGCATGTTCGGCCGAACAGGGCCTCACACTTTAGGGGCCCCACACACGAGAAAACATTTTAAAGGAATAAATGGGTATATTTCGACGAAATTTCGACCAAACGACTAAATAAGGGTCCTCAGCGGTTTCCGACGGGAAAATCGGTATATTGTAATAAAAAAGGTCATCAGATTTTTCGATCGAAGATCTCCACAACATTTTCCGAACAGAGCCCCACATTTTTTAATCCGGTCCTGGTCGGATGAGGGCAATGGTTAGGAGAGGAAAAGGCGGAAGCAACAATGAGATGGAGTTTGAAAAGGAGCGGAAGATGCATGGGCGTAACTTTCCACGGAAAAGTGGTGGTGACTTCCTCTGCTCACAACTTCTCCCTTCCAATATTTCCCTCGGCTTCCTCTATCCTTTCCCCAGATACGAATTTAGTATAAAATCTTGTGAGAGCTCTCCCTCCATTCTCACTCTTTCTCCCTTTCACCTCTTTCGCTGTTGCGTGCCACGACCTTTCCGTGCAGTAATGGATTACTAAACCAATGCTTAAAACATGGCTCTTTCAAAAATTTTATCCAGATTCCTCCTATTCCATATGTTCGTTTGTTTCGATCGCTATTCTATCTCAAAGTAGCCTATTGTGCATTTGCACTGTTAGCTTAGTTGTACTTTAAGTCATGCCAATCAAGCTGGGAACTTGGAAAATGACGGAAAAGATTGTTCAAATAATTTCAACGGCGCTTCTCTACATAGGCCTACATCACTTTATATATCAATTTTATTTGTTTGTTTAAAATTATATGCCCTTTATAAAATGGGATGCAGTATTGGGTCCTTATTAGGTTGAACTGATTTTGGCCTCTCTGTCTATATCCTCCTCTAAAAGTGTTAGGCCTATTTCCCATCTAGCGGGACTTGTCCCTAATTTTGGTGTGCCTATTTGTTCCTTCACTCTTATTCTACTTATTCACTTTGAGTATTTGCTAATTCCTGATTATGTTTATACTCTGTTAAGCGTAGGCTACATGTACAATTGAATTGTTGGGATCAATAAAAATATGTCTATGTTTATGTCTAATGATTATGTAGGCCTATGAATTATATTTTATATTTCACATCTGACCAACCAGTCTTTATAGGATGATATAATAATATTATTGTGCGTTACATTCCTCCTAAAACCGTCAATGCTCCGACTGTGCAGAAAAGTTTGCTGTCAGCGACGAACTTTCAATAGGCCTAATTTGTGTTGTGGTCTTTAGTCGAATGTCTTGAATCAGGTCCTAAAAGTAGCCTATGATATGCCAGTATCCATCCATTCACGCAATTATATCATCTAAGAGACAGACGTTTATATTGGCTCTCCCTTCCCTAAAGTCCGAGTCAGCTTTTGCCAGCTTAAGATTACTATCACAATTATAGAAATGCTATTGTATAGATCTAATTGTGATAGTAATAATGATTCCGAATGGTTTTGTGAGCCACTGCCTCGAAGCCATAACGATTTGTGGGAGGGAACGTGAGGCAGGGGCCAGGGGCGGATCCAGGGGGCAATCCGGCCATGGCCCCCATTTAAAACTGCCATGGGACGTGGCCCCCCCCCCCATTTGGCCTGAAATTAGCAATACGAACTGGGATGTAATGGATATTGGCCCCCCCCTCTATTCTGAAAAATGTATGGAATGTGGTCCCCCCATTTGCTTTTCAAGTGGAGGACTAAAAAAATAATGTCATCAACTTTTTTGGCGGATGAAAAGTACTTTTTTCCTCAACGACCGATCGCAATTTTTCGAACTTTAACAAATTGTCTCCTTTTTCCCGCCCAAGATGTAAGATTTTGGCCACCCCTTGAAACAGTTCTGGATCCGCCACTGTCCCTCCCCAAATTTAAAGTAGAAGAGGAATTCCTTCCCTTTCCTCCCTAGGATTTACGGTCACGACTGTGGACAGCTAGCACACTATGGAGCATTGGCGCCATTGCGATGTTAATCACAAGTAACCTGTTGTGTTAGACAGCCAATTGCTTTCATATTAAAAAAATATTTATTTGCCGGACCAAAAAGTGGTGGTGACTGTCACTACCACTTTTAAAAGTGGTGGTGACTGGACACCACCGTCACAATAGAAAGTTACGCCTATGGGAAGATGCATTGATGAGAATAGAACGAGCATGCAAG
Source organism: Lumbricus rubellus (assembly GCA_945859605.1). NCBI lineage: Eukaryota > Metazoa > Annelida > Clitellata > Crassiclitellata > Lumbricidae > Lumbricus > Lumbricus rubellus. The sequence continues at coordinate 9,231,939 of OX243812.1, forward strand.
AAAGCCAGAATGATCTATTGCGGAAAACTATGTAGCACAATCTAAATGCAAAGAGTGTCAATAATAGATAACCGCTTCCTAGCGAAATCTCATTTTGATAATATTGCAGTAAACGGCAGGCTACGACAGAGCCATGCATTCCAGGTCAACGGGGACTCTGAGACAGTTTATAGGATGATGTAATTCGAAGAGGATGAGAGTTCAGTCTTGATCAAAACTCAAACGACATCGCAGACCAAAGGGAGAGGGAGAAAATTACTAAGGAGAACCGCCTATAGATTGAGAAAGATGGGAAAATCAATCGCGTTTCGTTCGAGGGCACGGGAGTGTCAAAGGAGTGTCGAACGGCCGAATTGAATTGTATCTGTAAAGCGATGAGAACAAAGCAGGAAAGATAGATTGACTGCAGGTCGTCGTTGCATGTTATTACTTTTTGAAATATGAGAGACAAGTTGTCATCTGAATATACTTTGTTTTGAAGAAAACCAATTGGCTGCAACTATTTAGGGAATGACGCAGGCTCCATTTGTCATATTTTCGTTTTATCCATGGCCAATGAATTATAAAGTAGACCTATACTAGCGTTCTTATACCCGGCGTCCCCCGAGGTTATATCTAAGATGCGATTTTTAGGGCCAAAGAGCACGCTATGCATTGTTTTGTATATACTCTAAAGATAAAACTATATGTAAATGAACTCGGATTTTCTATATGGCGATCGTATCATTGCCTCGACCGACCACAACCATTTTTTCAGTGAATTGATCTGGTGAGACTGGTGAGATTATTCACCACCGCTATGGTCCGTCTGAATGGATGCCACGTCATTTAATGGTGCAGCCGTGCAAGGACCGTACGTGCTAACACGAGATTCAAATCTTTGAAAAAGCCACCATCGGGAAGCCAACCTGCAATCAATAAAATTGAAAAGCGATAAATGACCTTTTCTTATTTGTGCAAGCATTCTCTGTGACCCTGTTTAACTGAGCCTATACATAGGACGCAGTAACTGAACATTGCTAGATTTCACGAGTGCTTGGTCGCCAAATCACTTCAAAAGGTGGAACAAAAACAAATAGCAAATTAATATATCAATAATTTTTTTACATTGCTATGAATTTTGATTAATTTCACCAAGACACCGATAAGACCGTTGACATAAAATGGTGGATGTCAGCATGCTTAGTGCTTATCGTAGATTAGATCTAATTCATCTTAAACAATTCATTTAAATTAATTTTCAGTCGCGACCGCTTTGATAAGAAGCCCAACTCGCGCTTTTCGCGACGACCTGGCAGCCTAGCTGCATAGGATTAGAAAAATCATAAAAGTGGAGAGAGCACTACAGTGGGAAGAAGAGAAAATGCGGAGGAAGAACGAATGACGTATAGGTCTAGATATGGAGGTTGAGCAGAAGGTGAAGGCTATGACGCAGGAGGTGAAGTCATATTTAGAAGCGATCGGCTTTAAAGAGCAAATAGTCTTCTTGCATTCGGTATCCCTTCACCCATCTCTCCACAATTTTCCCCCTTCTCCTCCTCCTTCGACCTTTTCACATGACTACCTACACGTATCTTCCTATATCTCTTTATCTCTATTTATTCCTGTATATCTCTTTATGGCACATAATGTTTCTTTCTTGCCCCCGCTTCTGCAGACATGCGCAATCACCGCATCCACTGTCACGACTGATGTGATATGACGACATGATCAGAATCAAGATGACAACTTCCTTCTCCTCTGTCTTCACCTTCTCTCTCACATGCAGTTGGTGTCTTAGCGCGTGTCATCGGCGTTCAATGCCAGGCAAGGTAACCATTAGAAGTCCACACGCGCATACACTCGCACACACGCTCTCACACACATATGCGTGTTTAGGCTATATTATACACACATATGTGTGTATAATTTATATATAATGTATACATGTATATAAGGTATACAGTCAAATACCATTTATTAAGGCAACAACCGTTGCACATTGATCAAGACAAAACAGAATAATAGCATTAACATTAATGATTAACATAACAGAAAGAATAAACAGTGTATCATAAGAATAAACAGTACATTATAAAGCAAAGGATCGCATACGGTTGAGCCAAATAAAAACAATTAAGTAAATGTTGCTTTACTTGTTTGTATGTGCACTTGTTATAGCGCCCCTTCAAGCTCTCTCTACCCAGAGGCGCTCCCGATGCAGAGCGGACACTGCATCGGAGTTTCACGCCGAAGCGCTGAGCAATTGTAAGTGAAGGACTTGCCCAAGGTCCTTACGCGGGGAGGTGGATTCGAACCTCGGACCTTCCGGCTCCAAGGCAACGACGCCACCACTATAGACCACCGCGCCCCACAAAGTTGTCTAATAGTTTATGCTCTTACTATAGGCCTATGTCTTTTGTTTAACGTCGTTGCTTAGTAACAGATGATGGTGAATTTGTGATGGTTACTTGTTGTCGTTGTTGACGATGACGACGATGACGACAGCGATGATGATGATGACAATGACGATGATGATGACAGCAACAATGATGACGATGATGATGAGGATGACGACGACGACGATGATGATGATGACAACAACGACGACGATGATGATGATGACAACGATGACGATGATGATGATGATGACGATGATGACAACGATGACGACGATGATGACAACAACAATTATGATGATGACAACGATGATGATGATGATGATGATGATGATGACTATGATAATGTAAATGTTTACTGGCCGTTGTTGTTGCAGATGACCGCTACTGCGGACCGTTCTGGGATGGGTGGGGTTGCTGGAATTTCACCCTCGCTGGCACGAGAGCCTACATTGCCTGTCCTCCCTACAGACCAGGGTTCGACCCCCGCTGTGAGTACGCTGATTCCTCTTTTGTCGCTGAGTTGCTTTTTAATGGAAGGGCAGGTGGATAGAAGGAGGCAGCGACAGGAGAATGAATTAGAGTCTATAAAGAGCGACTGCATGGAGGAATGTACCAAAGGGAACGAAGACCATGCAGAGGCGGATACAGAAATTTCCGAAGGGGCCAACATTTTTGGTCCTGTTGGCTTGGATAAATTTCGTTGGTCTTTGACTGAAAAATCGCATGACTTTTTAGTCGTTTGATCGAAATGTCAAGAAAAAATTAATACCATTTTGCACGCCAGAAAAGCTCATTACTTTTTCTAAGGTGTATGTTACTGATCTTTTCTCACTTTTCCCCGTTGCATTGATTCAAAGCTTGTTCAAGCATTGCATCATATTGATTGAAAGCCTGTTGAAACATGATGGTGGGTTCACGTCCTGTACAAATTTCTCAATGGGGGTTATGACCGGATTTACCCCTGGATCAAACCCTGACAAAGTCTATGCCTATGTATGCATGTTAGAACGACAGAATGTAAGAAAGAAATAGCTTTGGATGAAGGTAAAGAAGAAAGAAAACAAAAATGGAAGGAACAAAGGAAGACGGAAAAAGAAGGAATGAAGGAAAGGCGTAAATGAGGAGGTAATCAAATAAGCAGTGAGAAATGAAGTAACTGTAAAAATATGTTAGAAAGTAATGAAGGAAGTAATAAGACCCCGAATATCCGATCCGAGATACCATAATTTTATAAGATCGTCCAAAGTGGTCTGAAGTAACGAATAACAAACATCATACTGCATGTATGATCGATCCACGTACATGTACATGTAGGCTACTGTAAGGCCATTACATTTTTAAATAATGGAAGAGTTGTGTTGAAACGAAATAAAAACTTAATTATATTATTCTGAATAAATGCACCTAATTATATATCAGAATGCTGCAATTATTAAGTAGAGTAAAGTAAAACGAACAGAATGACCAATGGTCAAAGTGGTTTGGGTGAGCCGTGGGAACGCCAAATAGATGAGCAGTGGGAACGCCAAATAGGTGAGCAGTGGGCCATGGGAAAGCCAAATAAGTGAGCAGTAGGAACGCCAAATAGGTGAGCACTTAGCAGTGGGAACGCCGAAGAAGACGAGTTTTATTGGAACCCATGTTTTTTCCACGGCGAACAGTGGGAACCCAGGCAAAGAATTTCGAGAGTGGTGGGAACGCCGTTCCCACGACATGTTTCCAGTTCCCACCCACTTTAAACCCTGCCGGAACGACTTAAAACTACATGCCTACAACCACTACTTAATCCGTGCATTATTTAAATTAGGAATATTGTCCAATTCAATTACGCGCTCGCTCTTGAGTGCTGCATGTCTGGACTGCTCGGCCCAAGCAAGTCTCTCAGGGCATGACTTCACTGACAGCTGTTCTTTTTTTGTTCTTTTTGTCGCTGTTGTTCAACGCCGTGTATTAGTGAGCGCCTACAGAGATTGCAATCCTGACGGCAATTGGTGGAGAAATCCCGTAAAAAACAACATATGGGCAAACTACACGACGTGCATCAACGCGCTCGAATTAGCGGTAAGTATACGCACCGGAAATTCAGAGCCAAATTGAATTGCGTACACAGAAAAAATTTGCTTTGACTACAGCGCTATAGAAATAGGATGAACGGCAGTGAAGCAGATGATTAAGCAATAAGCAATGCATATATATATTATATATAATATATATAATATATATAATATACATGTATATACTATATATAATATATATATTATGCATAGTATATTATATATACTATAATATAAATTTTAAAAATGATGAAATAATGAACGGCTGCATGAAAGCAGTAATGAGCGAAAATGCAAAATGCTAACGAACGAACAAACGAATGGTTAATTCAATTAAAGAGTCATTCGTTCGTCCATTCAATCGTTCGTTCGTTCATTCATTCATTCATTCATTCAATTCATTTAATTCATTCATTCACACACTCACTCGTCCATTCAGTCAATCTGTCGATAGCAATATATAGGCCTAATAACCTACTATAAATATATTTACATACATTCCGTTTACAAAGGCATAATATATCGTAATATCATCTGTCATGATTGTGCTCCAGAAGTCTATAGATAAAATTTATATGCATGCGTGTATTTACCGCTATATATAGTTCCCGTTTGCACAAATCGATAGCACTGCGACTTCATTATTCTTGTCACTTTTCAGGTGGGATTTGTGAGCTTAGGGATAAATATGGGACATATGGGTCATTGATGGGACGGTAAAGAGGAGGTGCATGGGGTGGGATGAGGAGTGTTCGTGTGTGCGCTAAGGATGGAATGGAAATGGCCTAGATGGAGACACGACAAAGGTCCGTTGGGGAAGAGACCCCAACCATTTGGAAGATGCTTTTAGGCAGAAATACTCAGTTAATCTCCCCGTGGTATATATCTTCTTCAGAGGCCGTGGTATAGCTTCTTCTGAAGTTTCAATATCAGGATATATATATATACTGTATACACGAAGACCTAAGATGGCATGATGGCACCCATTCAAAGAAAGCAGCCATGGCGCACCTTTTCTCGGTTTAAGTTATAAATTGTTTTGGTCGAAACTTGCGAACACATATAGCATCCTCCGTTGAAGAGAAAATTAATTTTGCTGTTCATCCGTTTTCCCCAATGCGTGGACTTCAGATTGCGTGCTTTGGAGCTGCAGAAAGTAAAGATATTGAATTCTGTCATGGCGCACTGCAGCACACATCGTTTGCTTATTAAGGACATTCCGGCAATAAAACTCTCGTTCGACGGAGCGGATTTCACACAACATCCCATATTATAATCCTCTTTCTGAAAGGGATCAGTCCTTGTCGCCATCAGTTCTGGCAACAGGGTGGTTGACGTCAATGGCGTCAATGGGGATCAAGGGGGATCAAGGGGGGAGGTGTCAATGGGGTGCCTCGACCTGTGTCCGCAAATGAAATCCGTTGAAGCTTACCTGAACAAATGTGGATATTTCGGCTGTAAATCACTGCAGGAAGTGGACTGATTTATTTATGCAACGACACAGACGGGCATTGCTGTCCTGCTTCAACCAAATCTAAGCTTACTTGACGTGTCCTCCCTGCAGCGCGCGTCATGCCAGTTCGTGAGATTTAGATCTACTGTTCTTTAATCTTGATCTATGGTCCTAAAAAAGCAAAAAACCGGATGTCGGACGTCCTTTCATCCAACTTTGTTCTGCTATTTTACAACGAACGAATGTTGTTAAGATGAACATTAAATCGTAAAATTGCTATACATGAACTAAAGCGGACCGAGCATCTGAACACAATATGGACGACTATTAAAATAATACGGGAAAAGAGAGGACGATAAAGACAGAGGCAAATGGAGGCAAAGATAAACAAAAATTGAGTCCGACACTGACGTATATCCTACAGTTCTTCGCACAACATAAGAACAATGAACAATAATTAATGATGCATTGACTGCTCTAGATACCCACAGTGTGATGAATGTTCTTGCAGGAAAAGGGGCTTAGACAATAGCGCTGTAACGCATCTGTTACACTCTAAATCAGACGTTCTCACATCTGGTTTGCTGAAATGCAAACCAGCAGGCCCGCGGCGGCGTTGCCTAATATGCCTCCTTGGGCGCTCACACATGGAGAAAGCAATTGACCCTCTTCGAAAATTTAGATCTACTTTACTTTTTGACTATCACTTTTTAAAACAATTTATTCATTCTAGAGCACTAATTGTGCTGAAGTAAGGCAAATTGAAACAGAGATATTTGCATTTAAAAAGTTTTATGAAAAATAATTTCCAGCCCCGCATTTGCCAAGCTCTTTCTACAAATTTGCCATGATCGTTGTGTTTTGCCTACTCTTGCAAGACTATCTCCGGGTGCCCATGTATGTTTCCTATATTGTATAATAAAAAAAATCATTTCGGTTTAGACTTTAGAAACAATATTCTAGTTTATTTTTTATATGCGACATCGATACTATTGCAATCTGTGGTCTTGGTTATACGATTCTGTTCCGGCCATATCTGTTCCGTTCTGGTTGAAATCGTTGGGGGCATGGAACTTACATGTATGTGCCCATAGTATATAATAAGTTTTATTCGGGTTAAGTAAATAATCTGCAGGTCAATGACTTTTTAAGAGCCACTGGACCAAGATGTCTAGGCAATGCCGTCGAAGTCTTTCTTGTCTGAGAAACACCGTGATACAGAAATCTCAACGAATAAACGAATAGACGAATTAGCGAGTGAAAGATCTATGGTGTACTCGTAAGTGTAGCAAGCTTTCCCGTCTTCAGATATCCACTTAGGTTGGTTACTTTGACATTGACGGATGAATGACCCCCATTCAACAACACCAACCACACAATACTTCGTCAGCGTTAAACCATCTCGTAATCGTGATGCTAAGATTTTAACGGCGCCACAACAAATTAATTGTCAGTATAAGTTTCCTGTTTCTCAGCGCATCTCGTGTACCTATCTATAGTTAACCCTTTAATGTCGAGATGGTAGTAAATGGTATGGGAAATCCTATACCCCGGCATTAAAGGGTAAAGCGCTTGTTTAGTGGTGCCTTCTCTGCTGCGATCCATCGTACCCGTCTGATCTTTGTCGATTTGTCGCCGCCCTCGCAGCCCATCGAACTTTTCACTCTTCTGCAATGAGGGAACTTTTCGTTTCTCTATATCTCGCACTTTTATCAGACAGCGCTGACTCCTTTTGATTTTTTGATTGTGAGTCATGTCATCTTCAATGGCCATCCATTATAACCTTGTGATTCATGACTGCAGGGCTAACCTCGTCTGTTTTTTATAGATCGCTCATTATCATACTTTTTTAGCTGTGGCTGGACTGGGAGCACCTCTGAGTAAGTCTCTAGCAGAGACGCTATATAAATTATTGGAATGAGTGAATGAATGAGTTCGGACAAACCATGAAGCAAATAAAAATTCGGTCTTCAGAGTCGGGCAGAATCGGTCATATTCGGCACCTGCTGGTCTTTCCATCATCCGTGCATCAACATTCTACATGCTCCAATTAGGCCTAAGCCTACTCTCGGGTATAAGAGTAGACTACACCAGGGTTGATAAAACCTCGTTAAATGGGATTATAAGTTGCACTGATACTGTTGCAACTGACTGCAGTGTCACGCTACAAACTAACGATGTGCATGCAGAGTCGATGTCTGTCCCGATTTCCGTCCACGACTGGCTCTTCATTTCAATGGCGATGACAGCTACAACTGACAAGGGACGAACCGTTGCCAACGACACGAACATAAAACGACCCGTTTGCGCACAAAATAACGAGTATCGACTGGCGCCATGAGGAGATTAAATCCTGCTATTCATTAGTCTTATCCGACAATCACTTCACCGTATTATATTTATTGAGACACATACAAACCAGCTTAGTCACGTTGACTAAGAGTGTGCTGTGCAAGTGGCACTTTGAGTCGAACAGTGGAACAGGGAGTAACTCTCCTTCGCTGGCGTTGTAACATGACATGGGCATCTGCAATAAATTGATCAACGTGAATACATGTGTAGCCTACATGCTTCATTGTTGTTGTGCTATCCGAGTGAAAACCGAGACGGTTTCCGTGAGTCGCCTGCAGCAAGGACTGTAACATACGCCCGTCCGCTTACTCTTCGTTATTTGCATTTAAAGTGATAAGCGAGAGTCCGAGACAACTCTGAGCAGACGAACTGTTCTGGATGTCGACGAATTTGGCGACAGACGGAAAAACTCTTCGACCTTGAGTTGTATTCATGTCTCGACTATACCTGAAAAATAGGTCACATCTCTTTCCAGGCTGACCTACATCCACGCATATATACATACTTACATACTTACATGCATACATACATGCATACATGCCTACATATATGCATACACACATGCATACATACATACATACATACATACATACATACATACATACATACATACATACATACATACATACATACATACATACATACATACATACATACATACATACATACATACATACATACATACATACATACATACATACATACATACATACATACATACATACATACATACATACATACATACATACATACATACATACATACATACATACATACATACATACATACATACATACATACATACATACATACATACATACATGCATGCATACATGCATACATACATGCATACATACATACATGCATACATGCATACATACATGCATACATGCATGCATGCATACATAGCCTACATACTTGAAAATGCCCAATAAATTTTGGTCGTCAAATTTTAAATGGCATCATGATTAGTTTAGAAACTTATTGAAAAGGAAAAAAATCCAATTTTAATGCATAGCACTTTTAAAGCAGCTAATTTTCATGCGTCCTTTATGTTCTGCATACAATTATTTTTATTTATGATTATTTCCTAATAAGAAATAATAATATTACCAAACTTGTTCTTCTTTTATGTCTACTTCTACAGAAAAGTACGCGACTCATCTACATATACATAGTCGGTTACGGCGTATCCATGGTAACGCTGATGGCTTCCATTGCAATCTTCGTCATATTCAGACGGTAAGACGACGTCACCAGCTACGTCATTCATCAGCTACGTCATTCATCAGCTACGTCATTCATCAGCTACGTCATTCATCAGCTACGTCATTCATAACTAACCAATAACAAAATAACGTGGGCCTAAGCAAAAACGCAATAAGGGCCCATCCAAAATTATTACGTACTTTGACCCCCTCCCCATGTTGCAACTCGTACTTTTGTGACCTCCCCATTGCTTACGTTTAGATTCTCGACCCCCTACAAGGGTTATTTAGCTAAAATCATCTATGGAACAATTGGAACATTTATTTTACCTTAGACTACTTTTCGTCTTTGTTAAACATCATAATATTATTTGCTGCTAAAAATTGTTAACTGTTATGGTTTACTGTTTAGATCAGAACAGAATTAAATTTTAATGTAGGCAAATGCCATCGGACGACTATTATAGGATAACACAGAGTTGCTAAGCTTATAGAATATAGACTATAATGTTTTCGTTATAATTAAACTTATAAGCAATAATTAGACATTTATTTTGCGCACGTGGATTGTGATGAATTCCGAAATCATGGTTGATGTTATAAACATTAATTAGACATTTATTTTGACATTTACATTTGCATTTACATATTGGAGTCCCTCCCTGGTATACCGTATAATATTATATGTAGTGACGTCGCCCAAATCCATCAGGAATGCCTTATTAAGCGAAATGTATTCGAGTGAATTTTTTTGCACTCTCAAGGGTGTATCGACTGTCAATGTTTCGTGATCTCGCATCAATCACATCTCTATGCTGTTGCATCAGTAGGCAGTATTGACCTACTTGAGCCATCGTAGAGTAGATATTTTAGAGATATTCGAACCAATTAGCTGGTGCCTAATAATGTGTCTAATTTTATGGCGACAATTTAACCAATGTAGTAGTCCTAGAATTAATCCATTGACAAGATGCAACATAATCCTTTCCCAATATGAAAATTAATACATTACACCTACAATGTTTGCGAAAAATTCTTCTATAAACACATTCAGTCTGCACTACAATAGAATATACAATACAATGTAAAACAGAACATTATAAAACAATGCGATGGGATTCAGGACTAAACATTGTCATGCAGTACAATATGATAGAATACAATAATAATTACAATAGGCTACATTAGCCTAGTTATGTCCATGAAAAATGCAGTAGGCCTACACTACAACCAAGATCTTCTAATTCCCCAGAATTAAAACAAGCGCAAATTGAAACAGGAGACTTTGACAACTGTAAGCTTATAGGCCTACATACAAACTGGACGACGTCATTTATCATTTTTAGAGAACTATAATAGGCCTACAAGATAGACTCCGTAAGTCCGTATACAGAAACAGCAAGAGCCTAAAGGAGTTCCAGATGGTGGAGTTCTCTCCTTTCTCCTGCATTACATGACCATCGTGCGCTGATGATCGGTCTCCAAATCTAAGAACTTCTATAGCGCCTGCACTCGAGAGCCAGAAGCAGGGCACCAGCTTATCCACGAGAGCTAAAATTTATCTGACATGCGAGTTGTCTTCCTTTCCATTAGTGCTATTAGTGATAAATTTGGATGTCGAAAGGTATGACCGATTCTGCTAATTCCTAATTTCCAGGCTCAATTGCTCAATGTTATAAATCACCACACGCATGGTGGCGCTACAATCGGTGGAGTTCCTAATCCACTCAACAACGCTGTATATATCTGAACAGGTCCAATAAACTCGGCTGCAATCATTTAGCTCTGAGCCTCTGACCGAACTACGTACTTGATCCAACCATCCGCTAGAGGACGCGACTGTTATGTGTTGCTCCAAACACAGATATCAATCAAGCAAACAATCAGATTATATAGCCCCTCTTCACAGACGCTGGTCTATATAAGTATATATATCTGATATATATATTTATTTATTTATAGCATGAATGGTTGCGACACCATGCAGGCTGCAGATACACAGCGAATATAGACCATTGATATCTTAGACTTCTCCTATTGTGGAAAATCGAACCACTTAATATATATACATGTATATATTACTCCATGCAGAGTAATCTTTATGGACTCCATGGCGTGTTTATCGTGTTTGTCTTTTTCCACCGAAGTATCCTTCAACTCGACGTTGGCAAACAGCGTGTAATAAATGAGCGGTTAACTTCTTTTGTCCATATAATTAATTAATCCCTTCACACGTTCGTCTTGAGTATAGCAGTGAAACCTGCAATGCACGACGCTGATCAGCGCTTCAATACTCCGTAGAGTCACAACTATTACCGGTATGTGTGTTAGTGTGTTTCGAAATGGCAAACAATGGCAATTCGTATACTGTGAAGGGTCTGGTATTTTTGTAACTTATCAATTAACCAATTCCACACACGGCCGGAGGAGAGGCGCTCTGTCTACTTTCGACGGATTATCGGCTCTGACCTCGCTTGTTTATCGGTTGGTTCGTCCAGGTAGCCTACCAAATCGCATGGGACAAATGGTGGGCAAACAAGGTCGTTGGAAAGTACTTTTCAGGCTGGAACTAGAAACAGATTAGATGTTTGCAAAATAAGGTCAGGTAATATATATATATATATACATATATATCTATGCAGCCTACTATCATTGCAGCGTGCATGGTTGCAGCATATACGACAGTTAATGGCGTCTAAATTTCGCGCAAGCTTCCATATCGAAACTTAAAATGCCCATAGGCTAACTCGGGTTTTAAAGTGAATTGAGAGCTGAAAATAGTCGTGCTGACCTACAAATTCGCATGAGAAGCTAAAAACATTGTTTCGGCGTGCGAAATTAAGCGGTTTTGGAACCTTTCTCGAGACAGAATCTATAATACATACATACAGATCTCAGATTTACAGCATAGATAATAATATGCGCGCGCATGCACGGTATTGCACGCACGCACGCATGCACGTATGTATGCATATAATTATAATTAGCCTATGTGTAATTCTTTTGTGTGGGTGTGTGTTTAATTCGAATGTCAACATCCGTCACAAGTGTTGGACTGCCATCTATTGACTGACGTTCTGCTAACTAGATGGCGCCACATGTTGTGTTGTTGGCGACACAAACTTCCGCGAATGAATCGCGAAAAGCAGACGAACTGTGATGATAGTTTATGACCGTTGGCTGTGCTGTGAAATCCAACACCATTTCCAATTTCCGACGCCGATACATGCGCCCGCCGCCGTCTCACATCGTCAGAACTTCCTTCCGCCGTAAATCGTTTTACAGATTAGTGTGGACTCAGTGGAAATATAGTCCGGTTTGGTATAAATCCACTGTATGTATAGATCTATACTGTAGCGCTACTGAGGCCTCGGCTGTGAGCGGCGCTATAGAAATTACTAATTATTACATTATACACGGCCAGATTCTTAAAGTTGCGTCGCGACTGTATATTTGGGTGATCACCGATTTCTTACCGGACACTTTATTGTTGACTTCTGTATTCGCAACTAGAATCAATTTACAAGGCATCATGCTGTCTCTTGGCTTGACACCCCTCCCCCGCTCCAAGTTCTGACCTGACACCGGAACACACAAATCAGTTTGGCTTCCGCGGATTTGATTTGATATTGCGCCTGTTAATGCGCTGGCTTTCCCTTACGTGGCTTTTTTGTCGCACTTTGAAATATCGAAAATTGATGACGCCTCATTTTAGTCGATGGATTATATGAGTAGAAGTTCCGTTGACCTTGGTTGTTTGGCAAGTTCATTGCTCCCGTTATACATGTACATCCTGATTCAATTTCTTTTATTCTTTATCGACAGTTGGATATTCTAGTATATATATATATATATATATATATATAATAGGCCTATATATATTTATAATATAAATATAATTAATCCATCGCGACAGCTGAAGCCATTGTTGCGATCATTCGTCTCGTCCTTCTTATCTATTTCTTCTTCTTCTCCAACGTTATCTCTATCGCCTCCTCTTCCACCCCTTGCGTCCTTCCCCACTTCCTTCTCTCCTTCTTTTCTTTCTTCTCCTCTCCTCTCTTCTTTTCCCTCTACTCTTTTTCTAGATGCGTCTGCAGTTCACGGTGATGTAGTACAGTTTAGTTCAGTTCAGTTATACGGTAGGCCTACTTACACTTTCGAGTCACTGCCCTCTGTTTCTTCGTCAATCTCGCAATTCTCCTATGACTATATATCCCCCTATACCCCACCTTATAGGGGATGTCAAGATCCGTTTTCACAGTTCCATGTTCTTAACCTTTTCAGCAATTCCAATAATAATTATATACATGTATAGGCGCCATCTGAAATATAGGGTAGGCCTACTAGGCCCCTGCTTCCATATCCTTACGCCTACTCTTCTCCTAATAGCATAAAAGTCAAAGTTCTACACATACTACATGCATGTATAATTGTATATGCAAGATATTATGTTGAACTTTGACTTTTATGCAAAGACGGATTCGGATTGACAAGACGCTCCTATCTTTCGCAGCCACTTCTCTCTCTCTCTCTCTCCTCTTCCATCTCTCTCCCTTCGTATCTCTGTCTCATTCTGTCTCTATCTATCTCTGTCTCTCTTTCTATCTCTTTCTGTTCTCTCTATCTGTCCGGATCTTTCTCTCTATAGATTTATCCACTCTCTCGTTTTCTCTCTTCCATCTCTTCCCTGTCTTCCCTGTCTTCCCTGTCTTCCCTGTCTTCCCTGTCTTCCCTGTCTTCCCTCTCTTCCCTGTCTTCCCTGTCTTCCCTGTCTTCCCTCTCTTCCCTGTCTTCCCTGTCTTCCCTGTCTTCCCTGTCTTCCCTCTCTTCTCTCTCTCTCTCTCTCTCTCTCTCTCTCTCTCTCTCTCTCTTTTTAATTCCTCTATATCTCGTTCTATTAGCCTCTCACACTGATTCCCCCTCCCACTCGTTCTGCCTTTCCTCTACATGTCTTTCCGCGTGTGTCTCCATCTATCTCCCTTTCTCTCTTCGCCTTCCTCTGTCTATAGGGAATGTGTTAATGACAACTTCCATCTAGTGAAGAAGGTCGTCGCTCGTAGTCAATCCTGTCACTTCCCATTAGACTGCAGCACACCAAGACTTAGTCTTGTCCTGCGGTTCCTGCCAAGTGCAGACCGCCTCAACGAAGGACTGTGCTGCTGAAGTAACCTATCAGCATCAGCAGCAGCAGCAGCAGCAGCAGCATCATCGTCACCATCTATCATCAGCATCAACATCATCACCAAGTTCTTTCTTTCTTCTTCCTCTTCTGCTGCTGCTTACGATAAGAGAAGGAGGAACAGGAGAAAGAGGATGAGAGATAATCAGAGGAGTGGGAGGAGGAAGAAGAGAAGGACGAGGTTGATGAAGTCGCTTACACTGAATTTGATGAAACCAGTTGTTTAATACATATAATAATAATAATAATAATAAACCGTTGATACATGTTGATCCTTTGATGTCTTAGTAATAATGTCTGTTGTGTTGTTACAGGCAGTTGAAATGTGACCGCGTATCCCTCCACAAACACCTCTTCACTTCCTACATTCTCAATGGCATCGCATGGATCCTCTACTACGTCCTCGCTGCACTCAATGCATCCGTCATTGCTTCGAATCCGGTATGAACACATTGAACACATTGAACACATTGAACATATTGAACACATTGAACGCATTGAACACGTTGAACACATTGAACACATTGAACACGTTGAATATATTGAACACATTGAACACATTGAACAAACGTTGAACACATTGAACACATTGAACAAACGTTGAACACATTGAACACATTGAACACATTGAACAACATTGAACGCGTTGAACACGTTGAACACATTGAACACATTGAACACATTGAACACATTGAACACATTGAACACATTGAATACATTGAACAAATTGAACACATTGAACACATTGAACACATTGAACACATTGAACACATTGAAAACATTGAACATTTTGAACACATTGAACACATTGAACACATTGAACACATTGAACACATTGAACACATTGAAAACATTGAACATTTTGAACACATTGAACACATTGAAAACATTGAACATTTTGAACACATTGAACACATTGAACACATTGAACACATTGAACACATTGAACACATTGAAAACATTGAACACATTGAACACATTGAACACATTGAACACATTGAACACATTGAACACATTGAACACATACACATTGAACACATTGAAAACATTGAACACATTGAACAAACGTTTCATGTCTCTTCTATTCGCATCCGAGTGAGTTGTTCGGATAGGTTATAACTTATCACATCTCTCTACATGGATAGGGTATAGTAACTATAGGCACGTATTACCAATCTGTGTGCAGTAATGGCATTAAGTCCGAAATGTCATTTGCCAGCAAAAAGTGGTTAGACAACTTGAGGAGTCACCAAAGGTGTGCACACGCATAACCGTAGAGCAGCTGCAAACAGTGGATTTTCGTGTAATAATTATATAGCTGAAAGATGGCATTTTGTTCAGAGTCTTTGGACCAATCTGTGTCCATCAGATGAAGCGACTACATGTATGAGCGACACCCATCGTGTATTACAGCAAGCGTTGTCGCAGAGCGAGTTAAAGGAACCATACACCTACACCACCCGACCACCGCGCCCCACGTATTATATGTAGACCCATACAGCATTGAAATACACAGACAAGATAAACGAGCTTGCATGAATGAATTCGGATTGAATGAAGCGAATCATGTTGCTGCGTGTTACTGAATACCTGTCATGCCATTTGTCTCTTATCATGTGTGCATTGCGTTGCAATAAAGCGTTTCTGGAGCAGACTTGTGTAGGCTACCGCTTGACGCGCCATTGTCTTTTAACAGGTGTGCTCCGTTCGCGTCTTCCGAAGATATTGTTGCATTTGCGTTTGATTTGCACGCGTATTATGTAGATCCTATAAGAATTTCATGGCCCTATTCTTTCATTCTTTCTGATGGTATTGTCTACAAGCAGTAGGCCTACGCATTATTCCAGTTTTACAGCATCCATGATGTTACTGCAGGATCCATTTATCAAAGCCCTCGGGGCCTCGCCATAAAGATTTTTTAGTACCTTTCAAATTTTATGTCTCTCTGATCTTTATGGAGTAGTTGCTTTTTATGACATTTCGCAGACCGTACGTGCCATCGATTGTTTTTCAGACAATCATTATGTCTGCATATACGGTGCCATTGTCTTTGACGGTGCAGGTATGGTGCCATTGTCTTTGACGGTGCAGGTATGGTGCCATTGTCTTTGACGGTGCAGGTATGGTGCCATTTTCTTTGACGGTACAGGTATGGTGCCATTTTCTTTGACGGTACAGGTGTGGTGCCATTTTCTTTGACGGTACAGGTATGGTGCCATTGTCTTTGGCGGTACAGATATGGTGCCATTTTTTCTTTGACGGTATACAGGTATGGTGCCATTTTCTTTGACGGTACAGGTATGGTGCCATTGTCTTTGGCGGTACAGATATGGTGCCATTTTTTCTTTGACGGTATACAGGTATGGTGCCATTTTCTTTGACGGTACAGGTATGGTGCCATTTTCTTTGACGGTACAGGTATGGTGCCATTTTTTTTGACGGTACAGGTATGGTGCCAGGCGCTTCATGTTGTGACGCAGTACTTCGTGACGTGCAACTTCTTCTGGATGTTCTGCGAAGGATGCTACCTGCACACGATCATTGTACTCGCTTTCACCAACAGCAGAAAACTCCTACTCGCCTGCTATGCTACCGGATGGGGTATGTACCCATGCAACGGTATGGGGGTATTTGCCCATACACGGTATGGGGCATTTACCTATTCCATCAGATGGGTATCTAGTACCCATGGGATGGGGTATGTATTTAGGCTACGGGATGAAGGTATGTACCTATGCTACGGTGTGGGGTATGTACCTATAGGCTATGCCACGGGATGGGGTATTTACTATTTAGTACTATTTACCTATACCACGGGATGGGGTGTGTACCTATACCACGGGATGGGGTGTGTACCTATGCAACGGGATGGGGTTTGTACCTATACCACGGGATGGAGTGTGTACCTATACCACAAGATGGGTGTGTACCTATGGTATGGGATGGGGTATATACCTATAGGCTATACCATGGGACGGGGTATTTACCTATTCCATCGGATGGGATATATGTGCCTATACCACGGAATTGGTGTGTACATATGCCCCTGGATGATGTGTGTATACCTATGCTCATAATCATAATATACATAAGTTCATAATGCATGTGTGCATGTGTGTGTATTTATGCGCGTGTATGCAGCGTTTATATATTGCAGGTGAGTGGAGGGGGTTTGGAGGAGAGGGACTATGGGGGGGGGGGGGGACAGCATAAGGCTTCCAAGTGTTCATCTGAAGCCACGAGGAGCAGAGAACGGAAGTCGTGCAGCAGCAAATATTAAACGTTTCGTGATTGGAGGAGTTTTGATCTGACAATTCGCCAATCATTTTTTCTTTGCATGCGACGCCTGACGAGCGAGTCACGTACTAGAGTCAGATCTCTATAGCGAATTATTCAGATCGTATTTGTGCAGACGATGATAAGAAATTAATTGAGGAATAGGAGGAGAAGCAGATGGAGGAGCAGAGAAGGAACTGAAGTGGAGGAGGAGGAACGGGAGGAGGAATAAACGGAGGACTAGAGAATGAAGAACAGGCAGGCAGAGAGAGGGGGAGAGATAGAGACAGACAGACAGGCAGGCAGACAGACAGAGACAGAGAGAGAGACAGAGAGAGAGAGCAATGTTATTCACAGCGCGGACACAGCATTGTGAATGACTTGCCCATTGCAGGGTCCGTATACGCGGCGCATTGAGGTGGATTCGAACCTGCAACCCTCCGGCTGCATGGCAACGAAATACCCATACACCACCGCGCCCCACTGTATAAACAGCTGCTCTTATTCTGATGATGATATTCGTTTCTTGTTGTATAAATCTTATTAGAAGACAAACCGCGTCTTAGTTTGCAGGTAAAGTTGATAAAAATAAGGAAAAGAGATAAAATTATAAAATATATCAGAAGAATTTACTGCCTCTGGGTTTTAAGAACGTTTGGTTTGCTTTTAAATTCACTGCTGCTAAGGATGATTGATGTTATCGTATAAAAACAATTGTGTTAAATTATTTATCGTCCTTGCAACGCAATTTCAATCCGTGATCTCGCGGAATAAAGACATAATATAGGGTTGGCGGTGGGACCAGCTGCTGCAACATGTGTTCTCGACTCAACCCCACGGCCTTAGACGATCCCTTGCTGTACCAACCCGTAAATATACTTCCTTCACGCCTGTATTTGTGTGTATGGGTGCCTAAAGTTTTATGCTTTCTTCTCCTTGGACATTTCTTATTCCCTCCCTCCCAATCTCGTGAGCGCTCGTGAAAAACTGTTGTCGTAAACTAATTTTTGAATCGTGCTTTACACATTAATTTGTTTCAGTCTACGAATAGGAGAGGAGCAGCAAAAGTAGCAAGATTTCAGTTCTGATCCTCTGCGCCAGCACCTCAATTATAAGCAGGGTCACGCATTTTTGACCGCTGGCCCATCCGGTGGTGATGCATGGGCCAACTGTCCACTGTGTCCAGATATAATGTCAATGCATCGTACAAGTTGATGAAATAAAAAATAAAATAATATCTAAATTGTATACTGTCTTGGTTGGACTAAGAGCGTCTCTGAATAGGTTTCTTGAAGAGGCGCTATACAAATTTTTAATTTGTTAAAATGACTGAATGAGATTCAGCGGCTGAGTTCATCCTCTTTGTCTTTCAGGCTTTCCGGTCGTCATGACAACGACGTACGCGGTGGCTCGATGGAACAGCGAAGACCCGGATGAATGGGAACAGTAAGAAAAGTTTTGCTGGTTGATTGCATGGAGTTCATGCTTCGTTGAATACTGAGCAGACACAGTTGATTGATTGGCGGAGTGTTTGTTTTGATAGCTGCATGATTGATTTGGCTGGCGTATTATTATAGGCCAACTTGATTGCAGTTGGCATAGTTGCATTGGACGGCAATGGACGCATCGTCATCGTCATCATCATAATTGTTATCGTCATCGTCGCCGTCGTCGTCGTCATCATAATAATAATAATAATAATAATAATAATAATAATAATTATTATTATTATTATTATTATTATTATTATTACTATTATTACTATTATTACTACTATTATTATTATTATTATTATTATTATTATTATTATTATTATTATTATTATTATTATTATTATTATTATTATTATTATTATTATTATTATTGTTATTATTATTATTATTATTATTATTATTATTATTATTATTATTATCATCATCATTATTATAATATTTGCTATATTCATTTTAATTATTGTTAGGGTCTACTATTTTTTATTCTTTTATTATTATTATTATGTTACTTTTATTATTATTAAAAATAATATTATTACAATTGTTATCATCAGTAGTAGTAGTCGTGCCTGTTGTTGTTATTGTTGCAGTGGAAGTAGCAGCATCAGCAGTAGCAGTAGTAGTAGTATTGACGATGGAGCTGTGCTTTAGCATGTGTGCTGTGTTTTTGTTGTTCTCAGGTGTTGGATCAAGGAAAGCCTTCTACAGTGGATCGTTCAAGGACCCATTGTTCTGACGGTCATCGTAAGAACAACGTTTAAGTTCTAACGCACAACGACATTGCACCAGTCATCGTCATCATCATCATCATCATCATCATCATCATCATCATCATCATCATCATCATCATCATCATCATCATCATCGTCATCATCATCGTCATCATCATCACCATCATCGTCATCATCGTCATCATCGTCGTCGTCATCATCATCATCATCGTCGTCGTCGTCGTCGTCGTCAATTCATCATCATCATCATCATCGTCATCATCATCATCATCATCACCATCATCATCATCATCATCATCACCATCATCTTCATTCAAAGACAAATTAATTGCTTTGGTAGGATCTTATTCACACAATGGCACTTGCAACCAAGATAAATAAAATAAACAAAATCGTTACAACACACATGCCTACACTTACAAATACACAAACGCACACACATACACATACATGTACACATAATGTATATGTGTGTGTATATATTTTATATGCTTGGTATACTGTATACTGTATAATAATAATAATAATAATAATAATAATTTCAGATCTACTGTTTGGTCACTATAATATATCTTCACAAGTCGGTCCCCAACAGGGAGACCCACTGGGTCCGTTACTTTTCTGCCTTCCGCTACAACCAATTCTGCAGGATCTGTCATCACCGCTAGTACTGGGCTACATGGATGACGTTACTCTCGGAGGAAATGCAGTCACTGTGGCGGAGGATGTGAAATTACTGAAAGAACGATGTGACCAACTTGGACTACAACTCAACCCAGAAAAGTGTGAAATCATCTATCATCATGACATAGAGTACATTGACAGTGTCTTCTGTGATTTCACCGTAACGACACCTGAGAAAGCCTGTTTGCTAGGTGCGCCATTGTCCACCAGTGAAGCATTGACAAAATGTCTGGAAGACAGATGCGCGGAGCTGGAGTTGGCAATAAGCAGACTAGAGTTCATTGCCAAACATGACGCCTTGACCCTCCTCAGATTCTCACTCAGCTCTCAGAGACTTGTGTACACATTAAGATGCAGCCCTTGTACAGGTCACGTTTTGCTGGACAGATTCGACGCAATCCTCCGAAACGGATTAAGCACAGTCTTCAACATCGCCTTATCGAACGATCAATGGCTACAGGCCACTTTGCCAGTGAAGTTAGGTGGACTTGGAATTCGTCGGGTGGCTTCGCTTGCACTCCCTGCCTTTCTGGCTTCTGCTGCAGGCACCCGCGACCTCCAATCCTCCATGCTTGGTCTAAATCAGACTGACATCGACGTATGTGTGGAAGAGATGACGCGACGTTGGTGCGAAGCGAGCGGCATCACACCGCCAGACGAGAGTGGGGCCCACACACAATCGCACTGGGACAGACCGCTCGTCATCAAGGTTGTAGAATCACTGTTCACCACCTATACTGATCCTTTCCACCAAGCACGCCTTAAAGCTGTCGCTGCGCCTCACAGCGGTGATTGGCTGTTTGCTCTCCCGATAACATCATGTGGTTTGCGGCTGGACGACGAAGCAGTGAGAATTGCGATCAGCCTGCGACTTGGGTTGGGCATATGCGAGCCACACGCATGTCCATGTGGAATGGTAGTTACGGCGGATGGCTCACATGGTCTCTCTTGTGGTCTCGGTCCTGGTAGGATTGCCAGACACGCCGTTCTGAACGACCTGGTCAGCCGCAGCCTGACTCGTGCGGGCGTCCCTAACATCAAAGAGCCAACCGGATTACTGAGGTCAGACGGAAAGCGACCCGACGGAATGACTCTAATTCCATGGCGTGGAGGCCGCAGTCTACTGTGGGATGTCACAGTGACGGATACCGTGGCTCCATCTTATTTAAATTCCACGTCGGGCGCAGCTGGAGCGGCGGCTGAACTGGCAGCCACCAGAAAGAACGCGAAGTACAGTGAACTGTCCTCAACCTATTTATTTGTGCCGCTGGCCTTCGAGACCTTGGGTCCAATCAACGAAAGCGGCCTTGATTTCATTAAAGATCTCGGAAGACGTCTTGCCCAATTTTCTGGAGACTTTAGAGAAACTTCTTTTCTCTTCCAGCGCTTGTCGATTTCAATCCATCGCTTTAATGCCGTGGCAATCCGCGGTTCTTTTGTCGAACCAGATTTTGTTGAATAATAATAATAATAATAATAATAATAATAATAATAATAATAATAATAATAATAATATATTATGTGTGTATGTATATAATATACATATATATACATATATATACATATATACATATATATGTTTATATATATATATATAATCATACACGCAGGCATGAGCGATGGACTATTCACTTGAGATCTGAATGAGTCACGGAGGAGGTATTCATTGAGTGAATCGTGATAAATATTGCAGCGATAATATATGGGTCTAACCACCGACACCTCGACACAATATAGATGAGAGAGATTGAAGAAGAGAAGGCAATCCTCTTCTTCCTCTTCCTCCTCCTCCTCCTCCTCCTCCTCCTCCTTCTCCTCCTCCTCCTCCTCCTCTTCCTCCTCCTCCTCCTCTTCTTCTGTTTTCTTCTTCTTCTGTTTCTGTTTCTTCTTCTTCTTCTTCTTCCTCTTCTTCTTCTTCTTCTTCTTCTTCTTCTTCTTCTTCCTCTTCCTCTTCCTCTTCTTCCTCTTCCTCTTCCTCTTCCTCTTCTTCGTCTTCCTATTCCTCTTCCTCCTCCTCCTTCTCCTCCTCCTCCTCCTCTCCCTCTTCCTCTTCTTCTTCTTCTTCCTCTTCTTCTTCTTCTTCTTCTTCTTCTTCTTCTTCCTCTTCCTCTTCCTCTTCTTCCTCTTCCTCTTCCTCTTCCTCTTCTTCGTCTTCCTATTCCTCTTCCTCCTCCTCCTCCTTCTCCTCCTCCTCCTCCTCTTCCTCTTCCTCTTCCTCTTCCTCTTCTTCCTCTTCCTCTTCCTCTTCCTCTTCTTCGTCTTCCTATTCCTCTTCCTCCTCCTCCTTCTCCTCCTCCTCCTCCTCTTCCTCTTCCTCTTCCTCTTCTTCCTCTTCCTCTTCTTCTTCGTCTTCCTATTCCTCTTCCTCCTCCTCCTTCTCCTCCTCCTCCTCCTCTTCCTCTTCCTCTTCCTCTTCTTCCTCTTCCTCTTCCTCTTCTTCTTCGTCTTCCTATTCCTCTTCCTCCTCCTCCTTCTCCTCCTCCTCTTCCTCTTCCTCTTCCTCTTCCTCTTCCTCTTCTTCCTCTTCCTCTTCCTCTTCTTCGTCTTCCTATTCCTCTTCCTCCTCCTCCTTCTCCTCCTCCTCCTCCTCTTCCTCTTCCTCTTCTTCCTCTTCCTCTTCCTCTTCTTCTTCGTCTTCCTATTCCTCTTCCTCCTCCTCCTTCTCCTCCTCCTCCTCCTCTTCCTCTTCCTCTTCTTCTTCATCGAGTCTCAAGTCATCTCAGCGTGTATTATCCGATGTTTTGCTTTGATTCTTCTCGTCGCGGGTCATAGATTTGCTTTATATACGGCCAGAGAATGAGAAAAGGCCTCTATGGAAATCGAGAAATGTTTGGATGTTTTAACGGATAATCCAGTCACCAAGTATTATTATTATTATTATTATTATTATTATTATTATTATTATTATTATTATTATTATTATTATTATTATTATTATTATTATTATTATTATTATTATTATTATTATTATTATTATTATTATTATTATTATTATTATTATTATTATTATTATTATTATTATTATTATTATTATTATTATTATTATTATTATTATTATTATTATTATTATTATTATTATTATTATTATTATTATTATTATTATTATTATTATTATTATTATTATTATTATTATTATCAATATTATTACTATTATTATTATTATTATTATTATTATTATTATTATTATTATTATTATTATTATTATTATTATTATACGACGACAGTTTGACCACTCTTATAGGGAACGTTACACACGACGTGTGACTGTCTTTTTCGGCCGACACGGTCTCATCTGCTGTAGGACGCTTCCTCCTGTCGTCCCACGGCTCGTTTTGCCGGAATGTAAATCTCCTTCTCTTGGGGGTGCTCGATAGTACAGCGGTTAGCGCGCTGGACTGTCGACCGAAAGGTCGGGGGTTCAAATCCCCGCCGGGGCAGAAATTTGCAACGAGATTTCTGTTCCACAAGCACCCCCTAGCCGACTCAGCTATGATGAGTACACTGACCTCACGGTCAGTGGATGATGAGACGGCGAGGGAGAGGATTGGCCACCGCCCTCATATGCCGAGACCTTGAAAATGAAGGCGCTAACGCTTCATCCCCATTGGCTAGCCCTCCGGGCTAGCTCGACGGGATATCATCATCAAATCTCCTTCTCAGGTCGATCAGGGAGCGGTGGCAATGTTCCGGAGAGGCAGATGGCGTTCCCCTGTTGAAGAGCCACCGAAATCCGCTGGAATAAGTACGACGCTTCCATAGGGTC
The DNA here is from genome assembly GCA_945859605.1 of Lumbricus rubellus. Classification (NCBI taxonomy): domain Eukaryota; kingdom Metazoa; phylum Annelida; class Clitellata; order Crassiclitellata; family Lumbricidae; genus Lumbricus; species Lumbricus rubellus. The sequence goes on from OX243812.1 coordinate 9,256,516, forward strand.
ATGGGTAGCAGACGCAATTCTCTTCCCCAATTCAGATATGAAATCCAGTCCTTCTTTGCACCACGCGCCGCCGGTCTCCAAGGCGACCGCTACAAACGCGTGGGTACTGGTGATGGTGGAATACTTGATAGATTTTAGCGCAGCTGCGCGTTCGGCGGCTTCGCCAGCTCCGATGGAAGTGTGTGGGAGGTGAGACAGGGCGAAAGTGTCGGGCACTGTCACATCCCATGCCAGGCATCGACCTCGTGACCAAGGAATGATCGTCACGCCGTCTGGTCGCTTCCCGTCTTCTCTTAGTAGGCCGAGCGGTTCCTTTTGAGACGGGATTTTCGCCCTGCCAAGAGCTCTCCGTATAACGTCATTGATCAAGCTGTGTCTTTGGTGTTTCCCGCTCCCTCCTCTGCACACCAATCCATGCAATCCTCTCGCGTCGACATTCCCTCGGCAGAGGTGGCACACATGAGGTTCACAAAGCAACGTTCCTAATCTCACCCCAACTGCAAGACGTATCTCCTCGTCTGAGAGGCGCAGGCCCAGAGCAGTTATCGGAGGTGCTAGCAACCAATCTCCTGCGTGTGGTGCCTGAAAGGTTAAGAGACGAGCCCGGTCAAGTGCTGTATTTGCCGACTCATTCAGGGTTGCCCATGCCTTTCTGGTCCAGACGCTATCCCACTCTTTTTGACGGTGGGCGGCTAATCCGGATGGTGGTTCGGATCCCGTGAGTGTCGACCATGCTTTTAGCGCTGTATCCACTAGGTCGTCCGAGGTGTCAGCTGTTTCTGGTGGCAGAATTATTATTATTATTATTATTATTATTATTATTATTATTATTATTATTATTATTATTATTATTATTATTATTATTATTTTTTTTTTTTTTTACCCGAGGTATCTATAATCCCTCAGGTGTCAGATTATTATTATTATTATTATTATTATTATTTCATTGAGGTCTATTAATCATGCAGCAGACAGATTCTGATCGGTTTTTACAATCCATAATAATTATGTGTTCACTGATTTATTGTGGCTTTTATCATCTTCTTCCAGTTTCCTCTTCGTTTTTGGCTTCAGTCTTTGCGTTTTGAATATTCCTACTCAGTTCTATTGTTCTCTTTCAGATGAATCTGATATTTCTTTGTAACATCGTCCGTGTCTTGGTGACGAAACTTCGAGCCGTCAATTCGCCGGAAGCACTTCAGACGAAGTTTGTCAATTACTTTACAATTACATTAACGTATTTACCATACATTATAATTGTTCAACCGAAGTAAATGACATTAAAATAATAAATGAAGATGATGATGATTGATGATGATGATGATAATGATGATGATGATGATGATGATGATGATGATGATGACGACGATGATGATGATGATGATGATGATGATGACGACGACGATGATGATGATGATGATGATGATGACGGCGACGATGACGATGATGACGACGACGACGACGACGATGATGATTATGATGATATTTGCCGATGTTGCCTGTGCAGGAAAGCTGTGAAGGCGACGTTGATCTTGATTCCGTTGCTGGGTCTTCAGTACATCCTCTTCCCAATGAGACCTGAACAGGGATCAGTCGTCGAAGATGCCTACCAGACGATCGTTGCCCTCGTCACCTCTCTACAGGTCAGTCGACATCTACCAAGGGGTAGGAGGTCTGGGGGGGGGGGATCAAAAACCAACTGCACAAACGACTTATACCTTACTTGGGTTCATTAAAATAAATGAATAGTCAGAAAGAAACAGACAGCTTGGTCTCTCGTTTTAATCTATTGAATGCAAAGAGGATTTTGTGAGCAATATGAAATACAGGAATACAAGATAGACGCACGCACACACACACACACCACGCATGCACACTCAAGCACGCAATAAGTATAGACTTATTGACATTATTATATTAGGCTTACATGTACACAAGTTTCAAGATAGGCCTACCATAAATTATTCATTGCCAAGCAATAAATTGCGAAAAAAAAGGTAGGCCTAAAACATCGTTCATAAAATGCCGTCAATATTACCTGTTGAAAGGAGTTTGGTAGAATAAAATATCTTATTTGCAGCCTTTAAATTTTCCTGGGACATTTATGCTAGAGATGTTACCCAGATTCTTAATTGTGACCTTCAGTTTTTCTCAGGTTGGCATATATATGCTATAGCAAAATCGATAAAAAAAATATCAGATCAGAACACCACTTTATTGGAACTATTTTCCTTGATTTTATTACTTTCCTTTACGTTTAGCCTACGTAGCCTACTCCACTACTTCGTTAGGCAATTTTTCCCAGTCGGCCAAAAATAATTTAAGAGAGCTAATCGTTTGCAAAACAATTGTTTTTGCTCTTCTTTTATAGGGTGTCTTTGTTGCCGTCTTGTTCTGCTTCATGAATGGGGAGGTGAGCAGATTACCTTTCTTTCGACCAAATCACTCTTATAATACAATTACAGCAGAGGGCGCCCATTGTCTCCTCTTTTAGTAATTGTTCCCTTGTGCTGTTTACAGAGTGATATCTGCTGCTTTTATGTAAAATAACGTAGCATTAGACTAAGCTGAAATGTATTATATGCGTCAGTGTGATTGTCGTAGGCCTATAACTTTCTGCAATAGTTCAGCGTCACACAAAATGCTGCATCACGAAACCTTGACTTTTCTTCACGCTTACGCCTGATCAGACTAAAAATGCTAATTAGGCCTACCGGGTATGTCAAAATATGAACATAGCCTACATAGGGCTCACAATGCGCTCATATGCACGCGCAGCCAACCAACAGAATAGGGCTTTCTCGATTATGAGTCCATCTATTGGGAATTGCCTCCTCTGTGACTTGAGTTCCTTTCTGCGGACTTGTGTAACTCTTTCTATAAACTACTCAAGACTTATACCTCTTTGACCGTGCCCGGGTCGGGAGCACCTCTGAAAAGTTATCTTGAAAGGACCCTATGTAAATTGTTTAGGTAGATAGATGTTCCCGTTAGGGTTACGCAATCAGCATAGAACCTTATCTATAGAATCGATCTCACCTACACTTCTGCCCATACATGGTTCTGCATGGGAGAGCTAGAAGGCCCAGAAGGGTCGTGCATTATAGCTCATGGTTCGATATAAGCTAATAAGTGGCCATTGGCCAATTAGTAGGGCCTATGATAAGACGATTTATTATGAGTAGGCCTAATTCTATAAATCTACTAGCAGCTATAATCATAAATAGCTGATGCTATAACAGGTAGCAACTATTGCTAAAACGTGCTGTGTTTGAATTCTCTAACGATCGAGATAATGAGGTATTGATTTTTATAGCGTCTATTGTCTCCTCTATACTGTTTCTGCAGGTGGTTGGTGTCGTGAGACACCGTTGGCACCAGCACAGCGCCTCCGTCCGTAGACCATCCGATCGTCAACGAAGTTCAACGAAGACTTTCGACCAACCAACCGGAAGAACCGTTCCGCTTCTGCTGAGTCCCTGCTCTCCTTCAGCAGACGACGCTGGTGCCCTGCTACAGGCGAACGGAAACGACGTCGTCGGTCTCAGAATATGTTTGTCGAAAGAGAAGGAAATGGCTAGCCGTCGAAAGATGGCGTCTGCAGAGAACATATAATACTGGACGGAGGCAGACGGCTTGTCCAGAGCACGGAATGACCCAGAGGAGGTACATGTAGATGCAGCGATAGAGCAGCTGCATGCAGTGGTAGCGGAGCGTATGAAGGAATGGTAGGCATTGATGGACTGTTATATAGCAGAGGAAGCATAAAGAAACTTCAATCAATCAATCAATCATAATTTATATATAGCCCCTTAAAGGTACCTACTCAGAGGCGCTCCAGGCCGAGATCAAGCGATAAAACAGTCTTCAACAGTTTGTGAAATTGAGAACAGCTTGTTAAGTGTCGCATAGTCAAGGAAAGTCCATTCCAGAGATGGATGTAATAGATCTAATAATAGAGGAATAAAGGGCTGTACTAAGGAGGATTTACAAGAACACATAACATACATGTAACCTTAGCATAACTCAACAGTCAACAGTTGGACTATAATCGGAATAGCATAAATTGGGTGGAGCGTTCCAGAAAAATAAGAAACATTTTAATATGTCTTCTTCACCAGATGGAAAACATAATGATTAGAGTGTTTTATCCAATCGCACGGAAGGTGGTTGTAAAGGAAGAACGCCGGGAGAATTCCTGTCAAGTGACTTCAGACTTGATGCATGTGCATGAATAATTGAATATATTATCATTATTATCATTATATTATTATTATCATTATTATTTTTATTATTTTTTTTATATTATTTTCTTATGCCCCGAGGTATTTAGGATCCCTCAGGGACTTTATTACTAACTACTTGTCTAAAAACCAGTCCGGAATTGCCCTAATCGTCGATTTAATACTATTATTATTATTATTGTTATTTTTATATTATTATTATTATTATTATTATTATTATTATTATTATTATTATTATTATTATTATTATTATTATTATCATTATTAGGCCTATTGCTCCGAGGTATTTATGATCCCTCAGGGACTTCATTACTAACTACTGTTTACAAACTAGTCCAAAATGGCCCTAATCGTCGATATTCTGGCTGGCGAAAGTTATTATTATTTTTTATATTTTCATCATCTTGTACATATGTATCATAGGCATATACAGTTAGCCTAATCCTAATTTATTACAGGAAATGTATATATTTAACACTTCTGTCTAACATGTCATGCAGTAAGTTAGCTCAGTTTCATCTCGAAATCATTGCAATGCATTTTGAGATTGCAGCAAGAAGTGAACTTTGCGTTTTGAATTCCTTTCAATTCACCAAATCACTTGATGATAATATAATGTATAATTATTATATATTATAGGCCTGTTCGTTTTATTGGTCTTGCTGGCGTAAGCTTATACCGCAGCCAGCTGCAAAAGAGAGGAATGATAAAAAAAGTGTTATAATTATTCAATCAAATGGTTGGAAGGCAGAAAGAGGGACAATGGTCGAGTATCTGTAAAGTTACTCGCGAAATGTAAAAGTTGATTAAACGTTCTTCTTCTTTTCCTTCCGGCTGGAATTAATCCCTCACAGGGGAGGGGTCAGCCACTCGGATCCGTTTTCTCCACAGAACTAACCACAGAGGTGTGCCTGAGAAGGAGTTCTAGAAAGGGAGCGAAGCGTCAAGGGGAGTCCATTCAAGGTCGAGGGTTCTACCAGACCAATAGCACAATAGCACAATACATGTATAGGTAATAGTTCAACCCAATCGTGCATCATTTTGGTTAGCTTAATAGTAAATCTCGCAGACATACAACTGCAAAATGAGTCAATTTATAAGTAGTAAAGCGAGACACGAAAGCCACAGCTGCAGCTGTGATTTCAGTCGCAGGACGCAGGTGGTTCAGTTGCAACTTCACTTGTTCAATGTTCATAGTTTGCGAGAAAACTGTTAGCAACAACATCTCTCTGTAATTAACTGATGGATTTGCCCGGCAACCACCTGTTTAGTATTCACGTCTCGATGCTAGATTGACGCCCCGGGAATTCTGCGTAGATTCATCGTTTAGGGAGGCAATGCTCGCTCATCGAAAACTCACCTGTGTCCTAGCTGCCTCAGTACCCTCTGTTCATCCATCCGTCCTCCGTCCATTCACTTCGGCTCATTTTGGAAGCCAACCCACGCTTGACAAGATCATTTTAAATGTACGTTTATTTACGGAGCAGATGTCTGGTCTCTGGTTCCGGAGAACTAACTGCATTCAATGGACGGATGGACGAACGGACGGATGTTGGATATACGGAGCTAAACATATGAGAAAAGTTTCATCTTCAGACTTTTTTAAAAGAATTTTTCCGTTTTAAAGTTTTGGAATGACTCGATCAGTTACATATGTACCTGAGAAAGATATTCATTAGGAGATTGAGTTAATGTACCGGTACCGACCAATGCGTTGATTGTCAACTTATAAGAGAGAACTGTTATAGAAGAAGTCTTCTCAAACCGGTAAGAGAACATTAAACTTTAAGTCTCTTGTAGTCTAGATGATAGACGGCTGTCGCACAGTTCAGAGCAAGACACAACATGACAGAGTAGAATATAATAAATGACAAGACAATTTAAAATAATGTAAGATAATGCGAGACAATGCAGGATTATGAATGATAATGTCAGGCTGCAGCGTACGGAGGCAAGACAAGACAACAATAGACAGTGAGATATGAGGCAATTCAATGGAATTTGGAGTCATATGTCTTGGTGTAGGCCCTACATCTAAACGTGTGAAGAAAATAGAAAACCCTCAGCAGCGAAGGTAGGCCTTCTTAATAATTGTGAATCGACTTAGGCTATAAATGCTGCAGCCTGTTGTGTAGAGTGTAGAGCTGCCAATCTACACAGACGCTCTTCTATGATGATCTGATCTATCGGCTAAAGAACAGGTAGACAATAGGCCTAGTTAGATCATTTATCGTAGTTTTAAAAAAAACCAGATGATAGCCTGCCAGCAAAAATCTCTCAATGGACGACGACCTGAATCCAAGCATTAGAAAAACTGCGTCCTAAATATGGATTCGAAAGCCTAACGCTCCAACTCATCGACCTCTATCACGTTCACCTATGTATGTGCACTTGTTATAGCGCCCCTTCAAGCTCTCTACTCAGAGGCGCTCCCGATGCAGAGCGGACACTGCATCGGAGTTTCACGCCGAAGCGCTGAGCAATTGTAAGTGAAGGACTTGGCCATAATTATAGGCCTATCCTACACCTAAGAGCATTTAAATTCACAATTGAAATATTCTTCATTCTACAGTATAATTGTTCGTTTAATAGGCCTATTCTACTGCTCTAAAAAGGCAAAACACAGTAACTATGACTCTTATAGTAAGGGAGTTACTGTGTTCTGCCCTTTTAGGGCAGTATACTGTAATTTCTATTGTGGCCTAGCTGTTATTTTAAAAATTAATTATTGCATAGGTAGGCTACTTGGCATACTTGATCGCTATCTGATGTGGGCTTTGGTGAGTAAGATTCCTACCACGCGTTGATTGCGTACGCAAACCTCTGATAATCATTAGTAGTGATTAATTAGAACGTCATCAACCACAGCTTCGTTTTGGGACCAAAACTCATTAGTATTCATCATCACGCCCCGCCTATTTCCGATGATTTTCGCAGCAGGCGAACGCTGTGTACTTACGACAAGGTCGTGACCTTTGCTGCAAGGCCGACGCTACGATGTCACGTGTGCAACGAAGATTTATGTAGCGCCTGCACAGGAATTGTGCTGCATTGGTTGCGCCATAAAGCATTTCTCTGACGTGCACCGGAGTTTCTGCATTTTACGGTTCCGCTGGTTCCTCATCAATTGCTCTCGTTCCGCGATCTCGTCAGGCTCTGTCACTCACCTTCTATCAACCGCTCTTTTCCACTGTCAGTGTGGCTGTCTGTGTGTCTCTGTATGTATGTAGGTTAATGTGTGTGACTGTGTGTGTGTGTGTGTCTTTTGTTAGTTCTGAGAGGCGTCTTTCAGTGTGGTCGCGTATACATGTATAGCTCACTTAGGCATACGTGTCTCTGGCCAATGAGTCAATGACCGTTGGCCAGTTCTTACCATTCCCATAGCCACAGAGTATATATATATATATAGCCACAGAGTATTATATATATATAGCCACAGAGTATATATATATATATACACAGGCAATACCTGTATGATGCGATTATGGAGCAAATCTCCAAGGACAGAATTATAGGAGTAACTTCATTTGGAATCCGCAGTCTCATCAACAGTTACACTGCAGTCACAGAAATGCTTATCCCTGTTACGCGTGCTCGTCAGTCGCAGCAGCAGCAGTATTCGCAAAAAGATGTTCTATTGTTAGCTTACATGTACATGCATGTATAGCTTTACGTACACGGAAAGGCTGCATTGGAATGGGAATTGTCAAAGATCATGAACTTTTATAAGAAGGAAAAGTTAGGAAACATAGTCCGATTTCTTACGGGTGATGAAGTCTAACGGTATATAGCCTAATCCCAGTCCGCTATCCTGAATGTATATAGCCTAATCTTCTCTCTTCTATAGACTACAAGGGTACACCCGGTACAGTTTGTTTGCTTAAGCGCTTTGTGTGACGTACAATGTAGGCTACCATTATTTGTGTACAACTGTCATCTTTTAGCCGTTTTATAGTCAATAAGAACCAGGTCACATTGATTGACTAAATTATTAAAATACTCTGTTCGCTGTATCTTGCTGACAACATAATAATATTATAGACATTTATTTAGACACATTATATGATTTCATCATTTTTTGCAATGGAAAGAAGACCAGAATATGGCTTTATTATCATACCGTCCTTTGCATTTTCTCATATTTGTGATATATGACTCGTTTAACACAATTAATGGTTAAGAACAAAGTTACTGAGTGATTCACTGAACAAAGTCGCTGAATGATCCGCATTGCTCTTTTATCCTTGTCTCATCGCCTGCTTCTGCTTTGTATAACTGATTACATCATTTGATGACGTCATGACGATGAGTTACTCACCAGAAGGTAGGTCTTTGACTTTTACGCCACGCAGGGATGAGATGAATCATGAGTGAGGTGGTTTCCACTAAGTCTTGTCTCTCACAGACAGTAAGTTGTGGGTGACCAACCTGTCCTGGGTCACTGCGCAGTGGCTTGAGGTCGATTCGATTCTGATACTCTCCGACTACAATACATCAGAGGCGGCGCTACAGCAGGGCAATCTAATTGCAGTTTGGTTCCTTAGTTAGAGGGATTCATTTTCTCATTTAGGGCTTTTTTTATCTGTAGCGTGTTGCAATTAAATGCAAACTTTATTTATTTGATTTGGTCGCAAAAATAGACCATTTTGATTTTACGTTGATTGATGTGAAACCAGAGCAAATGCCGTCGCAAAAACCTTTGTCCTGGTGGTTGCCCTGCCAGAATGTTACCCTGCGGATAATTTATTTGAGGCTTAGACTAAATCGTCCCTTTCACTGGTTTACAATTCTCATATAGGCCTAGGCCTATAGGCCTAACTGCTCTGGCTATATGCTCTGATCAAAGAAAATACCTGGCGACTCCTCTGATAAAGGAGGAGGTGATGCTAATGATTATTTTAATTCAGTTCATTCACGAGCGCTGCATTATTGTGAAATATTAAAACTCTACGTTTAATTGTGTGTGTAGTCAGTGACACACTAAACACACATACAGACACATGGGTCGTAGATAGATAGGCCTAAGTCGTTCCTCTCATCTCATTGCCAACAGATGCTTCATCGAAAGGGGTCGTGCACCATCATCACCATCATCATCAATCGATAGATCAAACACATATTTGGACATGGACAAATCAATATCAATCGATCGATGACTACAGTACTAACTATACTACTACACGTACGCATTCGGACGTCGACCTATAGCCAGCCCGGTTCAACAGGACTACGATAGGCGCTTATAACGTTTGATGAGGCTTCGCTTGGCCGGGTCTTATCATTCTCGCCTCATATCCGGCAACGGAACTACTCTACGAATGGCAGAGGCCTAATACAATCGTCGCCCTGTGAAGTATAGACGTCTGATTTTTAGGTCTGCAAGAACGACGTGTCGATGGCGCCACTTGGAGGAGAAGCAATAATCGTGAGGGAAACTGTTGAAGGATCTGTGGACTTCGGTTCTTGGCTGCTGTTCATTTCGAGCCTCATTAGAGACCAATGACCCCACGCAACGCAAACTGGCGGATAACGCCGACGACAGCACTGCAGCGCAAAGGAAACAACTTGTTATGAAAGCATTCGCGTCGTTGATAGGCCTACATGTATATCTGCAGCAGAAGCGAAATTGATTCAATGATTCATGGTCGACATGCAGTTGCCTTATTTATAGATCATTAGAAGCGAATAATTAGTCTGTCTTCTCAAGCCAATTCATCTAATTGCAGATGAAGCATGCGGGATGTCAAAAGCAAAGACAGGTGATGCCCAGCAGAAGATACAGATGATTTCAACTTTTCAAGTAAAGGCTGCAGGCGCATGCATCATCTAGCAAACAACTACAGGTTGTTAGTGTTTATTACAAGACTTTCATATCAGTGATGATAAACTCAGCAAACAACTACAACGGTTTAAAGATTGTATAATAGGCCAATGTGCCAAACTGTACAAAAAATAACTTTTTATTGGCGATCCATTGGAATGGTACCGCGTAGTTAAGCAAACCACTGTAAAAGTTGACGACTTGAATTGGACATCCGTCTCAAGCTGATTATAGACAAGCAGGAGCATTCATTTGAACCTCGTTTCTTGCGTTACAGTTTTGAGTGTCAACTGTGGCAATGCAGAACCTCATTCGCGCCGTCTTAGACGTCAAACAGTTCAAGTTCAGTCAGGATGATGACCTCACGGATCGACTGAATCGACAGTTCACCGCAGCCGCCCTCATCCTCATGGCAGTGCTCGTCAGCGCCAGACAGTACTTCGGCGAAGCCATTCACTGCTGGTGTCCAGAGGTCTGTGCCTCGAACCATGAGAAGTATGCGAATATGTACTGCTGGGTGGACGACACGTACTACGTTCCCTTCTACGAGAAGATGCCGCAAGAGGATGAAGGTCGCGATCGGAAGATCACCTACTACCAGTGGGTTCCCATCATACTCATGCTACAGTCGTTGCTGTTCCTGCTGCCCTATGCCATCTGGAGGATGTTGAACGCCCGTTCCGGCATCAACATCGGCGTCATCATCGAAGCAGCTATTTCGTCTCAAACAGCCATTTATGCCGAGCAGCGGGATAAGACGCTACGCTATGCCGTTCATCTGATGGACAGATATCTGTTGGCGCAACGGGATCATCGCACCGGGTGTCTGTCGCGAATCAAACAAATGCTCTCGAAGCACTGCATCCTCGTCTACGGTAAGCTGTACGGTAACTACCTGACGTCGTGCTATCTGTTCGTCAAGCTGCTCTACTCGATCAACGCCGTCGGCCAGCTCTTTCTCTTAGACGTCTTCCTCGGCTACGACTTCCACGTTCTCGGCATTCACGTCGTACGCCACCTGCTGTTCGGAGACGAGTGGCGCCCGTCGGACCGGTTCCCGCGCGTGTCCATGTGCGACTACCGTATCCGCCAGAACACGAACGTGCATCGCTACACGGTCCAGTGCGTTCTGCCCATCAACCTCTTCAACGAGAAGATCTTCACCGTCCTCTGGTTCTGGCTGTGCATCCTTGCCATCCTCACTCTCATCGGACTCGTTCATTGGCTGTGTCGACTCATCTACTGGCCGGTCAACTATCGCTTCGTCAAACGCAAGCTGAACTTCTTCGAGGACGTCCATCAGGACAGCGCCGCTCTGAAGCGATTCGCCGACAACTACCTTCGCAGGGACGGACTCTTCATCCTGCGGCTGGTTACGAAGAACGCCGGTGACCTTGTGGCGACAGAGATCCTCTCCGCTCTGTGGGACAACTACACGCCGAAACATCGGCTGCTGGGTGAAACGACGAAGAAGTTGAAACTTCCAAAGTCACGAGCAGCCAAAGAGTTTCTGAATTGTCATTCGGAACCAACTCCAACCACGTCGACGTCGAGGATAGACGTCGTCTGAATGTCAAGGTCGATTTCATGAACACTGCATCCGTTGCTGTTTCGGTTAAGTTTTTTACCACAATATTTTAAGTCCTAATATTGTTGCTGACACTGGTGATCGTAAGTTATGTTTCGCTTCTATTATAATCATTTCGAAACGTTGTCTTGTTTTGGTTGGGTGTCTAATTCGAGGCTTTGCACAGATGGGGGGGCTTCTTTGTGACCTTATCTGTCAGTTTGCTTGTATGGACTCAAATTGCACCATTAATTAATAGGCCTACTCGCTGCTATAATGCACCCTTATGAGACCATCTCAACATATATTATGGCGCTAAATAAGCTATCTCTATATCCGCTTACATTGCAGTGTGACTAAAAAAATGACAGATGTGTCAGAGTCACTGTTGACGCGTGTCAGCGAAGAGAGATCGCTTACAACGACGATCATAGGTTCATCGGGTGCCAGTCATCCGACATGTGCGAGTATAGCCTATAGTCCGTGCTATGTGTGTTTAAGACAATGCAAATAATTATTATGGAAGCCTTCGAGCCAATAATATGCACACAAGTACATGTATGCGCTAAGCATGCGGTCCGTGGGTATGTGCATGTAAACTACCGTAGTCTAAATCTGGTTTTGATTCACGGAATCTGCGAAAGCCTGAATCACTAATTTTAGTCGACGATCAATACCCGTAACTCCCGTCAGTTGCGATCGCCTTTCTCATTGTCTGCAATTTTGTAGACATTTTCATTGTTTTTTACGTAAGCCTAGGCCTACTGCAGGCACAGGCACAATTTTCGTCGATGTCATGCAAGTCGACCCAGGCCTATAGGCAATTCTTTTCTGAAATTAGCCTAATACATGCCCAATTTATGTGCTTGCTTGATTGATATATCGATTGATTGATTGATTGATTGAGTTGACAATAATTAAGTCGTAAGGAGGCTGTCCAGTGATAAAGTCTGAGAGGTTGTAAAGGCGTTATAATTATACATAATATGCTGCTACACTGAAATGTCTAAGCTTATACTTCGCACTGCAATGCTCGATTGTTCGCACTGGCTGACTGCCTGCAGACAGATAGGATAGTGGTCATCAACTAAGTCACCATCAGACACAATAAGCGTTGCTACCGCGATATGGATTGTCTGCGAAACGTAAAACTTTTGAAAGGCCTGTCTGTAAATGTGAGAGTCCATCATTGTATAAATTATTATTATAGGTTATATGAGCACTGGAGTGTTTCTTCGTTTTCATCCTCTTCTCTTCTTTTCTCCTACTCCTCCTGCTTCCTGTTCTTCGTCTTCATCGTTTCCTTCTTCATTTGCTCTTCCTCACCCTAGCCTATGATCTGCTTCCATAACAATTCCTTTACAGAGCAGAGACTGACAATTGCGTACCACGTAACACAAGAACACTGTCATACGGAAGACTCAGGGATTTCAAAGTAGCTCCAATGTTGCAGCTGCAAATTTCACTCCAGCACCTCATAACCTACAACAAACTTTACTGGATGGCTGTTTTGCGAGTTTCAATAACAAATGGCCCGACCCTGCTCTTTATGACTACTGGAGATCATGCATTTGCTTTAACAGGCTTTCTACAGAAAGTACAGTAGCCTACATTGTTGTCAGTGTGGAACCAAGAAGGTAGAAAACATCCAAAGGTGCAGACATTGGCAAATGTTATGTTCAACTCGCTCGTCTGAATTCATCGCAGATCACACTATTCAGTCATGCAGAAATTAATCAAAGCCGTTCTAGACCTGAAACAATTCAAGTTCCGCCTTGATGACGATTTCGCCGACAGACTGAATCGCCAGTACACAGCTGCAGTACTCATCCTCATGGCAGTACTGGTCAGTGCCAGGCAGTACTTCGGCGAGGCTATTCACTGCTGGTGTCCCGAGGTCTGCGCCTCGAACCACGAGACGTACGCTAACATTTTCTGCTGGGTGGACGACACGTACTACGTTCCCTTCTACGAGAAGATGCCACAGGACGACGAGGGAAGGGAACGCAAGATCACCTACTACCAGTGGGTTCCCATCATACTCATGCTAGAGTGTCTCATGTTTATTCTGCCATACGCCGTCTGGAGACTGCTGAACGCCCGTTCCGGCATCAACATCGGCGTCATCATAGAAGCAGCTATTTCGTCACAAACGGCTATTTATGCCGAGCAGCGGGATAAGACGCTACGCTATGCGGTTCATCTAATGGACAGATATCTGCTGGCGCAACGGGATCATCGCACCGGGTGTCTGTCGCGAATCAAACAAATGCTTTCGAAGCACTGCATCCTCGTCTACGGAAAGCTGTACGGTAACTACCTGACGTCGTGCTATCTGTTCGTCAAGCTGCTCTACTCGATCAACGCCGTCGGTCAGCTCTTCCTCTTAGACGTCTTCCTCGGCTACGACTTTCACGTTCTCGGCATCCACGTCGTACGCCACCTGCTGTTCGGAGACGAGTGGCGCCCTTCGGACAGGTTCCCACGCGTGTCCATGTGCGACTACCGTATCCGCCAGAACACGAACGTCCATCGCTACACGGTCCAGTGCGTTCTACCCATCAACCTCTTCAACGAGAAGATCTTCACCGTCCTCTGGTTCTGGCTGTGCATCCTCGCCATCCTCACTCTCATCGGACTCGTTCATTGGCTGTGTCGACTCATCTACTGGCCCGTCAACTACCGCTTCGTCAAACGCAAGCTGAACTTCTTCGAGGACGTGCACCAGGACAGCGCCGCTCTGAAGCGATTCGCCGACAACTACCTTCGCAGGGACGGACTCTTCATCCTGCGGCTGGTAACGAAGAATGCCGGTGACCTTGTAGCGACAGAGATCCTCACCGCTCTGTGGGACAACTACACGCCGAAGCATCGTCTTCTCGGTGAAACGACGAAGAAGTTGAAACTTCCAAAGTCGCGAGCGGCCAAAGAGTTTCTGAATTGTCATTCGGAACCAACTCCAACCACGTCGACGTCGAGAATAGACGTCGTCTGAATGTCAAGGTCGATTTCATGAACACTGCTGCAGCCGCTGATTTGGTTAGGTTTTTTTATATCACAATGTTAGGCCACATATTGTTGTGGACACTGGTGATCGTAAGTTATATTTCGCTTCTATTACATATCTTGAAACGTTGTCTTGTTTTGATTGGGTTTCTTCGAGGCTGTGCACAGCTGGTGCCATGGGCTTCTTTGTGACCTTATCTGTCAGTCGGTCCACATGGACTCAAATTGGACCATCAATACTCGCTGCTATAATGAACCCTTATGAGACCGTCTCAACAAATTAATGTTCATTAATTGGAATGCTGATGTCGGCCTATATAATTGTCGGATGTGACAGATGAAGACCCAAGTATAACACCCAAGACACGTCGCGGTACACTTGTGTTTTCTTGTCATTTTATTATGTTGACCTTGGGCATCGCTTGAAATGGCCTTAGATGCGCAATTACATTACTTGCTCTTGCTCTTACCTTACCGCCCTTACGTAACCTTGTCGCTCATTGCACACGCTGCTAGCTGGCTTTCTTTAACTCATGATTTTACTCAAAAACCTAGATACCTTCAATTGAAATCAATCAAAACTGGTTTATTATGGCGCTAAACAAGCTATCTCTACATCCGTTTACATTGCATTGTGACTCAAAAAATAACAGATGTCTCAGAGTCACCGTTGACGCGTGTCAGCGAAGAGAGATCGCTTACAACGATGTGGTTCATCGGGTGCCATGACTGCCATCCGACATGTGCGAGTATAGCCTAGTCCGTCCTATGTGTATTTAAGACAATGCAAATAATTATTATGGAAACCAATGCACACAAGTATGCGCTAAGCATGCGGTCCATGAGTCTGTGCATGTAAGCTACCGTAGTCTAAACTCTAAATCTGGCTTTGATTCACGGAATCTGCGAAAACCTGAATCACTAATTTTAGTCGACGATCAATACCCGGGAGTTGCGATTGCCACTCTTGCAATCTTGCTGTCTGCATTTTGTAGGCCTATAGAAATTTTCCTTGGTTTTTACATTAGCAGATGGTCACTTTAGCGCAAATGAAACATAGGCCTACATTGTATGCCCAATTCTATCCGGTGTCATGCCAGTCAATCAAGGTCAAGGCTATTCCTTCATCGAACTATTACCTGCTATGAGCTGACACTCCCTCAGTCTCAGGTCCTAATCATAAAGAGACTATATCAAGTAATGAAGTCTGAGAGGTTCTAAAGGCAATATAGGCTATAGATGCTAATCTGAAATGTCTAGGCCTACTTCGCATTGCGATGCAAGCGACCTATCGGTCGCACTGGCGACAGGCAGATATTTTGGCCACCATAAGTGACCAAACACAAGTGTTGCTATGGTGATATGGATCGTCTGCGTTAAGAAAAATTACTTTCGATAGACGATCATAGACCTCTCTCGAAATGTGAGAGTTCACAATCATCAAAATAGATTATAATTAATTATGTGCATCTCAATTACTACTGGAGCTCCATAAGTAGGCCTACGTGTTTCGTCTTGGTTTTCATTCTCTTCCCTTCTTTTCTCCTCCTTCTGCTTCCTATTCTTCCTCGCCTGCTTCTTCATTTTCTTCTTCCTCCTCCTCTTCCTCATCCTATAATCTGCTTTCTCTTCGGCTTGAACAATTCCTGTACAGAGCAGATAGGGTTCTACTACACAAGAACACAGACAATAGGGAAAACTCAAGGAACTTTGAAAGTAGCTGCAATGTTGCAGCCGCAAATGTCACTCCATCACCTCATAACCTACAACCGACTTTACAATAGAGAACTGTTTTGCGAGTTCCAATAATTATCGAGATGTCCACAAATGGCCCAATTCTGCGCTTTACGCCTACTGGAGAAGTTCATGCGTTTACTTTAACAGGCTTACAGCGCACTGCCGCGACTGTGGAACCAAGAAAGTAGAAAACAGCCAAAGTGCGTACATTGGCAAATGTTCTGCCCGCTCGTCTGAATTTCTTCACTGTCGAGTCATGCAGAAATTAATCAAAGCCGTTCTAGACCTGAAACAATTCAAGTTCCGCCTCGATGACGATTTCGCCGACAGACTGAATCGCCAGTACACAGCAGCCGTACTCATTCTCATGGCCGTACTGGTCAGCGCCAGGCAGTACTTCGGTGAAGCTATTCACTGTTGGTGTCCAGAAGTCTGTGCCTCGAACCACGAGACGTACGCAAACATCTTCTGCTGGGTGGACGACACGTACTACGTTCCCTTCTACGAGAAAATGCCACAAGATGACGAGGGAAGGGAACGCAAGATCACCTACTACCAGTGGGTTCCCATCATACTCATGCTAGAGTGTCTCATGTTTATTTTGCCCTACGCAGTCTGGAGACTGCTGAACGCCCGTTCCGGCATCAACATCGGCGTCATCATCGAAGCGGCGATGTCGTCACAGTACGAGGTTTGTCCAGAACAGCGGGATAAGACGCTACGCTATGCGGTTCATCTGATGGACAGATATCTGCTGGCGCAACGGGATCATCGCACCGGGTGTCTGTCGCGAATCAAACAAATGCTTTCGAAGCACTGCATCCTCGTCTACGGTAAGCTGTACGGTAACTACCTGACGTCGTGCTATCTGTTCGTCAAGCTGCTCTACTCGATCAACGCCGTCGGTCAGCTCTTCCTCCTAGACGTCTTCCTCGGATACGACTTCCACGTTCTCGGCATCCACGTCGTACGCCACCTGCTGTTCGGAGACGAGTGGCGCCCATCGGACCGGTTCCCACGCGTGTCCATGTGCGACTACCGTATCCGCCAGAACACGAACGTGCATCGCTACACGGTCCAGTGCGTTCTGCCCATCAACCTCTTCAACGAGAAGATCTTCACCATCATCTGGTTCTGGCTCTTCCTCACCAGTCTCATCACCGTCGGCAGTCTCGTTCACTGGATCGTTAAGCTCGTCTACTGGCCGGCACAGTATCGCTTCGTCAGGAAGAAGCTGAGCGCCGTCGACAGCGTCCATCACGACAGCGCCAACCTCAAGCGTTTCGCCGAACACTATCTACGGAGGGACGGACTCTTCGTGCTCCGGATGGTCGCCAAGAACGCCGGACAGATCGTGGCGACGGAGATCTTGCACGCGCTCTGGGAAGGGTTCGGTCCGAAGCACCAGAACCTCGGCGATCTTAGTCGACGGAGACTCAAATTAACTGGACAAAACAGCGGATCAGCGACCGAAGCCCGCATCGAGGAAGTCTAGAGCCACCAACTTCGGACTCAATCGTGACTTCCTGTTCTCGAGTCTGTACGACGACATTCCGCTGCAGCTGTCCCGTTGCTAATTAAGTTTCTTCGCTTCCATTTGAAAATCTTCTTCGAGAATCGATTACACATTATCGTTGATGAGCCAGTTTTTGTCTGGAAAAAGCCGTCCAGCCAGATGAAGGACCACTGAACCGGAAGCCGACTCATTGCCAGCAGCCGATCGTTGACTTGTTGTCTGCTCATTGTCGCACAGCTTGCACCAGCTTCACTTTTTGTCGCTATAGAAAACCATCCGCATCTCGAGTGACTGAGATTACGTATAGTAGAAACGTTTTAAAGTTGTCGGTTTAATCAAAAACAGCAAAGGGGTAGAAACCTCGCAGAATTCCTTTTCACCTTGATATCCACAAGAGCAAAACTGTGGGCAATGTGAAGTCGACAAACGTAAACAGCGAATCAGCGGAGCAAATCTGCTCAAGATCAGCAGTGACTGAATCCCATCGACGGATGCATTCAAACAGTAATATAGGCTACATGTAGGCCTATAGGCATTTAGACGTATATCTGTTTAACCATGATTAGTAGGCTGGAGTGAAAAAAATGAAATTGATATTTAAGAATCGGCTGGGTGTGCAAAAGTTGTGTACTGGGCACAGTAGTTTGGGGTAAAATATTATTGGATTTGGTCAGCTTCTTGACGTGCCCCAACGCCCCCAAAAAATTACGAAATGGCTCAATTTCGCATTTTCGTCTTAATTTTTTTTAATTAATTTTTATTTTATTTTTTGCTACTGTGATTTTATTAAGGTAATATTTTTAGGTAGTACTTTACATATTTAAGAGATAACTCCAAGAATGGCAGCCAAAAAGTCGAAAACAAGACGAACCAGTAGCCTAGGCATCGTCTTGGAGATTCCTACGGAATTGCCTCAAACTGTGTTTCCACACGCGCTGACAATATGAAGTCCTTCCTGTTCATTCATGATTACAAGAAATGATAGAAATCCGTAAGGGATCCGCAATGGCTGTTTTTGCAGTACTGGTGGTACATTTCATTGAAGGAGGGTGGATTATAGCCTAATGTAGAACGTCCATCATAAGCGAGTATGTAAAAATATTTAGGCTGTTTCACGCCAAGTAGCCTACAGAAATCTGCTTTGACCATTTAAGGGCAGATGGCACCAATAAATGCTAGGCACTAATAAATGCTAATACTGGTAACGAATGAGGTGTTATTTTCTTGCTTGAAATATAAGTAAGGGAGTCCACTACAGTGGTTCTTTGGTTTGTTGCCTCCAAACAAATTGCCTTTGAGACATTTGCTATACAGAAACTCAATGGTGTAAGAGCTTGGTCCTTGAGAGATTTCTCGTCCATTTCGTAAAGCAATCCAGGTATGTGAAAACATTGCCCATAGTTCCCTTTACATCAGTTGCAATTGACAACAGTACTATCCATGTGTTGATAATGGCGCTCTAAGCACGGATCAGAAGTATTTGTTCGATACATGTCATACTATGCCAGCCTATGAATGCGTTGTACAAGTTCCTATAATCGAAACCCAGGTTCAGCAATTCATTCAATGTGACCCACAACTGCTCAGCGAATTCTATGCTTCTAACTAGCATCATTGGAACCATCTGAACAACTTGTCACACATATAAATTCATCATGAATGCATTGGCCCGTGATCAAATGTTTTTCCACATCAGACCTGATCTTCGTGCACAAAGGTTTACGACATCTTCATCGAAGGATTGCATTTTCAAGATAGTTCAAAGATATGATGGAGATTGTTGATCCAGTTATAAAAAATACCTTCTTCGGACATCCTGAGAATATTCTGCTCGCAGTGTTAAAACAAGGAAAGATATTAGGCCTATAGGCCTATGAAATGTGTCATTCCAAAGGATACCATATCTTCACGGAATCGAGGTAGACAAAAATGGAAAGAAAAAAGTTTCGTTGACTGCTTCTAATCAAACTAACTTCAATAGCAGGACCTCAATTACTCAATGTGTTCTTTAGAATAATAATTGAAATAGTTTAATCTGCTCATACCAGTGACGTTACCAATTATTATAGACGATTGAACACATCAAAGAAGATCTTAAGTTTTTTGTTACATTGGAATCGGTTTGAGAGTTGAGACACCTCCAGACATTATAGCCTACTAGAGGCACGATATTTTATCCTGGCGCTACTAGCATCTATGTACAAGTTATGCACCCTCCTGCAAATTATGGATTCTGAAAAAATATTTTGCCCACACCCTTCACTCCACCCTATTCAGCATATAGTATTTGGTGGAAACACAGTTTGAAGCAATTCCGTATGAATCTCAAAGACTGGATGCCTACTGGTTCGTCTCTTTTTCGACTTTTTGGCTGCCATTGTTGGAGTTATCTCTTCATTATGTAGATTACTATCTAAAGATATCACCATAATAAAATCACAGTAGCAAAAAATAAAATATTGTTAATATAAACAAAATTAAGATGAAAATGCGAAATTGAGCCATTTCGTAATTTTGGGGGGGCGTTGGGGCACGTCAAGAACCCAACCAAATCCAATAATATTTTACACCCAAACTACTGTGCCAAGTACACAACTTTTGCACACCCAGCCGATTCTGAAATATCAATTTCGTTTTTTTCACTCCAGCCTAATGATTAGGCCTACCATTACCATTTCATTCCATGTTAAAGTTGCTTGTCATCATCAACATGATCACCATCAGCATCATCAATGTCACCTTTAGGTTATCAATAATATGCAATATAAAATATCAACGATTTTCATTGACATCATAATCACCATCTGATCATTCTAATAATCTAATCGTTATCATCAATTGACAATAATAATAATAATAATATGACAACTTATGTGGCGCCGTAACACAACCATGCTGTTACAAGGGCGCCTTACAAAGCAGCTAACATGCAGGATAAGACCTATTATAGCGAACAAGTAAGTCATGTTTTTTAGCATGGATTTAAGAGTTCACTGAGCTGGCCGATCGGGCAATCAATGTCGTCAACATGACTAGCATCAACTGCTATGTTAGTTCTTCTATGCCTGACGATATGCTATTAATGGTATTTAGCCAATAGCCAATAAGCTGTTGCAGTCAACTTTCCTAGCGTTATAAAACTGCTCAATATTAATACGTTTATTTTCCCAAACCCGGTATTAACCAAGCTTAGACTGTTAGGCGATGTTCTTCGAAATGCTATTTTGAAAACTGATTTCTATCCAAGTTTATTGCTCAAAATTACGACAGTCTCTCAAGAACATTAATTTTACGCAGAAAGCTCACATGGCTTGGTGGTAAAAATACCACCGAAAATACTCCACATTTATATTATTATAGTTTGTAATCTAGATAATGTCTTAAATCTTCATGAAGTATTACAATCGGATCCATTAAAGATTGCATTATGAACGACTGCAAATGGAAGGTAGCTAACACCAAAATGAAGCCAACAAAAGCATCCATCTATAGATATGGTAGGCTTATATAGTAATATCAGTATCCTATATCCTATAAGACTTGTTAAATTACCCATAGTATCAGTATACAACCAATGCCTTTAACACCAATTTCACTCAGACAGCAGTAGTACATAATCTAACAATGCACTGTGCTGAATCTAATTAAATTCCCTTTGCTCGATATGACAATATCAAAGTACCCCTCTAAGTAGTACAGTCAGCACTGCTGCACTGCATGATCAATAGGGTAGTTCTGATTATCCCTTTGAAGTGCAGACATCCACAAAGGGGGCCTGGAAAGGGTAAATTTGGGATAGAGCTGAGGCAGGAATTTAACAAAGGTCACTTTTTGCAGATTCCAAATTGCACCGAGTGACGTTAACACCAGAGAAGCCTGACCTTGGGCATGCTAGTTTGTCCCTTACCCACTCATTTTAACACCACAGAGGCCTGGCCTTCGGCATGTTGAGTTTTCCCCTTGCCCATTAATGAAACTAAGGAGCGAAAATAAATCCTAGTTATTTGAAACTTGAGGTCCTTCTCTCACAATACAGTTGTTATGCCACTGCTTTTGCACAACTACAGCAAAGTGTAGAAGCATAAAAAAGAACAAATGAGTTGCAGATGTTTTCTTTGTAGTCAAAAGAACCAAGTTGCCATCATAAGATGAATCCAGACACTTAACACAAGTCAGCAAGAGTCTCATGAAAGCACTGCCAGCATGCTAGCCTAAGTGATATTCAAGTTAATTCGTCAGAGAACAAAACGTGTATCTGTAAGCTAAATAATGATAAGATAAGCATAACTGGTCCATAACAGTCACCAATGAAGATGGACTTTCGCACACATACGCAACTCAAACAACAAAGCATTCACAATTTCACTTCATTCTGTTTCACCATCAAAATAATCTGGTAAAAACAGGAATTTAGATTAAAAATCGTCAATCAAATGTGCTACACACGCATAACCTGTGCAAAAGTTTCAAGCAAGATACGACCACAGCAAAATATATAATTGTGTAAAACTCCATTAAATTTAGCCACACATCGCACAACAAGTATTTGGACTTGAGTTAAATAAGACTCGTTAAATTACCCATTTCTTAATCTACGCTTTCCTCAATAGTCCTCCAAGGAATGAAGGATCTTTGGCTGGAGCACTAACATGGCAACTTTAATCGAACAACTGGGCAAACAATCCCTATGGAAAATCCTATGTCATGACAACAAATCGCTATTTGAAATAATTATCAAGATTCAAAACTCGAAAACACAGAGAGATTAGGGCAGACACAGCAGCATACAAATACATTCAGCCTTTGGATCTTGGACTAAGTCACAAAGCCCTGGGTCCAATCACGACACAGCTAACAAAAATCACGTTTGACAACACACAACTTGAATGTTAGAACGAGTTGCAAAAATATCTAGTGTTAAAGTTTCCACTGCTTAGAAAGTCTATTCTACATTTCTCGTCAACATATCAATGCACGAAAATAATTCTCATAATAAGTGGAACTCTGCTGTTGCTGGAGTAAGTGCAGAAATGTCTTCTAGTCATGATACAGAATCCCAGAAAACCAAGCAAAAGTTAACCAGCCCAAGTTCTACAACTGACAATATTATAAGTGAGCATCTCACGAAAATTAATTCCAAAGACAGAAGTTGAAGGCGCTACGTAAATCGTTGATTACAATTACAACAATTAAAACCACAATAATCTCAGTTAACACAAGAAACAAACGCAGAAGATTCTTAGGATCATCTCGAACAAGAAAGAAAAGAGGCAGCAATGTTCGTTGAAACACAAATTCTCCAGAAAAACCTTTCAAATAATAATCAAATCAATGTCGATTACTATCAACAATCTACAGCAAGCATCAGCAACAAGAGTAATTCAGACGTTATCACTATTACTTCGTTGAACTCGCTTGAAGCATCCAGAGACTGCACAGATGTCCTAGAAAAACTGTGCAGCCCCACTACATGTAGATGAGGATCGCTACACAACCGTCTTGGCTCTTCGGTGACCAAACATGTCCCACGGCAATGCGGCTGCAGAGCCATCGAAAATGCAGGTGGAATGTTTGACATCACACTTTGATCCGCTTGGACAGCAATGAAGCTTATCCTCGCAGCATATTGCCTAGCAAACGAACAACATTAACTCACAGATAAAGAAAAACTTTGAAGGTTGACAATGAAAATAGCAGCCAATAGAGTTTTAAAAGTCATTCCTGAATTTCTCTATGAAACACTTAACTCAATCCCGCCTGAATTGTTCCGATACCTATTGGGTTTATCGGGTCACCCGCGACCCGATCCGGCAGGAAAAAGTTAAAGAGACTCAAATGAACCAAAGAAAAATTTTTTGCTAATGGAGGCAGCTCAGGAAACTTTCTTAGCATGCACTTTCGTAATAATTATGTAATTAGTAATGCTAGACATATGTGTTGCAGTACCTTTTATAGGTTTTAAGTATAAGAAAAACAAAAGCTGATATATTGGTGTAAGTACATATGTTTTGTAGGTATATTTATATATATATATGCATGAACACATGTCATAGTACCACTTCAAGAATCTACTCAGAGGCATTCCCGACAAGTGTGGACAATGAATCGAAGTTTCACGCCGAAGCGCACGAGCAATTGCGAGTGAAGGACTTGCTCAGGGTCCCTACACAGTGGCTTGAGGTGGACTCGAGCAGGCAACCTTCCTTGTATACTACGATGCAATCATAAAAGAAACCACGACCTCCTGGGTCCCTTGAACAATCAGACTTTGCCAGAACTTCAACAACAGATCATCGTTTGACTAAGGTTGCACTTGATGCGACCAGCATTTGATGATGCTCTGCACAGCGAAATTAAAAGGCTCCTTAGAAATCATCACGATCGAATTAGATTAGAAATAGACCGACCTCTTTGAACGGACAGCAACCGTAGAATCCAGCTTGCGTCTGGCAGCAAGTAGAGTCCGCTGGACATTTTGACGTCTGGTCCGGACACGTGACATCGTTCTTTGCAGCCGACAAGAATCCGACTCCAACTGTCTTCTCCAATAGGCGCCAGCTTATCGCCATATTTATCACATTGCTCTCACACATCATGGACACTGCGTTGCAAGTTGTATCGGCCGGACAACAGTGCAACCCGTCTGAGCAACAAACAGCCTGACAACACAGAAATGACAACGGGCAGGTAAAACATCCGGTTCGTATTGCTGTATGAATGACTGGTGCTACATAAATTCTTTATTAATTCTTTATTATCGATTTTAACATTTCAATTCCATTGACTAAAAATTTGTTATGATGCTATAGAATTTATGAAATTCAATTGCACGGTTGCAGGTCAAGCTACACCTTTTTCTCATCGACAGGCATAACAGCCAGTTTCTTGTCACTCTGTCTCAAAATTAACCCACATCATTATCTAGACAAACTTTTTACAAATTTTAACAAAGCCAATAACCCTCACAGTCAATTAAGACAGATCCCAATCTTAGTTAATCCACCGAAAGTAAAATCTTATCAAGACTCTAAACGCACGTTTTCATATGGACAGCATTTACGTCTTCCGTTCGTATGGCTGCCTCTGCAGCAGGTGGAACCGTCCTGACATCTCGATTCCTCATCTGGGCAGAGACCCTGCTGAGCTCGTGGAGCAGCTGGTCGAGATGGCACCTTCACGGTCCATGGAATTTCAAGGCCACCGTCCTGGATGCAAGACTGCCTCGGCAAGTCACACTGGTAACTGTGCGGACAACAGTGAGTGTAGTCATTACAGCATGTGGCCTAAACAAACAAAACAACCAAAACGTCCATCCACGCAAATTAATACAGAAGAAAAACAATCCCTCCCAAACAGATGAGTTAATGCTACACAAAGAAATCTAACTGCCGTTATAATATCGCATTAGGTATAAGGTGATGGAATTGAAAAATACGTCCACAATCTCGTAATTCAAGAAGTCCAACGAGGCGAAAATGCAACCAAAGGACATGTGTGCTAAAAAAAACATGTCTTGAGTCAACAATGGAAATAAAAACATGAACTCAATAGAGAAAGATTGTGGAAGTGTATTAAATGAATGGATGAACGAGTAGCTAGATTAATGAGCCAAACAGTCTAATTAGAAAAAACGCATAACACATTCAAAAGCAGAAAACAGTGAGAAATCCGATGCTCAAATTTATCAAACTTATAAGAAAAGATCTTTCAAGTTTTACTTGACAGCTTCGGGCATTTTACAAACTCAGGGCTCAGTAGATCTCACCTGGGGAAGTGGACAGCAACCATAGCTGGTTGGAGTAATAAGACAACAGGTATCTTGATCGGAACATGAGCTTCCATCATGACATTTCTGACCTACTTTGACCTGAAACAACATAAAAAGCATCAACTAAACTTAATGTTTAACTGTCTAATCTTGACAAACAAATGTCTCTTCCTCTGAAGTGGTTAATAGTCAGAGAAATTCTCTGCTTTCCATTGACAGAAAGTACAATCATAAACTCAAAATTTCTAAAGCACTTCTCTAAAACTAAGCAAATCACCAGCTTGTTCATGAGTGTTGAAATTAATTATTTTCTTTCAAATACCTTTTACAGTGCATTTTCATATAAAATAAAAGAATCAAGCACTTGGCCTATTTGACAAATCTTTAGTGTGGAACTGAAGTTTCGGTGAGATTGTGATTTTTCAAAGTATCGGTCTTGAGGTTTCAAGTCTTGGTCTAAAGACCAAACGTATTGGTCAATTCTTGGTCTTAAGATTCCAGGTGTTGACGAAACTGAAATAATTAATTAATCGCAGCCCACACTAAGTAATTTTGACTGATCAATCCTTAAAAGCGAAAAGTGAATTATAATATTAATTCTCACATTTCAGAGTCTCCAAAGAGATTCTCAGCAACCTTAATACATGCAAACTTTGCTATTTATCTGTAACCTTGCATAAGTTATCTTGTAGCATAAAAGACAGTGCAAATATCAAAATTTCAGACAGTACGTAATAAAGTCACCCAGACAAAAACAATTCTCAATTTCAACAATAAAATACTTCATATAATAAGTTACCTGTTCAACTGGAGTAGCTTCAACTTTTCGTGACCAGGAAATCGATTTGCCATTTTGCTTGTTGCACTTCTGTTCAGGTACGTCACAGGTGTATCCATTAGGACAACAATGCTCATGGTCATCGCAGCAAACAGCCTGCAACACCAATACTTAAAAATGAACACAACCAATCTCAACATAGGAATAATTACACACATCTGTAATTAATTTTTGAGAGATCTAGATTAAAACCACTTTTAGTACAAATCAGGATATCATGTGTAGATTTATTAATGCATCATCTGTTTCATCATGGGGCATAGTGGTGTAGGGGTATGTTCGGTGACTTGTATGCAGAAAGTTGCGAGTTCGAATCCACCTCAACCCGCCACGTAGGGGCCCAGAGCAAGACCTTCACTTGCAGTTGTTCATCTGCTTCAGCATGAAACTCTAGTTCAGTGTCCGTACTGTAGTCGGGAGCGCCTCTGAGTAGAATCTTGAAGAGACGCTGTAACAAATGGTCATACATATATTTACATCTAGAGCTAAACTCTGAACTCTGACTTTACCTGAGGTAGTGGACAGCATCCCCACTGACCGCTGGGCAGTTTACAGCATGTCTGTCCATCCTGGCATTGGGACGTTTGGTCTGGACAGATCACAGCCTCTGGCTTCTGCAACAATAACCAAAGGTGATACAATCGCAAAAGTAATTAACTATTTTATCATTGGTCAAATGTTTCTATACCTCACAAGAAAACTGTAAAACTGTCATTAAAGTCTTCCAGGTTTCTGCAACAATGACAAGAGGTGAGACAATTGTAAAATTAATTAACTTTGTATGGGGGAAATGTCTCTATACCTAACAAAAAATTCATTAAATTCTTCCCTGAGTAAAAATAATCGCTCATTAACTAAAGTTCTGCAATATTATCTAACCTTAACGATGGGAGTAGCTCCCAATTTCCTTGACCAAGAAATTGATTCTCCATTTCCTTTATTACACGTTTCTTCAGCTACATCACAAGTGTATCCGTTTGGGCAGCAGTGCTCGTGGTCATCACAGCAGACGGCCTGCAACAGCAACAACAAAACACCGATGAAATAATTTAGGTAATTGATCTCTATTGGACATTTAGAGGCAGGGCCTTTGAGAGAAATTCAGGTCTCATGAACTTTCTTAAGGATTCACAAAAAAATGTTTCTAGAACCAAATTGAAATAATAAAAGTACACATACAGTCTACGATATAATTTTATTATAAAAAATTATAACATTATACAATTATGAATTTATTCAGTAGCGTGAAGTTTAATCTGATTGTAGCTAAATGTCATCAATATAATACGTGAAAAGACATAAATCATAGACTTTGTAAGTTTTTATATATAACTACATCGTCCAGGCTCCTAAAAGACACTGAGCCCAAAGGCAGTTACTTCCCCTATTGGCAGGCCTGTGCATAGTTGAATAATTTTAAAGATTTAATCAGAAGCATCCGGCAGGCTAATTCCACTTCATCATAGAGCATTATCTCGACAAAATTCCATACGGGGTCCACTTCATATATCCTACACGTGATGCATTATGTACGATACATGAAATTCATGAGAATATTGTCAAATATATGTCCTAAGTATATGATGCCGATTTTGAGAACACACATTCACAATGATATTCTAAACTTACAACCTAGACTTCTACATAAACCTCAAATTTTCTCAAATCAATATTCAAACAATTATTCGGAAGTATCGTAACATGTTTTATCAGGAATCTTCAATGGGACAGATTAAAAAAAATATGGCCTCACCTTGGGTAAAGGGCAGCATCCCCACTCGCCGCTTGAGAGCTGACAGCAAGTCTGTCCATCATCGCACTGGGACTTTTGGTCTGGACAGATCACACTTCCTAACTTCTGCAACAACAAAAAACGAACAAAACAATTTCAAAATTAATGCAAACTCAACTGAGGGCACTACATCAGGTTTCTATATCTTAAGTCAAAATCTTTCTTGGCATTTACAGAATGGATTAAAACAATTACCGGCAAGCACAAATAATTAACATAACAAAACTTGTATTTGTCATTAAAACAACCAACCTTAGAGATGGCTTCTACTTTTCTTGACCAAGCAATTGATTCTCCGTTTTCTTTGTTACACTTCTGTTCGGCTACATCACAGGTATATCCAGCAGGACAACAGTGTTCGTGGTCATTGCAGCAAACAGCCTGCAACAGAAAATAAACAGAAGTATATAATCAAAACGAAACATTAGATTTTTGTGGCAAACCGGAATGAATTCTTGTCATTGCCAACGGAACTTTTATACATTTGAACAAGATCCAAGTTAAAGTTATACCTATATAATGAAGTGAAAGATACAAGAACTTCTGTGAAACTCGTTAGGTATAGCCATTCTTCACACCATGAAATGGAGAATGCTTCCAGTGTGGGTTTAGGTAGTTCATACAACTTCTTCTTCTCTTCTGTCTTCTCCTCCGTCATCGATATGACGATGAGGCCTTTATGAATTTCCTCCAAACTTCTCTGCTTCTGATTGTTTCTCCGATCTCGGCTAAGCTGGTGCTTTTCTCTTTCAGGTCTTCTTTGATGTTATCTATCCAAGTCTTCCACTGTCTACCTCTACTTCTTTTCTTATACAACATTGAATTGTAACCAGCTGGTGGTTAAAATCAATCTCATTCCAAGACTGCTCACTATTAATCCAATAGTGGTTATGCCAGGTATGAACTACCAGTATTCTTTGTGAACAAAGTCTTCTTTAATGGAACCGAAATTTAAAAAAAAATTAATCGTAAGTCTCCATATTTTCCAATTTCAGTTCCCAACATATTTCAATTATCAAAAATGTTAAAATCGACATCATTCAGACGCCTCATCCATTACAAGCTGCCTCTCTGTTCAGTTGACTGGTTTTCTGATAAAATGACCTCCATGAATCTTGCATCTGATCGACCCATAGGCTGACCTGTTTGTGCATTGCATACTGGCACAATACAAGAGGTGAATTTTTATTTCCACAATTATTTAAATAATCTGAATCATGGCCTCACCGAGGGAAGAGGGCAGCATCCCCACTCGCCGCTTGAAAGCTGACAGCAAGTTTGTCCATCTTGACACTCGGACGTTTGGTCTGGACAGATCACACTTCCTAACTTCTGCAACAACAAAAACAGAACAACACAATGAAAAAATTAGCGCAAAACTCAACTTGGCTCCGTAGATTCAGGTATCTGTATCAGAAAACCAAATCTAAACAATGTTTCTGCATATGAAGAACACATGAAAATATTTACAGCTATGCACAAATGATTCACCGAAAACTATTTGCATCAATTAGATATTCAAACATCCAACCTTAGAGATGGCTTCTACTTTTCTTGACCAAGCAATTGATTCTCCGTTTCCTTTGTTACACTTCTGTTCGGCTACATCACAGGTATATCCAGCAGGACAACAGTGTTCGTGGTCGCTGCAGCAAACAGCCTGAAACAGAAAATAAACAGAAGCATATAATCAAAACGAAACATTAGATTTTTGTGGCAAACCGGAATGAATTCTTGTCATTGCCAACGGAACTTTTATACATTTGAACAAGATACAAGTTAAAGTTATACCTATATTATGAAGTGAAAGATACAAGAACTTCTGTGAAACTCGTTAGGTATAGCCATTCTTCACACCATGAAATGGAGAATGCTTCCAGTGTGGGTTTAGGTAGTTTATGCAACATTGAATTCTAACCAACTGGTGGTTAAAATCAATCTAAATCCAAGACTCTTCACTATTAAACCAACACTGTTTATACCAAGTAAGAACTGCCAGTATTCTTTGTGAACAAAGTCTTCTGTAACAAAACCTAAGTTTAAAAAAAACTTTATCTAAGTGTCCATTTTTTCCCAATTTCAGTTCCCAACATATTTTTAATTATCAAAAATGTTAAAATCGACATCAGTCAGACGCCCCATTCATTACAAGCTGACTCTCTGTTCAGTTGACTGGTTTTCTGATAAATGACCTCCACGAACCTTGCATCTGATCGACCCAAAGACTGACCTGTTTGTGCATTCCATACTGACACAATACAAGAAATGAAATTTTATTTCCACAATTATTTTAATAATCTGAATCATGGCCTCACCGATGGAAGAGGGCAGCATCCCCACTCGCCGCTTGAAAGCTGACAGCAAGTTTGTCCATCTTGACACTCGGACGTTTGGTCTGGACAGATCACACTTCCTAACTTCTGCAACAACAAAAACAGAACAACACAATGAAAAAATTAGCGCAAAACTCAACTTAGCTCCCTAGATTCAGGTATCTGTATCAGAAAACAAAATCTAACCAATGTTTCTGCATATGAAGAACACATTAAAATAATTACAGGTATGCACAAATGATTCACAGAAAAATATTTGCATTAATTAGATATTCAAACAACTAACCTTAGAGGTGGCTTCTACTTTTCTTGACCAAGCAATTGATTCTCCGTTTCCTTTGTTACACTTCTGTTCGGATACATCACAGGTATATCCAGCAGGACAACAGTGTTCGTGGTCACTGCAGCAAACAGCCTGCAACAGAAAATAAACAGAAGTATATAATCGAAAGGAAACATTAGATTTTTGTGGCAAATCAGATTGAATTCTTGTCACTGCCAATTGGATTTTTATACATTTGAACCAGATGCAAGTTAAAGTTATACCTATATTATGAAGTGAAAGATACAAGAACTTCTATGAAACTCGTAAGGTATAGCCATTCTTCACACCATTAAATGAAGAATGCTTCCAATGTAGGTTTAGGTAGTTCATACAACATTGAATTGTAAACAACTGGTGGTTAAAGTCAATCTCATTCCAAAACTCTTCACTATTAAACCAACACTGGTTATGCCAGGTATGAACTACCAGTATTCTTTGTGAACAAAGTCTTCTGTGATGGAACCTAAGTTTTAAAAAACTTTATCGTAAGTATTCATTTCTTCCAATTTCAATTCCCAACATATTTCAATTAATTATCAAAAATGTTAAAATCGACATCATTCAGACGCCTCATCCATTACAAGCTGCTTCTTTGTTCAGCTGATTAGTTTTCTGATAAATGACCTACCTTGAATCTTGCATCTGATTGACCCATAGACTGACCTGTTTGTGCATTGCATACTGGCACAATACAAGAGGTGAATTTTTATTTCCACAATTATTTTAATATTCTGAATCATGGCCTCACCGAGGGAAGAGGGCAGCATCCCCACTCGCCGCTTGAAAGCTGGCAGCAAGTTTGTCCATCTTGACACTCGGACGTTTGGTCTGGACAGATCACACTTCCTAACTTCTGCAACAACAAAAACAGAACAACACAATTAAAAAATTAGCGCAAAACTCAACTTGGCTCCGTAGATTCAGGTATCTGTATCAGAAAACAAAATCTAACCAATGTTTCTGCATATGAAGAACACATTAAAATAATTACAGCTGTGCACAAATGATTCACCGAAAACTATTTGCATCAATTAGATATTCAAACATCCAACCTTAGAGATGGCTTTTACTTTTCTTGACCAAGCAATTGATTCTCCGTTTTCTTTGTTACACTTCTGTTCAGCTACATCACAGGTATATCCAGCAGGACAACAGTGTTCGTGGTCGCTGCAGCAAACAGCCTGAAACAGAAAATAAACAGAAGTATATAATCAAAACGAAACATTAGATTTTTTGTGGAAAACCAGAATGAATTCTTGTCATTGCCAACAGAACTTTTATACATTTGAACAAGATACAAGTTAAAGTTATACTTATATTATGAAGTGAAAGATACAAGAACTTCTGTGACACTTGTTAGGTATAGCCATTCTTCACACCATGAAATGGAGAATGCTTCCAGTGTGGGTTTAGGTAGTTTATGCAACATTGAATTGTAACCAACTGGTGGTTAAAATCAATCTCATTCCAAAACTCTTCATTATTAAACCAACACTGGCTATGCCAGGTATGAACTACCAGTATTCTTTGTGAACAAAGTCTTCTGTAATGGAACCTAAGTTTAAAAAAACTTTATAGTAAGTGTCCATTTTTTCCAATTTCAGTTCCCAACATATTTCAATTATCAAAAATGTTAAAATCGACATCATTCAGACGCCTCATCCATTACAAGCTGCTTCTTTGTTCAGCTGATTAGTTTTCTGATAAATGACCTACCTTGAATCTTGCATCTGATCGACCCATACGCTGACCTGTTTGTGCATTCCATACTGGCACAATACAAGAGGTGAATTTTTATTTCCACAATTATTTTAATAATCTGAATCATGGCTTCACCGAGGGAAGAGGGCAGCATCCCCACTCGCCGCTTGAGAGCTGGCAGCAAGTTTGTCCATCTTGACACTCGGACGTTTGGTCTGGACAGATCACACTTCCTAACTTCTGCAACAACAAAAACAGAATAACACAATTAAAAAATTACCGCTAACTCAACTTAGCTCCCTAGATTAAGGTATCTGTACCAAAAACCAAATCCAACCAATGTTTCTGCATGTGAAGAACATATTAAAATAATCACAGGTATGCACAAATGATTCACAGAAAAATACTTGCATTAATTAGATATTCAAACAACTAACCTTAGAGATGGCTTCTACTTTTCTTGACCAAGCAATTGATTCTCCGTTTTCTTTGTTACACTTCTGCTCGGATACGTCACAGGTATATCCATTAGGACAACAGTGTTCGTGGTCACTGCAGCAAACAGCCTGCGAAGTGAACATCCAAGAATTACACAATATGCAATTGATCTTAATTTGCCAATGACACTGCCACATCTTTTAGCATCAGGATATTTCGCATCGTTCTCTAAAATACATTTCAATAAACAGAATTTTTACTCTAAAATTTATGACCTTACCTCCGACAGAGGGCAGCATCCCCACTGGCCACTTGAAAGTTTACAGCACGTCTGTCCATCTTGACACTGAGACGTCTGGTCTGGACAGATCACAGTTTGAAATATCTGAAAATATGACAGCAAAACAATCTCAAGTCAATGAACACTTCTGAAAATAAAAAAAGTATAATTCTGTTCAGTCCTTTAAAATATAACTTAATGAAGAAACTCCATTAGAAACTTTTACGAATTAATGACTGAATCACCAAGCATCAAAAGGAAGAAACCATTTGAACAATGAATTCATTAAATAATTACGACAATTTATAAGGAGCTGTAACACAGCCATGCAGTTACAAGAGCGCCTTACAAGGCATCTAAAATAACAAGAATTGGCTAAAATTAGTATTCACTCAAGAACATGGTCAATAGTCACTTCTACATCATATAAAATGACAAGATGTGCATGGCAAGATAAATGCATATGGTCCTCTCTGCAACAATGCTGAACATTTTTTTATTGTTTTAGTTGAATTCCAGATTGCACTTCCAATGTTTTCTGAATTTCTGGCATGAATACTCTAGCAAGTCTTATAAACAAAAAGTAGTATGTTAATTCATTCTTTCATTCATAGAATTCTATCATGATCAATGATCATTGATCATAGCAATTATGTTACTTGTTGGAACAACTTACAAGAGGGATGGGCGTAGCATCAACTTTTTCTGACATTGCAATTGATTCTCCATTTTCCTTGTTACACTTCAGTTCAGGTACGTCACAGGTGTATCCATTAGGACAACAATGTTCGTGGTCATCACAGCAAACAGCCTTCAACAGAAAATAAACAGATGCACATAATCGAAATTCAAGATCAGAAGAACATATTGATAGTAAATCAGGATGAATCCGAATAGTTTCATATGTACACGGTGTCTCAATTGAAGTGAGCCCCTTTTGTTTTGGCGATATACTTGTCAATTCTAAATGAAACTCTATAAAATTTCACAGCAGGTAAGAGGGATAAATTATCAATGTTTCCTGAAAATTCTATCCAATTCTACAAACAAAGTCCAAAGTTATGCATGTTCAAATTTGGGCAACTAAAATTGTAAGTTTCCAACATGTAAAAGATAGGAAATTAGTGTTAGCGCTGTTCTTCAAAGCTGATGTTCAAAATGTCCTCCATTAGCTCGAATGCATGCTCTAAGGCGATTTCGCCATTCATTGATCGCATTGTCGACAATCTCTTTAATCAAAACGATTCCATTCTTCCACATTTCACTGTTTGAAGTGATCACTGATGAACGTCTCGCGTATGCGAGTTTCATAAGGCTGCGATGGGCCAGTTTCTGTTAGAAATTCCTTTAAAAATCCTTTGCAACGTAATGTTTTTCTTCTATTAAATTGTTTATTAAACCCAAATCATCTTTGCTGAAAACCATTTTTATTATTGTCCCCTAGCATGGAAATGACGGAAATATGACGGAAATATTTATTAATTTATAAAGTAAGGCGTGCAGTTGCAAGCAATAATTTCCTATCTTTGACATGTTGGAAACTTACAATTTCCTTTGTCCAAATTTGAATGTGCATACCTTCGGGCTCTATTCGCAGAATTGGATAAAATTTTCAGGAAACATTGATAATTTATCCCTCTTACCTTCTCTGAAATTTCACAGAGTTTCATTTAGAATTAACAGATATATCGCCAAAACAAAAAGGGGCTCACTTCAATTGGGACACCGTGTATACTCATTTTAATGAGATACAAGTTACAACTAAACCCTTAATATGAAGTGAAAGATCTATACAAGAACTTCAGACACACTCGTTAGCTATATACCGTAACCATTCATCGCACTAAAAAATGAAGAGTGTTTCATGTTGGGTCTTAGATAGATTGGTAAACATTGAATTTTAACCAGCTTCTGGTTAAAATCAATTCTCATTTCCAGACTCATCACTATTAAGCCAAATTTTATTTTTCTAAGTCAAAACTACCATTATTCTATGCAAACAAGTTTTTCTGTAACTGAACAAAAGTTTCAGAAAGTCAAGCTGTGTCAATTCTACCTAGTTTCCCACGCCATTTCATTCTCAATTAATGGCTCTTTCAAATGACTTATCCATCACAAGATGCCTCTCTGTTCAATGGACCGACTTTCTGAGTATTGACCTGTTTGAACCGTCTGCCGATGCCTTGCATGTTACACACTGGTGCTATACCAGTGGTTAACTACCGCTGTAATCATTTTTGCAATTATCATGAACTAAATGACCTCACCTCAGGCAGAGGGCAGCATCCCCACTGGCCGCTTGAAAGCTTACAGCAAGTCTGTCCATCTTCACACTTGGACGCTTGGTCAGGACAAATCACACTTTCTACTTTCTTCTGCAAACATAACCAGAGCAAGACGAATTTCAATTCAATACACAATTAGCTTTCCCCTACAAGGTTTCTACCTGTACATATCGCCTGTAGGCTACATATCTAGCAATGCTCCAGGAAAGATCCTGCACGCATTGCAATCCTGACCTTTTTTTGTCTTAGAACTAACAGCATACAAAGCAGACTCAAATGGTCAGAAGCCATACTTATTGATCTTAAACAAGCCCGTGCATACTCTGTTTTCAATTTTAAAGTGTTAATGTAGAAAATTTCACACACCAAACCTCCTGCATAACCCTCTCATTCATACAAGTCTAAATCTTAACAATGTCCAGAGAAACTTAACCTAAGATTCTTGACCCTGTAAACCCTCAAAAGTCTGAAAAGACAGATAAAGAGATTATTATTCGAAAAACAGGTGTGCTGATTTCCTGTACTCTGCCGTGCACAGCGTCAAGAGTCCAGCCAACATCTGTGTAACAAAGGTTTCACTACTCAACTTTGACACATCCATTTCAAAATTTGACATGCATATCCGAAAAAACTAAATTTGAACAAGTAGTGATTTATAAATATCGGATTACAATTAATAAGCCAGCTGACATTGACACTCTTGTAGTCCTGTTCATCAAGATTCTTATTTTCGTCTTTTTTTCTTCTTCTTCTTCTTCTTCTTCTTCTTCTTCTTCTTCTTATTATTATTATGTTTAATTTATATCCGAATATTTATAGATGTTTTTACGCATTATTCTTGAAAGGTTTGAAGAAGTCTTACATGATTCTCAGGAATTGCTTTTGTTTTCTTGAACCACCCAATGACATC
This sequence comes from Lumbricus rubellus, assembly GCA_945859605.1. Taxonomy (NCBI): domain Eukaryota; kingdom Metazoa; phylum Annelida; class Clitellata; order Crassiclitellata; family Lumbricidae; genus Lumbricus; species Lumbricus rubellus. The sequence continues at coordinate 9,293,077 of OX243812.1, forward strand.
ACCATTGCCACCCGTGCACACATGCTGGACTACATCACAAGTGTATCCACTGGGACAGCAATGAGCATGGTCAGAACAACAAACAGCCTGTTTAATAAAAAAAACAATAGTGCTGTCTCATTTGCAGATGCATTTAAAAACTCTTCAAATATTAAACAGCCAAAAAGTACACCTTGGACAATGGACATTGGACAAGCAACAACAAAAAAGCAGTATTATTGTCATTTTTCCTCTGCCAACTTAACAGAATCGAAGAACAATGCATCTGAAATATCCAAATATAAATTAAACATAATAGTAATAATAAGAAAAGAAGAAAAATAAATGATAAATGAGTGATGTTATCAGCTGGCTTTTTAATTGTAATTCAATATTTATAAATCATCACTTGAAGGAAAACTCATGAGTGGCTGTGCCGGCCCAAACCAGCAAAATAGTTATAGAATAGACTTATAAAGCGCTTGCGAAACTGTGGAAGGGACAGACAAACCAACATACTTCTGCCTTTAAAATTCATATTTGAACTCTATTTTCTTATTTGTGTCAAAATAATAGAACACCAACTAAAACCTCTGTGCTGCAGACTTAATCATTTCTGTTTAAAACCAGTCTATCTAAACGAGTCCGCAACGAAGGCAATGAATGAAAACAATTCAGTAAGCCCTACAATGCCTGCACTGATTAGAAAGACAATGACCGGCAAGCTAGTAATCATGAGAATGATTAGGCAGCACATGACATCATAACAATGCCATTGCCTAGCCAAGTCAGTCACCATGACAACAATTACACAAGCAGAGAACCATGGCAATGCCTTACATCTGGAAGTGGGCAACATCCATATTTTTGGCTCGGCAGCTGACAGCAAGTAGTTTCCTCCGGACAGCTTCCCTGTTTATCGGGACACAGTTTGTTCTCCTTTGGATGGAAAAGCAGAGTCTTTGATTCCGCAACTCCCCCAAGAACCAAGACACAAAGAATCCCGAAAACCGGATTCATCTGAAAAAATTCACAAGAACGTGATCCATAAATAAAAGCATCTGAAAAATTTCACAAGAACGCGATCCAAAAATAAGGCGTAAAAAAAAATTGTTGTGTTTCCGGTAACGCGACCGACCCATTTTTACGGCCGCGACCCAAATATTTTTGTAAAAAAATTTTATTAAAAAAAATATTTTTGTGCAAAAAAAAATTTTTGTCCAAAAAAAAATTAATTTTTTGTTCAAAAAATTTTTTTTTAACATTTGTATTGACATAACATAAGAGACGTCAACAAAATGAAATTAATAGGACTGTTTCTAGAGCAGTTTTAGGTGCAGACAGTCGGGAAATAGGCAGTTTATACTTGCTTAGAACACGTACTTTGTTTCAGCGTGCAAAAAAGACTAGTGGGGTATACTTTTTCGGATAGTCACTGCATAAAAATATTTTACAAAATAAAAATATTTTCCGACCTACCTACCCAATTTTTTTTAGCTCTGTTACCGGAAACACAACATATTTTTTTTGGGGCCTAAAGTACTATTTAAGTTAATTTACTGCTAAACAACCTCCACAAACATTTATACGCACTTGTTCGAACAACAAGTGGCTATAAGAAGTGGTTTCTAATCTACTGTGATCACTACGTACGTTACTAGAGCATTGTAAACCTAATGCACTAGGCATCCAGTGGAGTACTTGGCGAGAGGGTCCAGCGGTCCATATCCCCTTGGCTCAAATGAATTGCCCTTGGAATTCGTGTAGTACAAGATACAACAATTTCAGAAACATACATCCTTTAGAAATGATATATTGATGCAACAGCTGCTCAACTTGTATGGAATAAACTGCTGTCAGAAATACTGCGTCTGTTGGAAACTCTGTACAGAGCTAACAATCAAAGCGGTACACACTCTTTCATTACAAATCCTATTCTGATTTCTCCTCCTCGCCTTACCTCTCTCCGACTCAGTTCTGAACACCATGTCTAACAGATTCCTTCATGAACCTTTATTCATTACCTGGAACCAATCCTGCCCCAGTTTACCTCTGGTTTGTTGAATGACAGAATCAGCGAATAAGCTTGTACCGTGACTTTTCCAAAGTTATTTTGCACAGGTCGGATGCAGAAATCTTGAGATTTGAAATCATTTTCTCGACATTTCACCAGAACATAAGCATAATCATCATCACCCCGATTCAGTAATCACTCCATGTAATTTGCTAAAAATTCTATCTGGAGCGAATCCACTTCAATGACCTATCTAACCTACAACTCTTACAACACTCCCAACCCAGATTTCAGGCAAACTCTTCACCATCCTGACAACCCGCTCTACCCGATCATCATGCGTTCTCACTCTTTCTCGACCCTCAGTCACAAGTCATCTCAAGTTCTCAAACCGAGCCATGTCCAGCACTGCACCACATCTCTGAAACAACATGCCTCATGAATTCCACACTTTTCGACTTCTCCACCAACCCATTGCCAATAACCCACCATGTATGTATGTGCACTTGTTATAGCGCCCCTTCAAGCTCTCTACTCAGAGGCGCTCCCGATGCAGAGCGGACACTGCATCGGAGTTTCACGCCGAAGCGCTGAGCAATTGTAAGTGAAGGACTTGCCCAAGGTCCTTACACGGCTTGAGGGTGGATTCGAACCTCGAACCTTCTGGCTCCAAGGCAACGACGCCACCACTAGACCACCGCGCCCCACTATGAAATGCTCTTTCTCCTTCTGTTCGCTCTACACTTCTTTCTGGTAGTCTCTCTTCTGCTTTGTCTCTTCTCAAAACCTGTTTCTTCTCGCGGGGCCTTGCGCACTGGGAGCGCCTCTGAACGGTTCACCCTACTAGAGGCGCTTTATAAATGTTTAAATACAATACAATACAATACAATATGACCTTCCTCCTCCTCTATCCATCACTCCTCCACTCGAAACCGAAGTCTCACAATGTTAAGAACTCTCACCCAGACTCACCATGATCTATTCGCCACCCTCCTAACATTTGCTCTGCCGAGTCTGCCCCGCCCCTCTGGAAACCAGACTAGGACCGCATTCGAACTACCCTTTTGGACAATTAAATTTTCTCTCAATCAACACAGCACTCGTGAATATGCTGGAGCCCTACGCTTTGGCTTACAAGTGGCGCTTTAGAAGTTTGGAGATTACGACATCCGTACATGGCTAGGTAATAATACAATTATATTGTTTAAGCGTTGGTAATTATTCGTTCGTTGCAGCATTATTTTTAATCAATCCAACTTCTAGTTTGGAGAGAATTCTTTTAATCAATCCAGCTTCTGCTAAGGCAAGAATTGGTTTGATCAATCCCGCTTCTATTTCGTCAGCAAATATTTTTCATCAATAACACTTTTATTTCATTTAAAACTATTGTTCATCTATCCAGCTTCAATTTCAGCAAGATTGTTTTCGTTAATCCATGTTCTATGTCAATAGAAATTACTTTCATCAATCCCGCTTCTATTTCGAAAGAATTCTTTGCGTCAATCCGACTTGTATTCTGCTAACACTGAAATCCGTGCAATTGCGAACAATTACCGACGCTAAAACAGAGGATAATCGGTCTAGGTCCAAGTTCAAAGATAATTACAACCCACTAATTTGCGAATTTCAAAGAAACGAAGTGGGAACGTGGGGAATCCCAGGTATACGCTGAGCAGCTAAAACAAAAGCAAACCTTGACAGAGTCGAATCAGTGTTCTCGGCGTCAACTCTGACTAAAATCGCAATTTCGAAAGGACCCAGTGGCACAGTTTGACCGAATAGTCCACAAACAGCAGTAAACGGCTTTTGTATTCCTGGGTGTGCCTTGGTCCTCGCTTTAAAAGCACACGATCATGAGTTCATGACACAAGGGTTAGGCCGATACTCCAGTGGCTGCCTTACGATTGCATGTGATTTGCATATTCCGCTTTGCTAAGTACATACGGACTGAGTTGCATAGCAAAATGAATAAGTACTGCAAGAAGGCCCAATTCTGTTTCTATAATCGGTTTACCGACTTTAGAATGATCCTACAATAGAATACCATACATAATAGAAAATCATAAGAATCATGAATCATGATCACCAGACTTATTAAACACTAAACCTATCTATACCCAATGCTTTTTTTTACTTGTAGGCCGCAGCGCATGACCACGTAAATAAAACTCATGTGACTATGACTCTCTGTCGGTCGCAACTCGCACTCGATTTAAAAATTGCGTTATATTGCCCGTAAATTGTTGGTGGTGGTGTCTGCTGATGGTGTGGTGCTGTTAATTGCTATCTTCTATTTAGGAATATCACTATTGAAAGAGTGGTCATCAAAAAGGATACAGACTTATAAGGCTATAAGCCCTGGTTTTCAGTGTTGCCACTGAGGTTTCAGAAATAAACCCAGATTTTCTCCAGGAAGAAAACCAGAAAAACCTAGACTATTCATATGAGCTATTTTAGACCCCAAGTTTGTAAGTTTGTTTTTCGCTTGTTTAATCATCATCAGTCCTTTGCGTGCAGTTCTGCACATCGGGCAATGCAGCTCCTCCATTCTTCCCTGTCCATCGCCAGTTGAATCACCTCGTCCCATGTCATGTCCATGCATTTCTCCATCTCTCCAGTGTGTAGAATGAGTTTGCTGCATTGTTTCTGTTGCTCGATTTGTTTTACCCGGGTGGGTCGCAGGCCCACCGCGGAACCCTCCTCCTTTATCCTGGCTTGGGACAGGCACAGGTTTCCTCGAAAGGCAACCTGTGGCGGAGTTGTTTAATGAGGTTAACAAAATGTTCATCAAAAGAGTCGAATAAAATGTAATTAGGCCTAGCTACAACTTTTAAAATATCAATTGTTAAAGTTGTCAAATAGGCCTACTCGGGCCTCGGCATCCATACTTATTACTGACAATAGGCTTATCAAGGAGAGAGGAGTGACCTGGCCTATTTTGAGATGTCAAAATGGTTTATTTTTGTGCAGAGCTATTTTCAGATTATAAATTATTTGTGAATTGACAACGTGAGATCTTGATTGTCGAGTTTAAAATTAATATTAGTGGAAAAATTATGTATCACAACCATTTTACATTGAATTTCACAGAATAGCCATGTACGTGTTGTAAGTACAAAATTCAGCTCACCAAAATAAACCCAGATTTTGCCCCCCAAAAAGTCAAAAACCCAGACGGAGGCCAAAAACCCAGATCTAAAGATCTAGTGGAAAAAACCCAGCTGTGGCATTACTGCTGGTTTTCAGTTGAGGAGTTAATTGTAGGTTCTGTACGGAAGCCCATTAGGGACATGCAATTATTTTTATTTAATGATTCTTAATAATAACTATTATAATTGTTTATTTGTAAATAAAATAATCTCATGTCCGTATGGGCTTCCGTAGTTCTGCGGGCCAATATTATAGTGCAACGCTCCATAGGCCTAGGCTCCGTAATCGAGTGCTTTGCTAATTACAAAAGTCGAAAACCTCGATCGTTTGTGGCGGAAAAGCAAGACTGCGGTCAACAATTAATGAATTAAGCCGATCGCAACTAATATAGGCGTAAATTTATCAGTAAAACCACTGCTGGAACATTGTCAGAAATTGTAGGCTAGCTACAGATAGGCCTATTAAATTTTCGTCAATTATTTTAATGACTGTCACTGGCGTCACAGCTAATTAGGCTAGGCAGAATAATATACGTATCAACTTGCGCCGCCTAGCCTATAATTTAGGCCTACTCTTATTTAAACAAAATAATTGGTCTGATCAATTATATTAATTAAGAGTCAATTATGGGTTACAAATTAGCCTATGGGCCTATGGCGTCATTATTTAATAATTGGAGGCCAATTTGCAAATTAACTGTCCATCAGGCTACTCTACCAATATGGTAGGCCTATGCTTAGGCCCTATGGTGCGCTGCAACCTATATTAGACTACTGCAGCAGGGGCAAAATCATAAACTTGATAATACGCTAGCTATACCTTATCGTAACGGTATCCGTATGATCAAGTGGTGGCACGAATTACGAATACCAGGCTGATCAAGAACCTCGATATTGTTCTAACCGGCAGTGCTTAAAGTGTATAAAAGAAGTAGCCTACATGAACGCTCCGTAACTTTCCAGTCTGTGGCCAGAGCTATGCGCCGGCAGCGCCGCGCCGCCGCCGCCGACAATTCGTGGGCGCCGCCGCCGAATTTTTCGGGTCGGCGCGCCGGCGTCGCCGCCGCCGAAAATATGTCGGCGCGCCGCCCATGCCACGTTGATTCGTCTATTTCTTTTTGTTGAATTTTCCAACTCTTGCATGGTTTCGCTAAAAACATTGTTGCGTCAGTGCGAATTATATTTTTTTCTTCTTGTGTACTTCGATTTTTCCTGGCGATTTTACGTCAATGCTATGAAACCTATGATGTTACCTCCTTGTTTTGACTTTTGGAACAATGCGCTTAACTTTTAAGCTTTTGTTCATCTTATGATTTGATTTGACTTACGGCAGCAACAATTGTAAAAAAACTGTACGTATGTATGTGTATATGTATGTACGTATGTATGTACGTACGTATGTATGTACGCATGTATGCATGTATGCCTGCATACATACATATATATATATATGTGTGTGTATATATGTATTATGTATGTATTAATGTATGTATGTATTATGTAAATATGTATGGTTGCATGTATTTATGTACAGCATGTAGGCCTATGTATGTATGTATGTATGTATGTATGTATGTATGTATGTATGTATGTATGTATGTATGTATGTATGTATGTATGTATGTATGTATGTATGTATGTATGTATGTATGTATGTATGTATGTACGTATGTATGTATGTATGTATGTATGTTTGTATGTATGAGTACATTTTACAGCGCATCTTCAAGATTTATACTCAAAGACGCAAAATTGTGCATATATATACATGCATAAATAGGCTAATAAATTATGTCACGATGGTTTATGTCACGATGGTTTATGAGCTAAGTATACTTACGCTACTCGATTCGGGTAAGTTAATTGGTGCTATTAGATAATTATAGTGTGCGAATCATTTAATGAACGTTGAAGTTCAATTAGTTTATTTAACATTTTCCCGGAATCTACTTGCCAGAAAAATAGAAACGCACGAAATGGCTCCTCTCGACCGGACTCCTACGCCTGTGCTTCAAGCTGCATGTCATCTGATGAAACTGTGCATTAATTTAGACCTGGCCTACACTCGTGGCGCATGACACATGAAAAATTAGATGACTTCTAAACCATTAATTAATTAATTAAACTTTGATCGTATGATGATGATGAATAGGCCCTAATATAAATTATAGTTGTCATGTCTTGTGCAGTGACGTAACTAGCGTTGGGCTTGGGGGGGGCTTAAGCCCCCCAAACGAAGCTGAAGCCCCCCCAAATGAAATCAAGCCGTTGTATGCTTACGGCTAATTTAAATAGACTACCGCATGGACGGCGTACATGCAGCTACGGACGACCGGCCATGACTGCCTAAAAATGGCTCCATTTGAGGTCGACACAGCCAAAAATGCGCTGGTCGCTGGGGCTCCGCCCCAGACCCCGCTGGGGAGCTTACGGTAAAGACAAAACCTTTCTCCTTTACAGTAGCAGTTTTATTTTTTATTGTTATCCTGGTAGCTTGACCCTTGCGACACTGAAAAACGACTTATTCTTAAACTTTTCGCGACTTTTCCGTTCACAAATAGCTGGCAAACAAGAGCCTAAAAATGGCTCCATTTGAGGTCGACACAGCCAAAAATGCGCTGGTCGCTGGGGCTCCGCCCCAGACCCCGCTGGGGGAGCTTACGACGCTCCGCCAGACCCCCTAGTCGGAACGGGCTTCGTGCCTTTGGCACATGGGCGGAGTTTATCAGGGGCTAGGGGGGGCTAAGCCCCCCCAAGAATCCACCGACTTTACCATGCATCAATAAGGACTTGTAAGGGTTAAAAATGGCACATTTGTTGAGGCAACAAAAGAGCAAAAGGTCTAGACAGTGAGCTGCTGGCCACCAGCCCCCCCCCCCCCCTTACATCAAGACTGTGAAAACGAAGTCTGGCAATCTGTAGCAGTACCGTAGTATAATTCGTTTAATGCGCAAAAGCAGGTTGGCAGATTGCAACTTGGGACGTTGAGACAAACTAAAAGACAGAAGGAGAAACCAGTAATATATTAGTAGGCTATGATATACATGTATTATATCACACTACTACCGTATTGTGACCTTGAGGTGAAGTTCTAAGCGTTTTTCATGGAAGTTCAAAGTTGTGCATTTGCTCTCTGATCATGTGATCTGGCCCGCGACTTGTGATCTGTGAAGTATTATCAACGACTTTCTGGATTACAAGGCCATCCTTTTGATTCCAGTATTATAAGCGATATTCGGGTTCTAAAGATATCATTTTGACTCCAGTATTATCAACGACTTTCGAGAGCAATGGATCCGATTTGACCAGGATCTATGAAAAAAAGAGGCAGTCACCCTGGAGAGAAATTTCCTTGACATATTAGAACACTTAATAAGCAATTTCCAGGTGTTTAAGGACATCATTTTTCCCCAGTATTATCAACAATTTTTGGGTGTTTAAGGGCATCAATTTGATTTTAGTATTATCAACGATTTCGGGTGTCTAGGGCCATTATTTTGAGTCCAGTATTATCAACGATTTCGGTTGTCTAAGGCCATTATTTTGATTTCAGTAAAATCCACCATTTTCGGGTGTCTAAGAACATCATCTTGATTTCAGTATTACCAACGATTTCGGGTGTCTAAGGCCAATTTTTTTTATTCCAGTAATATCAACGATTTTCGGGTGTCTAAGGCCATCATTTTGATTTTAGTATTATCAACGTTTTTGGGTGTCTAAGCCCTTGTTTGATTCTAGTATTATTAACGATTTCGGGTGTCCAAGGCCAAATTTTTTTGATTCTAGTATTATTAACGATTTCGGGTGTCTAAGACATCAGTTTGATTCCTATTATAACAACGATTTCCGGGTGTCTAAGGCCATTATTTTGATTCTAGGATTAATAACGTTTTCGGGTGTCTACACCATTTTTTGATTCTAGTATTTTTAACGATTTCGGGTGTCTAAGGCCATTATTTTGATTCTAGTATTATTAACGATTTCGGGTGTCTAAACCATTATTTGATTCCAGTATTATTAACGATTTAGGGTGTCTAAGATATTATTTGATTCTAGTACTATAACCGATTTCGGGTGTCTAAGGTCATTATTTTGATTCCAGTAATATCAACGATTTCGGGTGTCAAAGACATCATTTTGATTTCAGGTATAACAACGATTTCCGGTGTCTAAGGCCTTTTTTTAATCTAGTCATATTAACGATTTTCGGGTGTCTAAGGCCAATATTTTGATTCTAGCATTATTAACGTTTTCGGGTGTCTAAGGCCATTATTTTGATTCTAGTATTATTAACGATTTCGGGTGTCTAAGCCATTATTTGATTCTAGTATTAGTAACGATTTCGGGTGTCTAAGGCCATTATTTTGATTCTATTAATATATACGATTTTCGAGTGTCTATAAGACATCATTTTGATTTCAGGTATAACAACGATTTCCGGTGTCTAAGGCCTTTTCTTAATCTAGTCATATTAACGATTTTCGGGTGTCTAAGGCCAATATTTTGATTCTAGCATTATTAACGTTTTCGGGTGTCTAAGGCCATTATTTTGATTCTAGTATTATTAACGATTTCGGGTGTCTAAGCCATTATTTGATTCTAGTATTAGTAACGATTTCGGGTGTCTAAGGCCATTATTTTGATTCTATTAATATATACGATTTTCGGGTGTCTATAAGACATCATTTTGTTTCCAGTAATAACAACGATTTCCGGGTGTCTAAGGCCTTTTTTAAATCTAGTAATAATAACGATTTCGAGTGTCTAAGCCATTATTTTGATTCTAGTATTATTAACGTTTTCGGGTGTCTAAGCCATTTTTTGATTCTAGTATTATTAACGATTTCGGGTGTCTAAGGCCATTATTTTGATTCTAGTATTATTGACGATTTCGGGTGTCTAAACCATTATTTGATTCTAGTATTATTAACGATTTCGGGTGTCTAAGCCATTATTTGATTCTAGTATTATTAACGATTACGGGTGTTTAAACCATTATTTGATTCTAGTATTATTAACGATTTTGGGTGTCTAAGCCATCATTTTGATTCTAGTATTATTAACGATTTCGGTTGTCTAAGCCATCATTTTGAATCTAGTATTATTAACGATTTCGAGTGTCTAAGCCATTATTTTGATTCTAGTAATATTACCGTTTTCGGGTGTCTAAGCCATTTTTTGATTCTAGTATTATTAACGATTTCGGGTGTCTAAGGCCATCATTTCGATTTCTAGTATTAATAACGATTTTGGGTGTTTAAGCCCTTGTTTGATTCTAGTTTTATTAACGATTTCGGGTGTCTAAGGCCATTATTTTGATTCTAGTATTATTGACGATTTCGGGTGTCTAAACCATTATTTGATTCTAGTATTATTAACGATTTCGGGTGTCTAAGCCATTATTTGATTCTAGTATTATTAACGATTACGGGTGTCTAAACCATTATTTGATTCTAGTATTATTATCGATTTCGGGTGTCTAAGGCCATCTTTTTGATTTTAGTATTATTGACGATTTCGGGTGTCTATGCCATCATTTTGATTGTAGTTTTTTTTACGATTTCGGGTGTCTAAGCCATCATTTTGATTCTAGTATTATTAATATCATAGCGCCTCTCGGCGCTTCGCGTTTTGGCGATCGTCTTCTGCCGCACGGTGGTATACCCAAACCCACAGAGAGAAATTATATTTTAGCCCCCCCAAGAGCTGACACCAAACTCCGCCCATGCTTTGGCACTCGCAACTTCGCGCCGCCACACACGACCAATTACAATACAGCGTCCTGGCACTTATTTTTTACACTTTAAGCACTGGTCACATATACTTGAGGCTTAAGCCCCCCCCCCCCCCCCAAACGAAAAATCCTAGTTACGTCCCTGGTCTTGTGATTATATAAAATATGCCTATAATAATAATCACAAGACATATATAGGCCTACGCAAGCCGCACAAATATTATTTGTGCGGATTACAATACATAGCCTATAATTATGTCATCCATAGGTCTAACTTCAGACTGAATGCAAAACAGTTACGAGATTTTATATGGTACAATCATTATTATTTCAACCTGCAAATGGTTTTCTGGTTATGTGGTGTCAGTTTTATATTTTCTTCAATTTTATGTAGACAGTTATTAAAATACCTTTTGTGGCCTGTCGAAAGCATCGCTGGCAGATCCATGCAAGTAGCCTATATTTATTGTTAGACTTAACCGGCACGTTACTATAATTATAATAGTGTTAGTGTTTATTCAATTCAGAATACTCTTATGCATTTTATACGCACAATTAGATTGGGGTACCAAAGAATAAGCTTCATCAGCAGCAATTTTTGGTTTAGGCCTACAGCTTAGCCCACATGATTGGTCTAAGACTATAGTCTACTCTACGCCTATTAAAAATTGCATTGGAGTTCAGCTCATGATGTGTATGGTGACAAATAATTATAGAGGTATATTCTTTGTGTCTTTAATGGCTTCTGTCTTAATTCTGATGAATCTACTGTAACAGGTCAAGAAATTCCGGAAATCAATCACCAGTGGACAAATATTAATCAAAGAAGCATATTATGTCCAGAAAGTTTCTATGTGCACGCATGTCATTTTGTTACATTTATTAATATTGCACTATACATTGCTGACGCAGCTAGCATATCAGTCTTTATACTACAAGACTGTAAAATAAAGTTAAGTTTAACATGTATTCTTAAAGTTCGTATATAGCATGTTACTTAGTTGTTAAGCGATGTGGGCCTATTAATTTCGGGTCGCCGCGGCCGGGGTAGGTCTAATCTGTTGTGCGGGGTCCTATATCGGCACATGTCTAGCATGACTGTAGCCTATAGGCATTAAAAGCCACTGGATCTCGGGTCTCTCCCTCACTGGCCACTGGTTGCACTCTGCCAGTGCCAGTCCCAAGCCTGGATAAAAAGGAGGGCGACACTAATCATCTTTGGAATGGCAGTGTCGTTAGACAGCAACAATGGTTACCCTCTGAAGAGGTTCACTACTGCAGGATCAGAGTAAAGGTGTCGAACGTTTTTCAGGGTAGAAGTATAGAGGGCCTAGAAACGGGGCCAGACAACATCAGACGAGTGCAGCAACAGCAACAGCCGTGGATTAGCAGTTCATTCGTCGCACAGCTACAGCACTCGGTCGGTGACTCAGGCTATAACAGCTAACGGTCAAACTCCGTCATATGCGTTCAACTGTCTCTGCAACTATAGGCCTACACTTCTTCATTCCTTTGTCACAGCTCGCCTTGACTATTGCCTATAGCTATCCTTTTATTCTGGTTTACCATCTGTTCGGCTATCTTCCCTTGACCGTATTCTACGCACTGCAGCGCGCCTTATTGGTCAAATGCCTCAAATTTAGTCACGTTTCACATGACATGCTGGAAATTCTGCGCTGGCTCCCTGTCCGTCAGCGTATTAAATACAGAGTCTCTTCCTTGGTATGGCGATGCCAGGTTTAGCTCCAACTTATCTAATTGATATGGCGATGCCAGGTTTAGCTCCAACTTATCTAATTGATATGGTGATGCCAGGTTTAGCTCCAACTTATCTAATTGATCTTTGTCGGCTTGTGTCGGGTACTCGGACTGGTCGATCCATACGCTGGTAGTGGAGTGCTCTGAGTCCCGTTTGCTCGTATACCTCCATCATGCAAAGTCGTGTTTTTCTGTGGTTGGCCCGGCAGTATGGCCTCCCTCTTGAGCTGCACCTGTTCCCTATATCACTCTCGGACACATTCTATATATAAGCACTTGAAAACTTTTATTTTTGGTCGTGCTGGAGTTGGGAGCACCTCTGAGTAGTTTCCTTGAAGAAGTGCTATATAAACACTTGAACGAACGAACGAACGAATGGATGAATGAATGAATGAATGAATGAATGAATGAATGAATATGGATATATACGTGCTCAGTTACAAACGAGGCAGATGTCGCATCTGATCAACACGTGACAACGTTCTAACGAGGAGTGCAGACACCTTCGCTCGTTGCCTTCAAAGTTTAGCGATAAGATTTTGAAGAGGTCCGGAACGAACCGGTCACTCTCGATCCAAGGGACATTTTCACAGAATTTAACCTCGATAGAACACAGTTAGAAGTCAACCCACCTGCTTATACATCATCTTCAGCAGATGCGACAATTATTTTATTCAACATAACGATCCTTGCTAAGCCGGGGAAGACCCGGTTAACACTGGCGGTCATTTAACTGCGCCATTAAGCAAAGGAGGAAGAAAGAACAAACAAGAAAAGAGCCTCTTCAAGAACGGTTTTGGTATAATTATTATAAAAACAGAAGAACACTGTAAGTCTATACGATTGTAATTATAGAATACTTCGATACAATGTATTATCGTCATCGTACGTAGCACGCGAGAACAATTTTCAGTACGCTATAGAAAGGCCTAATACAGAATACTGCGAACTTTGAACAATGCAATACAACTGAAATTTGATGACACCCTCCTTACAGTGCACTTGCTATAGGCATAGACCGGAAAAGGTAAGTTTTCAGTTTAGAGCGAAAGACAGTCTCGATAAGAGAGCTACGAACATGAGGAGACAGAGTTTCAGATGAAGGCACCACTGCCCGTGAAAGAAATCCCGCCAAAGACAAGATGTTTTACCAGATAGGCCTTACTACATACTTTCCAGCAGATGCCGATCGAAGAGAAGTGCGACCTTTAACAGAGTTGCAAGGTTGGCCTTTGAAGATAAGTATAGGATGTCAGGTGATCTGTCACCTGTGCATGCTTTGTATATGCATGATAGTGCCAGCTTGAAGATAATAACGCTCACAGACAGGAAGCCAGTGTAAAGAACAAAGAGCAGGTGTGAAGTGGTCTCGGTAAGAGAGTCCTGGACACAGTCTTGCAGCTTGATTCAGTATTCTAGTTAGAGGAAGTATATATATATGGCGCATTGAGGGAGACCGTGAATTACCGAGTTGCAGTACCGTAGTCAAGTCTAGATACAAAATAACATTATATTTATGACCGTAGGACACAGGTAAGATTATAATAAGTTGAGCAAAAGACCAAATTCGTGAAACTGAATAACGAGAGACAACGTAACGCAAAAGACATAACTAATATTTACCTGGAAGAAGCTAAATAGAGACTTTTAAGAAACATTTTCCTTTAATTAAGTAATGAACAAAAATTAATTACATGCATTGTAGGCCTACAAGCAGTAGCAAAGTTCCAAAGACACACGTACAAAATTCTTCATTGTTTCACCAAACCCTTCAAGAAATACCAATTCTGCCTCTTATCATTTACCGAGGGCGACCTGAGGTCATCAGCTCCTATACCTGAAGACAATAATAATTCCACGCCTCAGCTTATAATATTATTCACAGCTACGATTACGACTAGCAGATATTACTAAGCAATAGTTTCAGCGTTCTTGGAAAACGTGTTCTCTGTATCGATCTCCTGCGGACGATACGCTCCATCTGTTCTCAGCATCTCTGAACTTTCGCAGATAGGCGAAGGGGTTGATGTCGTGAAGAGTCCCTTGAAAGTCTCTCGAAACTGTCGACTCATTCCGCAGTATATGAAGAAGTAAGTCGGATAGCTGAGTAGTATGAACAGGTCGACGAATTGAATAGCGATGATTGCCAGATCAATGTTAAGCAAGTGCAGAAAGAAGAGGTTTTCGATCACGAGAATAGCATTTAACACGGCCATGGGCAATTCCACGAGTAGGAAAACCCCGACGACTGCGACCAACATCATCGTCGTTGAGTTACTCTCCGCCAGGCGGCGACTCTCCGACTCTTGATTAAGCTCGAGAAGCCCCTCCCGTCGCGCATGCGCAGTGCGTATTATCTTGTGGATGAGCAGAGCGCTGAAAATAATCAGCGCCGTGCAGGGAACCAGACGAATAAAAACGAGATGAAGACAGTAGTAGACGCTGTAGTAGAGGCTCGGGTCTCGTTCGACGAACTGACTGTACTTTTGACAACATCCGGTCACGTTTCGAGCTGGATCCACCCTCGAAGGGACGACAACCGGAAAGTACTGGTCCTCGAAGAATCGGATGAAGTGCAGCGCAGCAGCGAAGACGTAGATGATGACGGCAGCTCTGACGGAGTTGGCCACGGTGCACCACCGTTTGGCTCTCTGAGAATGGCAGACGTAGAAGTACCTCTGGACGGCCAGTGCTACCGTCAGCCAGACGGACGCCGTATGGAAAACGATTTGCAGGTGCCATGAGAGACTGAAGTGGAAGTAGCACCACTTGTAGGGCACCCAGTCCTTGTACCCGCCCATCGCCAAGAAGAAAATGTTTCCCGGAACTCACCAGATTCCGCTCAAGGTCGTTGAAATTGCCATGGCAACAAGGATGACGTTCGTCGCGTTGCGCATGTTCCTCTTGAGCAGAACGAGGCAGACGAGGCAGTTGGTTACCATGGTTACCAGAATGACGACGTTTGATAGGTAGCCGTCGATTGGCACCGTGAAGACGTCACTTATACCAAGCAAATAGGGGTGCAGGCAATGGGACTCTGCCTCCGTCGTCATGATTTTCTTCTACAGTTGTCTATTGTTCTTTTGGAAGTAGTCACCAACAGAAACCCTGCAATAGATATATTGGATAATATACCGGGTGGACTATAAATAGGACCCCTTAAGGTTTTTTGCCTATGCCTTGGCTAAAAAAATAAGAAAGTTTTTTAAAATTTTATTTTACAAACTTAGGTTTTATAGACAATTCATATTTACGCTCAACAAACATGCTTCACAAAAACATATGAGCCCACCCCTGTTTGTTTTTTTACGATTGAAAAACATAATGCAAAAAACAGCTTTTAAAACATTTTATTAATTCTCATCTCAAACAGTTGTTATAAAAAAAACTTCGATATTGCCAGATAATCATTATTATTAGTCAAGTGTAGCTACAAAATAACCTATATTTATGACCGTAGGACATAGGTAAGATTATACTAAGTTGAACAAAAGACCAAATTTAATTGAACTGGTTAATGAGAGACAACGTAACGCAAAAAACATAAATGAGATTTACCTGAGAGAAGCTAAAGTACAGAGATTTTCAAGAAACATTTTCTTTAATTAGGTAGGCTAATTTAAAAAAGTTATAATTACAAGCATTGTAGGTCTACACGGACTATATCAAAGTTCCAAAGGCGTGCGCATAGAACTCTCAGTTGTTTCACCGTATACCTCTTCAAGAAATACCAATTCTTTATCATTTACCAGGGACGACCTCCATGGGCGGAGACTTGGTCTAGAAGTTTACGATTACGACTAGCAGATGTTATCACTAAGCAATAGTTTCAGCGTTCTTGGAAAACTTGTTCTCTGTATCGATCTCCTGTGTACGTTCCACTCCATCCGTTCTCAGCATCTCTGATCTTTCGCAGATGGACGACGAAGGGGTTGATGTCGTGAACAGTCCCTTGAAAGTCGCTCGAAACTGTCGACTCATTCCGCAGTATAGATAAAGAAATAAGTCGGATAGCTGAGTAGTGTGAACAGGTCGACGAAGTGAATAGCGATGAAAGTCTGATCAAAGTTAAGCAAGTTCAGATGGGATGTGTTTTGGACGATGAAAAGTATAAATATCACGGCCGAGGGCAATTCCACGAGTATGAAAACCCCGACGATAGCGAGTAGCATCATCGTCGTCGTTGAGTTACACTTCGCCAGGCGGCGACTCTCAGTCTCTCGATTAAGCTCGAGAAGCCCTTCCCGTGGCGCATGCGCAGTGCGCATCTTGTGGATGGGCAGAGCGCTGAGAAGAACGAGCGCCGTGAAGGGAAGCTCCAGATGAATAAGAACGACTTGAAGACAGTAGTAGACGATGAAATAGATACCTGAAAATGATCCTCCGAATCTTTAGAAAGATTCTTTGTAAATTACGACTACGATTTGAAAGTTCACAGGTAGGCAGACAATGGACCGCCGACAGAGGAACACAGAAAAATAGATGCATGGATGTTATAAAAGATTGCAGGGAGGCCTGGCATGGGAGAGTCAGATAGGCCCTATAGGCCAATATAATTATGCTAGGCAATTCGTAGAGACAAAAAGAAGTCCATCGGGGTAAGGGACGTCTGCTGGGATCATGGTAGACAAATGGCTAGAGAGATATGGAGGGAAAGGCGAGGAATTAAAGAAAAAAACGGCAGATGGATGGACTAGAAGTGAGACAGAGAACAAGATGGAAGGCAAGGGAGAAGACAGAGAGGCTTTGAGGAATGGCAACCGTGGTCGACAGAAAATTTCCAGACGTGCTGTTCAAAATTATGCGCTGACGATTTCGTTGATGTAACTTCTGTATGCTCTACCCGTCTCAACTGTCCAAATCGCAGATCGTTTTGTGCTACCGTACTTGCAAGCTAGTTCACGGTGTTCACCTGCATGTCTCTTCTCCATATCCGCATGCTTCCCTCTCAGCTATTTGGCATTTTCAGATGAAATGCTAAATATCTGCCAAGTCCAGTGGCAACTCCTTCGTTGTAGATGGTCTTTTATTATTTTGTGTGTGTGTACATGTGTTTGCATAGGCCTAAGGCGCTACCCACTTCAGTGTTTTTTTAAAAAAATTCCTATGATGCATCATGTCTTTTACTTTATGTTTCTCTGTATTTACCATAAGGTTATGTACGATAAGGACACTTAACATAGATGTTTCGGGTGCTTCAATAAAGAGTTTTATGAAGGTTAGGCGGGTTAAGAGTTAAGAATTACAATTGCACAGCTCGAGAGGATACGGTACGCCCTACCTGCAACGCACTGTAAATCTTGCGATAGATGAGTCCCAAAAGCCGACAACCGCTAACTCTACATACGCTGTTTCAGGAACAAAGTCTATATAGTAGGCCTAGCCCACATCATGTTGCACGTCCCTCCTAATTATCAATTTAATGACATGGGAAGCGACGAATTCAGTCGCAGACACTTTTCGGAAATCCCGCAATTTTAAGGACCTATAATAAACCACAATTATGAGCAATTATATTTGTACTTTCACAACGCCCACAGAGAAGAGGGAGCGACCCACAATTACCAGCGTACTCCCGACTTTGCGCTGGTTATGGTGTGTCCTGCTATAACAGCAATTAAGTGTAGGCCAAACGCTTGTAAGCTTTCAGCGTGCCACGCTATAATTTTATAGGTCTATTTAGCCTACTTATGTATAAATATAATTACCCATAATGATGGTTTATTGTTGTCGGCTCAATACAAGTTTTTTCTCTCTTGTTCTCTGGTTCTGGGAGCGGCTCTGATTAGTGTACACTGCGAGAGGCGCTATGTAAAGTCATAGAAACAATACAGTGCAAATTACTGTGAGGGAGTAGTTTCTAATTTACAGTAAGCCTGCTGCAATTCAAATATTATTGATATGCGTCTGTTTTGCTTCTGCTCATCCTTCATCTGATCCTTTCATCTGCTTTTCATGTAAGCACATTCGTTCCTCGCCATGTGTTGTAGAGTCAATATTATAATTGATATTTGCTGCATGGACAGTTGGACGCTCCAGTCGAAAGGAACTTCTGGTCCGTTTCCACTCATCCAATTATGAGACATGTAAGCAGCGTACCGTAGTTAATCAGCAGAAAAAGGAACTGTATGCTCACCTTAGGGCTAGCATGTAACCTTCTGTGTGGACGGTGTTTTTCATATTAAAAGTGACCTGCTTAATTTTAAAGACGTAGCTCTGAAGACAGACATAAGCCGCATAAGGTGGATAGGCTGCGGTCACTGAAATCCTGGATAGACCTCTATGTGTGAAGCAGGAACTCGAATTGGTGGGGGGGGGGGGCAATAATATGGCCAGAGAAGTCGAGATTTTGGTCGATAATAATATCATTGAATCAGAGTGCGAAACAAATGAATTAGTTGTGCATTGTGGAGTGCCTAAGTTCAGAAAAAAGACAAGGAGCCTCTGTTTAGGAACTCTTTATAATTATACGGAAACAAAAGATGATCAGTTAGCCATAGGCTTCGTAGGCTACTGGCACGAATAGAAAGCACAACTAACATTACGTTAGTCACGTTAGTGGTTACCATCTTGTCGTATAGACTCTTAGGCCAAACAGGAGAATTATAAAGATAGATGATGGTGATACCAAATAAATGTCAATAATTGTCTTGCATTCTCTAATATCCGCCGACAGGTTTGACGGAGGTTTTATGACGGCATGAAGACAGTACTGTTGCGTCAGTAGTGGAGTAAGGTTTGGTTCTGGGCCTCACCTTACCCCACTACTAGCGTCTAACCCTTCAATCCCGTGTCACCAGAAATTATCGGAGAACAAACCGCTCAGTCACTCTGGCCGACTTTTATGTAAGAGAAGTCACCCAGAACTGATAATCAATTAACGTAGGCATGGTCCATGGTCAAAGTAACTACAGGCTAAACACTTACATGAGAAGTTATTATAGGCCCTACTATGAATTTTTTAAATGCATAATTAATTTTCGTATTGCGGGTCACTAAATAATCGGAAATCAACAACCACCCAACCGCTGTGTATCCAAAACATCAAACCCCACTTCTGGCATGCGTGGGAGATCGCTCTCCACGCCCTGTGTCTCTTTTCCCCATTGACTGCACAAAATGCACTACATAAATCTACGAATACTGTGGACGATTTATTCGCCAGGTGTCAGCAGCAGCAGCACAAGTCTAGAAATTTTCGGAGGCAAGAGACGAAACGGAGCTGACATGGCTGATTCCATCCTCCAGTTGGAAGCTCTTGTTATCCACTCCTTCTTCTCCTCCAGCAGGACGGTTCAACCTAGGCTCTGGGACCGGACTGGGCAGTTGCTGGACCGAGATGGATCGTAGAAGACGACTGGACCTCGGATCTCCCCCTGGAGAGGTGGTTCCGTCCGGCTGGATCGCTTCCGGTGGCGACGGGACCTTCTGGTGGAGCGGCGTGTAGGCGATGGCCCAGACATCAGCGAGGCAGACACTCGAGTGGAAGCGGTAGAAGAGGAGCAGTGGTAGGTTGACGTTCATCAGGAGCAGCCAGGCAAGGTCGCCGTAGAAGGCGCTCTGAGTTCCCTGCAGGCTCAACTCCTTCGCCTGCATCGTACGGAAGATCCAGACGGATACATTGCCAACGACGAGGAACGTCAGGAGTCCACGTCCAGGCATGTCCTTCACGTGGGACGCCTTCGAAGGGTAGCGTCTCATACCGCTCATGACGAGAATCACCTGCCGAAAGCGCAACGTATGTGTGTTTGTAAGCATGAAATGTGAAAATGTAAACCGAAATATAAACCTAATTAGACCTATTATACGTGGATTATAATTGTAGTTGAAAACGGCGCACATGAAACTCATGCAGGTTCATAGAAATGCAATTCGATTGCAATGCTAATTGCAGATGCTAAAATGTACAAAAGTATGTTTGTAAGTGTATTCGAAGGTACAGTGCGAATACTAAATTAGACTATACGCCTGTGACCCAACGATGCACTTGAGGGAAGCAATTCGATCCGCCCCATCTGAGGAAGTTTGCCTTCAGGACTTTTAATGTAAACAGATGGTATGTTTGAAAGGTCAAGAAACTTGGTGCCTCAGAAGGATTCTATACTGATTCTCTCAGCTACAGCGCTCATGAATAAACTGGTGCCTTGCGCTTACAACAATGTAGCTTTCGAATGGCACTTAAGAAATTTGTAGATCACGATTGCAATTTTGAGCTTGCTGCGAACGGCATAGGGGCCTACACCATTATTTTGGAATGCCGCGCATGCCTCTGAAGCTATGCACCCTTAGAAACCCAAATTATAGGCCATGCCCGCAGTATCCTGGTGCCATCTCAAGCGTGAAAGAAAGAAAGAAAGATAGGAACGTCAACTACCGGTACCTTCTCAGTCGCACGGTATCGCTAAACTCTCGCTGAATGGGAATGTAGAACACAACTTAGAATATCATAGTTCACTAATATCACGGGTGATCGAGCTAGCAGCCTGGGGCAGGATGTGAAATAGATTAGATTATTGAGCAGCAAAGCTAATCTTGGCGTCGTACCGCTGAGTTCGCCATCAGAGAGAGAAAGGAAGACAGAGAAACAAACAGACAGACACACTCGTAGCGTATGTGTTTATGTGTAGAGTGTAAACAAATGTATTACCTATATCTTTTAAACGTATACACACACTAGCAATAGATGAATGGCAGACTCCGATTAATTACCTGAACGATCGTCTGAACTGAACCGATGACTGCTCCTGCCAACCGCAGACCCTCCAGAGAGATGCTCCTCGCATCGCTCATCACAGCATTTCCTGCCGCTATGGCAACGGAAATCTCCAAGACGAGAGTTCCAACCATGGACAGATACAGCAGCAGATCGTCGACGGAGATGGGTTTGGCGATGAACGACAGACGATGGATGCGGACGGTTGCAGCGACAGCAGCGACGAGAAGGATGGAGTGAAGGAGAACGTCGGATATCAAGTAGATCAGCTCGGCCTTCGGCATGTTCAGCTGACTATCCATGGCGAAGAAGAAGAGAGTGATGCTGACGGCGCAGCAGACGAGCAGCAGGATCCCAGCGAACAGACCGCGGTGTGACTTCAAGAGAACCGACGGACCGTGACCGTGGTCGTCGTCTTTTCCGGTTGACTGGTCGGCGTTCTCGACATCCGAAAGATCGACGGCCTGGACCTTGAAGAAGTTCGTCAGACCTCGAACGACGTCGTCCTTTGTCTGGTCGTCAATGGAGATGTAGATGATGGCTGTCGTTCCCATGGCAATGAGACTGTACTCGAGCACGAACGGGAACAGGTAGATGGAAGCGGACTGGAGAATACCACGATAGTACGGACAATCTCCTTCTACAATGTGAAAGACATTCTATCAACACAACAGATCAAGGAGCTACATAAAGAAACGCATGATTTCATCAGTCATAGCTTACGCTTTACTTTCCAACTGATATTCTCTGAAATTTCACTGCTTGTTGACTGAGTACTGAGTACCCAGCCCTTGTCGAAGATCCGGTACATCCATTTATCAAGCTCGCATCCGCAATGGTTCGATTGCAGATCCTGCAAAAACACTATAATAGCGGATCAACTATATAAATGGATACAATCTTTAACACTGCTCTCACGTATCCATTAACTCCAGACAATTAAGGCCCTATATTGGAACAGTGGAAAGTGAAATCCAGTGGAACAGTTTAACCACCTGAATTCTGGTTTCCAAGACCTTTCGGATTTCAACATCAATTTTTGCACTCTACTAAGATCTCGGCTTGATCTTCAGGTCCTTCACAGATTCTGACTTGGCATCGGATCTAAAGAACAGTGCGGAATATTGCGGGCCTGCCTTTGGTAATTAGCGCTAATGTCTAAACTGGTCTCACTGCAGGCGCTGATTCGTGTGACTCTGAGAAACTTCGAGCATTTACAGTGTATTTGCATTTACTCTACTGTAGTGTTAAACACTGACAAGCGTAGTGGAAGTGAGTCGCAAGATGGGAATGGCAATAAATGTCACGAAAACTGAAAGTCAACTCCTGGGAGGTGGAGATAAGAGGTTTCAACTGCCATGGAGGCGGATGGACAGCAACTTGTGCAGGCGGATAGCTTCGTTTATTTGGGGGAAACATCAGCACGCAGGGAGGATCAGAGAAAGACGTGAAAAGAAGAATTGGAATAGCGCGAGGAAAATGGCAGGCATTGGGAAAAATATGGAACGCAAAGGAAATAAGCAGAGACACAAAAATCAAGTTGTATGAAACGCTGGTGCTAAGTGCATTACTCTACAATTCCGAGACCTGGACACTGAGGGAGACCGAGAAACAGCGATTAAGGGTGTTCGAGATGGCCTGTCTACGAAAGATAGAGGGAGTTACAAGAAGAGATAGAACACGGAACGAGATTAGGTCTATATACGAAAGATTAAACATCCGGAATGAAGTAGTGAGCAGAATTCAGAACAGACGGCTGCGCTACTTTGGGCACATGGTCAGGATGGAGAACACCAGATACCCAAAGATAGCCTTCAATGGGGAGGTACAGGGACATGGGCGTCCGCAGCGGGGCGCAAGGGGGCGCAAGTGCGCCCCTCTGAATTTTTTGCATAGTTGCACATAAATTTAGATTATTTGGTTGTGATTGTTAGGCTACAACGTGGTTTTCGATGTGATTATCGATTCGTTCTACAAGTTGAACCCATATATCTTTCCTTAGGCGCATAATGTATACGTAGGTTATAGAATTCTCTCGTGGTAATAGGCCTATGGAAATTCACACTGACACCCATTAAATTTAGACCATGTGACAATTATTTAAACGTTTGCGCCCCCTAGAAAAATTCCTGCGGACGCCCATGTACAGGGAAGGAGAAAAAGGGGAAGACCGAAGAAACGGTTTGCGGACGTTTCGTCTACGGACGATTCGTCATGGACGGTTCGTCATGGACGATTCGTCAGCTGGACGATTCGTCCATGGACGATTCGTCAGTGGACGATTCGTCACACGGACGATTCGTCAAGCGGACGATTCGTCTATGGACGATTCGTCAGTGGACGTTTCGTCACACGGACGATTCGTCAAGCGGACGATTCGTCTATGGACGATTCGTCTGTGGACGATTCGTCCGCCCTGGTTGGATTAGATACGAACTGACTGAGAAGAATTCTTGTTACATGGAAGTCGAATTGATGAGAATCGTTTTACCTAAATATTGTTATGTATAAATAAATACTGTTTTAACAGAAGTTGGATTGATTGAAATATAGTTGATGCTGAAAGAAAAGCTGGAACGAATAAAAGAATTCTTGCGTAAATGGAGGTGGGATTGACTCTTTGTTCAAATGAGGGCACATGGATACCACCGCCACGAAACGGGTGTGTGGCCTATGCTTTTAATAGTTAATAGTTATTTTACATCATAATATTTAAAGAACACTTATTTTCATCAATTTGACTTCCATAAAACAAGAATTCTTTTCGTACGTCGTATTATAATCCACCACGGGTGGACGAATCGTCCGTGTGACGAATCGTCCACAGACGAATCGTCCATAGACGAATCGTCCGCTTGACGAACCGTCCGTGTGACGAAACGTCCACGGACGAATCGTCCATAGACGCTTGACGAATCGTCCGTGTGACGAATCGTCCACTGACGAATCGTCCATGGACGAATCGTCCAGTTGACGAATCGTCCATGACGAACCGTCCATGACGAATCGTCCGTAGACGAAACGTCCGCATACGAAAGAAACGATGGAGGGACATGATAAAGGAGGACTGTCAGGAGATGGGGCTGTCGATGCAGGAGGCTGTGCATCAGGCGGAGAACAGAGGGAGATGGAGAGCTTCCATAGATGAGCGGCTTCTGCGTGCTGGGGCATCGCCAAGGCCATAAGTCAAGTAAGTCAGTGTTTGCTACTAATATACTTATTTCATACTTCCTGTATACGTTGTTAGCAACATAAACGCTAACTCTTGTCCTGTGTCAAAAACACAGTAATTAATATTCTGCTCATTTCTACCACAGGTTCAACAGCACCGTACATGCTCTCCATTAACGATCATGCTTACAGCCACGTACAGACCGCAGTGTAATAGGCGATTAGCTGGGGTGTGTGCTGGGGGAGAGTTGATTATACCTTGGGCAGCTCGTTCGGCGATGCGATGGTGAGGGAGAGTTCCGACGGTGGTGGTGGTGATGTTGTGGTGGATGATGTCGTGGTGACCGTGGTCGTCGTGACCATGATCCATGATGTGCTTAAACTCCTGCATGATTTCGTTGACGAGGGTTCGAAGCCAGACGCAGATGTTTGTGGCCGTCAGATGAGCAGCACCGAAACGAGCGACCCACTTCAGATCGTGGATGTGCACCTGTGTAGTGAACAGGTAAGGGAACAAAAGAACAATCAATATCATATTGTTATCATCATCATCGTCGTCGTCGTCGCATCGATCTACATGTATATCTCCATCGTATTCAACATCATCATCATCGTCGACGGCGTTGTCGTCATCATCGTCGTCATCATCATCTTTAAATCAGTTGTAACTTGTAAGTAGTTCTAACACACCTACCAGTACCAGAGCAAAGAAATGCGTTCGTAAACTGCTTTGCAGGTCTCCCCATCCGCTGCAGAATCCGTACGCTGTGTGCTCCATGTAGATGTGAAGATCAGAAAAGAAAGGAGAAATGGCCAAGCGACCTCTATGCACGCAGGGGATAAAAAGTTACGAGATCTTCATGTCAATAGTTCCCATCTCGACTCCGCTCTTCTTCCTCTGTCCTCCATTCATTCCGTTCTCTTCACGCGTATCTAATTTCATCCTCATTCGTTCTTTCTCTACCTCTTGCCCTCACCCTTCGTTTCCCTGCAGTGTGTATTCCTCTTTTCCTCTCTACTCTTCATCGTCCTCCTCTTCTTTTGCTTCCTCTGTCCTCTTCTTCCTCTTTGCATCCTCATTTTCTTTTAATCTTACACCTCCTTCTCCATCTCCTCCTCCACCTTCTTTTCCTCCTCCTCTTCTTCTGCTTCCTCTCTCCTCCTTCTTGCCTCATGCTTTCCCATCTCCTTATCCACCACCTCCTCCCCGTCTTCTCCTTCTGATAAAAAGGCAATTCTAAAAGCAGACTGATTTGCTTCATTGGTAAGCTTACCGTCTGGTTCTTGAAGAGAAAGAAGGTCTGGACAACGATGAAGACGAGGTGGAAGATGTAGGTCCACCAGAAGGTACTTCCGGTGCAGCCTGGCCGCCAGTAGCTGCTGTTCTCCAGCTCCAGACAAACGTAGATCAGGTGACCGATCCCAAAGACTACAAGCAAGAATGTGACAACAACAGCTCAAAGGGCGCTATACAAACACATTTGGCTAGGTATGCATGTATAAGATTAATGCTGGATCGTGTCTTTATCCTCCAAATAGATTTGATTTGATGTGATTTTATTATGATCTTTTCATTGGAGGTACATTAATACCTCGCATGAACAAACATTATACTTATTCGTATGCTCCAAATATTATTTAGTAGGCGCTAGGCATAGACCTATGTTTTATTATATTTATTGTATACTCTATTGAAGTATTCAAGTGCGCTGAACGAAGAAGATGAAGAGTATGGGATGTTTCGCAGAACATCCGTATATATATAATAATTATATATAATTATTATGTAATATAATGATATATAAAATATATAATAATATGGTATATATGCATGCATGTAAATGACACTATAGGAACTCTGTCACAGCCTGTTGTTGCCTGTTCGAAGCTTGGATAAGGAATTAAGTGGATGCTATATAATCAGTTTCGTCTTTTACAGAGCGTTGTTCATTGAAAATAAGAAACAACAATGAAACAACGTTTGGATTTATTGTTGCATGTGAACTTACAGAGCGATCCAAGTCGAAGGTAGAAACTCGATCCTTCGTGACTGAAGATGTTCCCCAACTTCGACATATCAATCCAAACCTCGAACTCCTCCTCCACCTTCTCTCCGAACTGATCAGATTCCAGATCAGCCAAGCGAGACGGTGATTCCACAGCGCTGGCACCAAGGTCATGGTCCGTGGCTGCGGCTCTCGAGTTGACATTCGTCGTGCTGCTGTAGCGAACCATCGCAGACAGATTATTCCTATGCTTCGCTCTGTGTCTCCTCTGCTTTGTTGTTGTTGTTGTTGTTGTGTCCGTGCGAGGCATCTCGCTTTCACTGGCCGTACGAGAGTGGCTGCTTAGAAATTTCTTTGGTTTCGTTCCATTCGGGTCGGTCGATTCAGTTGGGGTGATTGGGGAGGGCACCGGGTCTACCTCTTCTGGGCTCACCGTTGTTGTTGTTGTTATTGGGGGAGAAATGGGTGAAGAAGGAGAGGGTAGAGGAGGAATGGGAAGATGTGGATGAGTGGCGTCCTTGGTTGTGGTATGATGCGCGTGGTGGTGGTTGGAGCGTAGCAGGTGGATCTGGAGGTAGATGAGAAACATCGTTGCCACGCTGTAGATGTAGACGGTGAAAGCCTGGAAACAACGGTGACATCGTCGTTGTAATCATTGCCACGAATGCGATTAAGATTATGATGACGACGACGATTATGACGAAGATGATCATTATCATCACCAGAGCGCTTCTGAGTAGCTCGCTTGAAGATGCTCTATATAAATTGTGGAATGAATCAATGATGATGATGACGATGACGACGGCGATGACGATGACGATGACGATGATGGTATCCGGACTTTACCCCCCGGCCCATTACCCCCTGCCATTACCCCCTGCCATTACCCCCCGACCATTACCCCCCGTAAGACATTACCCCCCTGCCATTACCCCCCCGATCGTTTACATTAATTTTAGGTCCAGTGTATGCATGCATGTATGTATGTGTGTAATGTGTATGTATGCATTTATGTATGTATGTATGTATGTATGTATGTATGTATGTATGTATGTATGTATGTATGTATGTATGCATGTATGTATGTATGTATGTATGTATGTAGGTATGTATGTATGTATGTAGGCCCCTATGTATGTATGTATGTATGTATGTATGTATGTATGTATGTATGTATGTATGTATGTATGTATGTATGTATGTATGTATGTATGTATGTATGTATGTATGTATGTATGTATGCATGTATGTATGTATATAAGTATGTATGCATTTTTGGATGTATGTTAGTATGCATGCATGCAGAATTACATGTACATACTTACATGTACATACACACTTACATATATGCATACTTACATACGTACGCACATACATACATACGCACATACATACATACATACATACATACATACATACATACATACATACATACATACATACATACATACATACATACATACATAATTACATAATTACATAATTACATAATTGCATACATACATACATACATACATACATACATACATACATACATACATACATACATACATACATACATACATACATACATACATACATACATACACTGGACCCAAATGTAAACGACCGGGGGGTAATGGCAGGGGGTAATGTCCTACGGGGGGTAATGGTCGGGGGGTAATGGCAGGGGGGTAATGGCAGGGGGGTAATGGGCCGGGGGGTAAAGTCCTAGACCCGACGATGATGATGATGACGATGACGAAGGAATGCAGTATGCCTTAAGGTAAGAGTTGCAGAATCGAAAAAGCAACAGCGTGTGCCTAATATTGTTTTTTAAATTTTTAAAAAAAATTTTATTATTACTATCTATCATTTTTTAAATTTCCGTTTATTACAATGCAACACCAGTACTGTTAACTGTGCGTGATGAACAGTGAACGCCTGACAAACACAAGCATAATATTAATGTGCTAATATTGTTATTATACGGACCGTCGTGTACTCGAGTTGGAGCCATTTGTCGCTGAGAGCATCGATAACTGGAAATAGGAATCCGATTAGAATCAACGAGATTCCATATAAACTGCTCAGCAACTTGGAGTAGTCGGTTCTAAAAGACAAAGGAAGAAAGAAAAACATATTCTGGAATATGAACAGAAAAATGAGACAATTATCGTCAGTTTCGTGTTATTTTAATGTCCGGTAAAACTGAATGAGTCGTGTGAGCTCAACCGAAAACGAATTCGGCGAGGCAAATGGGGTCGGGTCAAATGAGGTCGGGTCGAATGAGGTCTGGTCAAATGAGGTCTGGTCAAGTGGGGTCGGGTCAAGTGGGGTCGGGTCACGTGGGGTCAAGTGAGGTCGGGTCAGTCTCGTTTCCAGTCTAGATGTAGGCCTAAGTGTTTTTAGGATGATGATGGTGGTGGTAATTGTAATCATAATCGTAATTGTAATTGTAATTGGGAAGAGGAGAAATCATGGCAGGATTTTTAAAGTGAGATCGGTCTTCATTTGATAATAGCATGATAGGCGCGTCGAATTGTATCTCCCCCCCCCCAACAATGCTACGGTCTTATTATTCATTCATTCTGCCTAGTTGAATTGGCATTATTTCTAGAGTGCTAGTGCATCCTCAGCGGAAGTTCATTCCAAGAAGATGGATCCGCAATCGAGAATGTCCGACGCTGCCTGGTTGAGGTGCTAGCGCGGGGAACCAGAAGTTTTCCATTTAACAGAAGAACGACGTAGAACGTTAAGAACGTTAAGATACGATTGCCTCGTTAGAACTTCAGTTGTTCTACTTGCCCAGTTGGCTTTTTCTTCTGTCGACGGACTGCCTCGTTTTGATCATCGTTGACGACCAGAGTGAGGCTCGTCTTGATGCCGGCCACCTTCAGATCCCCCTTTTCTTCGCTGTCCTTGAACACTGAACCGCTGTCCTTGAACACTGAACCGCTGTCCTTGAACACTGAACTGCTGTCCTTGAACACTGAACTGCTGTCCTTGAACACTGAACTGCTGTCACTCGTCTGTCTCTGAATCCCTACAACACACGACATTTAGTTGAATGATTGAAATTAATCGGCTTAAGTCAACTAGAATCGTTAAAATTTATTCGATTGTTTTCGATTTAAATTACTTCTTTGATCTTTTGATCTGCTGAGTTAATCAGTCAATTAATCAGCTTAATTATAGTCTCCGAGACTCAGCCATTCTCATATTTTAGTTTCAATACAATTTGTTTACCTCCAGTATAATTACATTTGCAATATTTATTACACTCTTTCCAATTATCGCCAGTGCAGACCGAGTA
Organism: Lumbricus rubellus; assembly: GCA_945859605.1. Classification (NCBI taxonomy): domain Eukaryota; kingdom Metazoa; phylum Annelida; class Clitellata; order Crassiclitellata; family Lumbricidae; genus Lumbricus; species Lumbricus rubellus. The sequence continues at coordinate 9,322,896 of OX243812.1, forward strand.
GGCCAATATACTTCGACAGCTTTGAGCAATCGCAATGTTCAGCGACTGGACCACAAGTTTCGACGCCAGATCAGAATCCGAAAGATCACGATTACATTACATTACATTGCATTACACCCACATTGCTCGTATTTTAATCTACAGCTGCAGCATGAGTCCTACCTTGTTCTTTAACGTCGTTCGGACTTTTCGTTCTTTTTGAGAACGGCATATTTCGATTCACGCTCATTTCTGCATCTGCTCCTAATGACTGATCGGTGGTGCGTTTTGCTGCGACATTCACTTGCCTCAACACCCTCCCCCACCCCCCAATCGTCCTTATAATTTTATGCAAGATCATCAACTTCACTTCGAGAGATCACGTCGCGTCTCGTTGTGAAATTTCTGGCCCAAAAATCAGCCATGATTGTTTTCAACACGAATCTCAGTTGACTGCACGTCAACTCAAAATCAAGGGACCATCATGAATCATGAACCGAACAAGTGCAGAACATTGACGAATTAGTAGTCATCGTTGTTTTGTTTACCAGCGGTTGGTGTACATGTACAATCCCAGTTAGCCGTTGTTTTTCGAAGTATCTATTCTTTGGCAACCTCAAAACGACGACAGAAGTGAAAAGTCTATACGCAGTGGAGTGCATAAAGGCGAATTGAGTTGGCAGAGGGGTGTCAGTCTCAGAAGACGTAGTCATACTCTCGGTTAAAACACTTAAAAATCGATTTTAAATGGTTTACGCAAAGCGCGTGCGAACGAGCCGGGTGCTTGGTCAACATTATGTTGTCTATCCAGACAGCTAATCAGAAATACAAACATTACAGATGAGAGGTTTTGTCGTAAGTCTCAATCATAATATCAAATTTGCAACCGGTTCGTTTCTGGTCTACTTTTCCTTTTCACTCATTTCAATCAGACTCGATTGTTTCAATCAAAAGACAGGATGAGAACCTCAAATTCACTCGTACCTACACTATAAGCGCACTATTATAATAGGCTACTTGGATATCACGAGCCTGTCATCGCTTAACTCATAATGATGAGGATAATATGTCGTTAAGTATCGATTGATAAAGATGTAGCATGTATCTTCAGAAGTTGTAGCGGTTGCAACCAGTTCCAACAGGCGTCTAGCAGACGATCTATATTCACTGCTCTCTCTATCTCTGTCTTTGTCTCTGTCTCTCTATCTCTTTCTGTCTCTCTCTGTCTGTTTCTGTCTCTTTATCTGCCCGTGTGTCTGTCTGTCTGTCTCTGCATTTCTGTCTGTCTGTCTGTCTGTCTGTCTGTCTGTCTGTCTGTCTCTCTGCCCCTTAGTCTCTCAGTCTCTATATTTCTCTTTCGTGGATTGGCTTCTGACAACTAATCAATGTTTATTTTTTATGGATAGAGCATTAAATAATTGAGTGTCGTTGTGAAGGGACCTTGAGTTCGTCCTTTACTCATCATCATCATCATCATCATCATCATCATCATCATCATCATCATCATCATCATCATCATCATCACCATCATCATCATCATCATCAGCAGCATCATCATTATTATTATTATTATTATTATTTGTGTGAATTGAACTACTTCGGATAATTTAATAATAATAATAATAATAATAATAATAATAATAATAATAATAATAATAATAATAATAATTATTAACGCACATTTATTTTTTTCCAAGAAAATAACAAAGTCATTTAAAGTCTAATGGAAATGCTCCTGTTCACAATAAGAGCTAACATAGTTCTTCAGTGCAAGACCTCCATGTGTCTTGACTGTTTGAGTCTGTCGTACCCAAGACCGACAAAGAGTTTCCTATTTGTAGGGCGACTGATAGACGCTGGAGCAGATGGCTCGTCTCACGCTTGTCTCCTTTGGCCGCTGAAATTTTCCGACCTAGATCCTGTACGAACTGCAGAGAATCAGTGTCCCAACTTCCTGCTGTTTCGACTGCGACAGGGACGAAATGATGCGATCTTGCTAAGTCTGCATATTTGCTCTCTTTCTTACGGGCTGCTCTTTCCGCCGCGGCACCTGCACTTTCTGCAGTTAAGTGTCTGTATGATGATGCAAATGTATCCGGTACCGTCACATCCCACGTCAAGCAGAGACCTCTATGCCAGGGAATGATGGTAACTCCATCTGGCCTTTTGCCATCAGATCGGGAGCGACCATTCGGCTCCTTTATGGCTGGTATTTTAGCTCTTCCGAATGCACGCCAAAGCACGTCGTTGATCAGCCCGTGACGTTGCTGCCTTCCAGCTCCTTTGTTGCAAGAGAATCCGTGCAAGCCATTGGATTCGACTATGGCGCCACATTTGCATGTGTGCTTTTCACACAACGCAGTGCCTAGTCGAATGCCGGCTGCTATTCGCAACGTGTCTCCCGACATTCGTAGTCCGGCTGCTGTAATCGGAAGCGCATGAATCCAGTCCCCTGAATGTGGTGATTGCGCGGCTAAAAAACGGGCTTTGTCTGAAGAATCAGTTGTTCTTTCTGACAGGTCTTCAAGTGCATGTGTGATCATTGCACTGTCCCATTCTCTTTGTGCATGAGCCTTCTGCTCTATGGGAGGAGGTGCGTTCGTTCTTAATGACCACGAATTGAAAGCCTCCTCCACCAGTGGGTCCACAAGCGACACATCGACATCGTGCAGAATTTTGTCTTGGAGGATTCGTGTGCCAGCGGCTGATGCCAAAAAGGCGGAAGTTGCCAGCATAACGGCACAACGAATCCCCAGACCACCATTCCTCACAGGTAGAGATGCCTGGATCCACTGATCGTCGCTCATGTGAATGTTGAGAAGACTGCATAGGCCCGTTCTCAATGTGTCGTCAAAGTTGTGTAGAAGTCCTTCGCTCAGGAAGCAGGCTGATGTTCTTAGCGTATACAAAAGCTTCGGGATGCTTAAACTGCTCCTCAACAGGGTGAATGAATCGTGCGGATGTAATGTCTCAAGTCTTGTGATAACTTTCTCCAGATCGTTTATCTTCTTTTGAATGGATTTGTCGACTGCACTGCCATACAGTAGCGGCGCCCCAAGTAAAGACAAATCCTCAACGGTTACAAACTCAAAATCGGAGAAGACCTGATGCTTCTTTACTTCGTCGTAAACTCTGGCTGATGCTTCACATTTAGCTCGATTCAGTTGTAAGCCGTACACGGATGCTTGTTTCTCTATCAAGCGGATGTCATTCTCAACCTTGTCAACCTTATTATTATTATTATTATTATTATTATTATTATTATTATTATTATTTCTGCTACTAGTATTATATCACTAAGGAGGGCAAAGCTCAGAGCTGCATGTCATCTCAACACAGTTCAGAGAGCGGTGGCAATGTTCCGGAGAGGCAATTGTCATTCCCACGTTAAAGAGCCACCGAGATCCGCTTTAACAAGAATGATTTATCCCTTGTATCATGGGTTGCTTTACTTATCCGGCTTCTCAATTCAGATATGAACTGAACTGTCCTTCTTTGCATCATGCGCCACCGGTCTCCAAGGTGACCGCCAGAAAAGCGTGGATGCTGGTGAATGTGATGGTCGTGTATCTCAAACTCTTGGACTCAGCTGCGCGTTCGGCGGCTTGATCAATGATCATGCAGTTTCAAAATCTGTTGGCGATAAATTTTAATTCAGGTTTGTCTTCAGACATTTATTTAGCGCCTTCCAATAACGTAATTGATGCAATAAACCAATTTCATTATGATGATATGGTATCGTTAAATATGATAGTCTCTTTACTACTCCATCAAGCGTTCCTCGAAACACTTCAATGGCGACAGATTAAGTTCAATGGTGTCATCGGGAAAATAACTGATGTGTATCAATCTGCTGTCCACTGAATAAAGGATTTAATGGGTACATAAATCACTCATGCGAGCTGACGGTAGAACCGCGTTCGCCAGGTCGCGGGTTCAATGCCAGGTGTGCCACTGTACCTGCATGATCCGTGAAAGGAGTCTGCGACTTCGTTTATTTCTATTCTCTTTGGTGAAAATGGTTTGAGATAGCTTATTATTTAGATGAATTGACGCGTGAAGATGACATGGAGACGTGATAATATGATGTGAAATCGATGAAAATGAGAATGAAAAAGTGAGAATTCTGTTAAAAAAGATCGGGATAAGACTGACTGAGATAGAGTCAAGTAACGATTAAGATGTATTAGTCCAATTTAATTACTTCAATAATTATCGCCCTTATTTTATGCTGCGCAGAACTGTTACACTGCAAGATCGAATTAAATTAGGCTACATTAAGATAGCAGTGGCTGGCGCTAAGATAAGACAAAGGTAAAGAATGACTAAGTTGAGATAGCCTATAACACATAATTATTCAGCACTTAAGGTTTAACTGAGTTTTGCTTGTTAAGCGAGATCTCAAAGGAAAATTTCTCTTTAGCACTCCGGTTGCCAAGGGGGTGGTTACCAACTCTCTATGTTTTTCTGCATCGCAAAATTGCTTCATGAATATAATAATAATTTTTAAACATTACATTTTAAGTAGCTGTATGAGTTCATTTGCACACATTTTAGGTAAAAATCGCGATGGTGTCTCAAGCCTTAAAAAAGGTATCCCCAAACAACCGAGGCACCGTAGGGTGGGTGATATCCACCATTCTACCTATCTCTTGGTTTATTAACTGTATCATATCGTATTCATAATTATTCTTTCTGGAAGAAAAACAAACTATGCCATTCTTTCGAGCAGCGGTTCCCAACCCATGGCCCGCGGGCCAGAAATGGCCCGCCAGGCCTAAAAATGGCCCTCATCTCACACAGAATTAACAAAAATAATTATATGAAAAAATTTGACAATTTGGACAGGATAGAAGAATATAAAATTCTTTTATAGGCTAGAGGCTATCGTGGCATTTTCCAGCTTTGGTTTATTAAATAAATAAATAGGCCTAGTTATGGGTAATCTTTTCCAACGGCGCTTACCAAGATCAAAAATGAGCATTGAGATATATTATTATATATAGGCCTACATATAAACAGAATTTAACAGATCTAACATTTTTGGTAATTTAAAATTACTTGCGTTATAGCGATGACGTAACCATTGTCGTTTCAATACGTCACAATACTATAATGTCCGATCGACGGTTTCAGTATTTGCAATTGCAAATCTAGAAAACGGTTTTGCGTAGGATAATAGTTTGCGCGGAATAAGTTGTAAATTATAGTCGGACTAAGCTAAACGCTTGATCAGTCATTGTAGCAGTTAGCAAAGTTAGATGATTCTAATTATATAATGTCAATGCAATCAAAGTAGACGAATATTCCGTTGGATTAGCCTAGCGTATTTTGAACAATTCGAAGAGACATACAGAAATACATTGTGATGCGAACCAAACCATAAAAATGGACGACTAATTTGAAGGTGACATCATCTAAAATACAATAACCTTAATGCTGGCAAGTTCGAAAAACGAGATCTAGCGACCTTTCTAGAACTTTTTAACAAGCGCAAGGATCGACAATCTCACGCAATTTGAATTATCGCTGACGGTGGAAATTACAGTTTGATCACCGAATCATGTTTATGTTCGAAGTCATCCTTCTCGGAACATTTCTCCTCGGCGGCATGACAATCTTGGCGAACGATGATTTTACAGGTGAGCCTAAATTTAATATTGACGCATAAAAATCCACTCGTATAACACTGAAACATATTGACAGATGATATATCCTGCTCTGCGCATTATAATGACGTTTAAATAACCTATGTATGTTTGTGCACTTGTAATAGCGACCCTTCAAGATTGCTAGGCCTACTCAGAATCGCTCCCGACTACAGCGCGGACGCTGCATCGGAGTTTCACGCCGAAGCGCCGGAGCAATTTTTGGGTGAAGGACTTGCTCAAGGTCTCAAAGAGACGGCTTGAGGTGGAATCCAATCTGCAGCCCTCTGGCTGCAAGGCAACGTTCGTAAACCCACTACACCACCGCACTCCACAAATAGGCTGCATTGGAGTATATAGTCTTCATGTATTTTATAATGCATATATTGTATGCGAGGAATAGTGCGAAACTATAGAAGACTGCTTTTTCCTATTTTAGACTATGTAGGCCTAGAGATTATGATAGAGTCGTACCCAATTCGTTCTTTGCAATTGATATTCAAATGGTATTCGTACGATTCGTCAATGACTGTTCGTCAATTATAGTGGGCCTACTAAAAAATTAGATGAACGAGTGTAGACCAACTATAGAGCAAAGGGGTGCGCTGCCGTACTATTCGCACTTCTATATCCCCTTAATTTAACCTTAGCCAAAACCATCCAACTTCCATTTATGCAAGATATGAAAGGAAAAGTAATTTACGTCAATCCGACTTCCATGTAACAAGAATTCTTTTCGTCAATGATATCATATTGTATTCAGCAACCGCGGCACAAACAAACAGTTCGTTTACGAATAGTCCGTTGACGAACAGTCCTTGACGAATGGTCCGTTGACGAATGGTCTGTTGACGAAACGTACGTGAACCATCCAAACAGCGAGACCTCCTCCCTCATTTGACTTGGGAAACGTCACTGTGTTGACCCATAATGGTTAATGCAAAAGTTGCCTACTATGTGATATATTGGCCCAGTCTAAGACATTCGTGGTATTGTAGTTCTGACGCCATTAGGCCTGCATGAAAACCGCCATGAAATTTACGGCAGATTGCATCTAATCAGTGCCATTAAATGCATGATGGCTGCAAAGTTAATGCACTACCTCTTTTTTGTAGGCCTACACAACGCAATGTTATTCCATAATAATCTATACTATAGAATCCAATAGCCTACTGGCAGATATTGCTACTGCTAAAAAACTTATCGTTTCAATGCGGTTTCTTAACATAAAATACGAAGGAAGGTTTTAAATATCAAAGTGAAATAAATCTAAATTTCACCCAAGATCGTAGCTTAAGGATGGTGTTAGGGGCATGTTAACACCCCTTCCCTTAAGTGAAATAATTTGAAAATGAAATAATGCATTTACTAGCACATGATGTAAATATTTTGGTGTGTAATGGCTATGAGAGCTCACGACACTTCTTCAAACCCATTTGGTCAGTTGACTCAGTTGATTCGGTTGCTTGTGGCCTTGCTCAAGGTCGAGTAAACACCACCCGAAATAAAACCCTGGCTGCGGCCTTGATTTAACATATAATTATTTATTATCTTACAGATTGTCCAGATGGGTGGAACTACAACGACGAACTCAATCTGTGCTATAAAGCACTTTTAGAAGATCTGGATTGGTATAAAGCAGCGAAAAAATGCATTTCATTGGCACCTGGAGCTCATTTAGCAGTCATCCTGACTCAAGAACAACAAAACGTTGTAGCTAAGTTTCTGAACGGGAAGCTTGAGGACAGTAAGCGACTTATTCTTCTCCGTTTCTTTTGATTCCCCGTCTTCTTCATCTTCTGAGTCTTCTCCATCTCCTCCACTTCCTTCTTCTTCTTCCCTCCTCCTTCTTATTTTCCTCCTTCTTATTTTCCTCCTTCTTATTTTCCTCCTTCTTATTTTCCTCCTTCTTATTTTCCTCCTTCTTATTTTCCTCCTTCTTATTTTCCTCCTTCTTCTTCCACTTCTTCTTCTTCTTTTTTTTTTCTTTTTTCTTCTTCTTCTTCTTCTTCTTCTTCTTCTTCTAATCCTTCTCTCTTATTCTCCTTCTTCTTTGCTCTCTAACTTGGGATGAAATGTCTTGCGGTGTTCCAGCATAGCTCCCCAGACGTGATAAGCAAGAGGTTTTTAGTTACCTAGGCTTTGCCAATAAATTTACTGCAGTTGATGGCAAAAATATGGTAGCGTCATCACAATCAGCCTTGCCGTGCTAGCAAGCAGGCGCGCCATTCTGCTGGAAAATGAAACCAGATGTTAGAGCATACCTGGTCTTCGATGGCTCTGGGTAAGAGAGTTCAGCGATGAGGTTGACATTTAACCTACTGAATGGGATTAAATGAAGTCTTTTCTTGCAGCCATAACACGTGCCGGCAGAGCTGATGCTGAAACCATGATGTGCTTTGCAAACTTGACCCTTTCGAATACCAAGCGAATTTCCTGAACATGGCGCTTTTTCCATGTCAGACCAAACGACAACTTCCTGCCTCTCTTCCAACATCTGACCTCTGTTACATAAACACATTTGCAGATAACCTTCACTGTGTTCAGGCTCCACTGTTCACTGGGTCTTTTGCTATGACCGCGCGATGTCCCAGTCTCTGTTCACGTAACGTCCAAGTTCCCATTTTATCATCTGCAGAAACTTTTTTCATGACGTTCAGTAACGGATTCACAAACTGAGACCTTAATATACAAAATATGACCAAATACTAACAGCTTACATCATAAACAGCTTCTTTACAGCTTTTAGTGAGATTGTATGACATTATCATCATTTTATGCGTTGCAATTTGCAAAATAATTGCAATGAAATCATATGTAATGGAACATGATTCTCCGAATATTTGAAAAAACGGAATTTAAAGTTTAAACAGCTGTAACTTTTGCAAACATGCAAAGTTTCAAATGAAACTTTCAGGGATTGTAGGAAATTCATTCCCCTACAAATTGGAAACTTTTCGGAGAAAAAGTTCAATCGGTAGCGAAGTTATAGCATTTTATCCGGTGGTTCATTTTTTTAGCCACCCTGTATATATATATATATCCTTGTGTTTCTTTCTCTCTGTCTTTCGCTCTCTTTCTCTATTTATTTCTCTATCTGTTTATTTATCTATCCATCTATTTCTGTCACTCTTTCTGTTTCTCTCTGTCTCTCTATCTCTATACTTTCTTCTCTCCCTCTATCTCTGTCTGTCTGTCTCTCTTTATCTATCGCTGTCTCTGTCTCTGTCTATGTCTCTCTCTCTCTCTCTCTCTCTCTCTCTCTCTCTCTCTCTCTCTCTCTCTCTCTCTCTCTCTCTCTCTCTCTCTCTCTCTCTCTCTGTCTCTATCTGTCTTTCTCTTTCTCTCTCTGTCTCTCTGTATATCTATCTATGTCTCTGTCTCTATCTATGTCTCTGTCTCTCTCTCTCTCGCTCCGCCTGTCTCGTTCTCTCAGTTGGAACTTCTGATCGAGTTGTTCGTTCAGCCGCTCACCAAGTTAGTCGAATTCCTAAATACGCGTCTGTCTCTGCCAATATTACATGCGATTGTCCTCGCTGACTCATTGTTTCTCAGCAGATCATCTTTTAACGAATTTCTTAACGTTTTTTAGCGATGCCTTCTTTGATTCGCTCCGTTTTACTTGTCTCGCCTTTGTCGATGATCCATAAGACTCCAATACAATTCTTAACGTTGAAATATCTTTTGAAACATTATTACCGCTACTGGGCGCACGAATAGTAGGCCTACTATACTGCTATAATAGTTTCAAGTATAGTAATAATAATTATTATTATTGGTACCATTATTATTATTATTACTATTATTGTTAATATTATTATTATTATTATTATTATTATTCTCGTCGACGTCGTCATTAATCGTCATCGTCATCACCATCATCATCATCGAGATCATTATCATCATAATCATCGTCGTCGTCATCGTCATTATTTATATTGTTCTTCAAGTTCTTGTCCTTGGTGACTTTCTTTTTTTCTGTTTGATTGCTGGTGGTGTCGCATTTGTCTTTTTTAATGCTATCTTTTTATTGCTGCATGTGATGTTTTTAGAACCGGACGGAGTGAGATGTAAACCGGAAGGTGATAACGATGGCGGGCTACATTTCTGGACGGCTGGTCAGGCAACCGACTGGAAAATAAATGTAGATTTACAATGGTTTTGGAAATTTGATGTTTATACTCTTCATATACCAATTCGGTTCTCCAGTTGGCTTCCAGGATTTCCAGATAAGACTCGATGGGAATTCTGCGTTATGCTCAACAGCAGCATGGAGTAGGCCTACAATTGGAAAACTGGTGATTGCGGAAAACCTCGCTGCGTTCTCTGCGAATTATAACCACAGACCTCGGTCCACTTTAATTTGTTGCTACTTTTCGAACGCTGCATGCATGCATCATCCTACCGAAAATGTAGACGCCGTTGCTGTTGCTGCCTTAGCCTATAATAGTAGTGTGGTTTGACTTATTTTCACTACTAATAATTTTACTGTCGGTGTTGTTGTTGTTGCTGTTGCTATTACTTATGTTATTGGACTTTTCTTTTAGAATCGATAGTAGGCCTATTGCAATGTAGGTCGGGATCAGATCCATCCGGCGAAGTCAATTTCTGGCTAGGTGGTCAGATAGATAATTATTGCGTTTGTGGTGACGGATATATGTGGCATGTAGGCTTCCGATGTGCATTCTAATGCCGCTGATCTTCACGTCCTGGAATGATTGGCCCGCCCGACTGCAGAAATGGAGCCGAATTCTGCATTCTGACCAACAGCAGCGTCAAATTTAATTGATAAGACGGTGATTGCTTTCAAACTTACTGTTCTATCGGCGAAGTCTGACTGTCTGATTATATTAATTTCTTGCTGCTACGTTCGCATTGACGCGTCAGAATCCGACACACGATGACTACTTTTTTGCGTCATAGCTGTGTAAATTTAAATAAAATTGTATGAAAATAGAATGCATTACATTGCGGTACAATTATTTCCGTTGTCTCTGTTTGTGTTCAATAGAAGATCGTGTTGTAGTGTAAAGTAAAATTATTATACCACATAGTCGACTATAGCAGAAGCAAAAACGAATTAAAAATGGGACTTAATAATGCAGTAGACCTATTACAAATTATTTTATTTGCAAGTCTATAAACATCAAACATTCTACTTTGAATCAATTATAACAATTTTTGTATGCTTTTAGTTAATTAAATTTTAGCATTGTGGCCCCCTAAATGCCCTAATGTCCTTAACTAAGAAAAAGTGGCCCTCGTGTCCTCCAACTTAGAAAAAGTGGCCCTACAGTCAAAAAAGGTTGGGAACCACTGCTTTAGAGGGAATATATATGACAATCTGTGCATGATTTCTAATATTCGTCTTTTTAAAACTGGAAGTGATGAAACTAAATAAGGATAGCCTATTATGTGAAAATGGATGATGTCTGCTTCACGTCACAAACCAATATTTCTGCATCAACGTTTGTCAGCAGGTAAAGAAATCATATTAGTTGGAACGGATATTAAAGATGAATTGAGAAATGATGACATTAGTGAAGATGACAGTGATGAAAACTTTGCATCAGAGCATTGCAGTCCAATACATCCGCGACTACTGTTCCGAGACACATTCCTCTGCTTCCGGGCTGCGACTTAGGTCGCTTGGGAAGACCGACCTTCGTGTACGGAGGATGAGGACACGTTTCGGCGACCGCGCATTCTCGATTGCTGGTCCCAGATGCTGGAACAGTCTTCCGCCGGACATTAGATTGGCCGCCTCAGTAGACTCTTTTAGATCAAAGCTCAAAACATATCTGTTTGCTAAGGCTTATCCCGAAGTTAGCCGTTTGTGAGGCGCCCTTGTAGCGGTATGATCGCGTTATGGCACCATATAAATTGTCGTTATTATTATTATGCTAAACGGCGCACCAGTTGGAAGTCTGCCCCAATACACTGCGGCTGCTGCTGTTAGCAAAGTGCTAAAGTCCGTCAATTGGGTATAACATGTAAGTCTATAAACAGTCGAAGCAGAGTGCTAACAAAGTAGACTCGTTGTAGAAGTTGCAGTGCTGTGAAGTGTGCGAAAACGGTCTGCACTGTAGGCCTAGGCATTCGCTCAGCGACGAGAGTAACTTGCAATTACTGCAAGGACCACGGACACATTCAAATGCCGGGAACAATTACACAATTTCTTACTCCATGTTGATTGTTGATAATATCCGCAACAAGCAATTCTACACAGGCCGTCCAAAATATCCGATCGACCAATCAGACCTCATCCAATCTACTGACGCGTTGCAGACCATTGAAAGGTGCATTTAAGAGTAAGCAAGTAAGCAAGCTTTGAACTGACAGCGCGCAGTTACTATCGCAAAAGTAGAGTATCGGAGAGCGGAAAATTCGGCATGATTCGAAATAATGCAATGACGACCTAACACTAACCCTAACCGACCCTGACGACGCCAAATAGTAAGAATCTAATGACGAAACTAACCCTAACACTAACCCTAACCGACCCTCACGACGCCAAATAGTAAGAATCTAATGACGAAACTAACCCTAACACTAACCCTAACCGACCCTCACGACGCCAAATAGTAAGAATCTAATGACGAAACTAACCCTAACACTAACCCTAACCGACCCTCACGACGCCAAATCTTACCCTACGCGAAGGACACCTAGGTCTTCGATGCTAGAAATTCACGCTAAAGTGAGATATTACCTGTGCAAGACGTTCGTTCGTGTACGAAGTCATTTGTGAGAAAGTGAAATTGCCAAACGATGAACTTTTATATCGTAATTTCTCCGAAATCGTTATACCTTCTGACGCGCACGTGTTGACACCTTAGAAAGGGGATGGTGACTTTGGTGAGACACTGCCTGTGATTGGCGAGTGTTTGAAATGGCCTATGATTGGTGGGTAAAAAGAAATCGTCGATGATTGGTCGATCGGATATTTCGGATGGCCTGTGTAGAGATGCTTTTATATCCGCATGCCTTTCGATTTAGATTGCACCTAAAACAGACCTTTTACTAGTTTATATAGTTGCACATTAGTCCTTATTACATGTAAAGTATTGTTGTATATACACGTGTGGATAATTTTCAAAACACACAACATCCTACATTAATTTTGTTGATACAACCAGTATAAGTTGTGCAGAATGGACCGGTTCCTCTGTGTTAGAAATTATACAGTTTCGAGGTGCATTCATAATCTCTATCTCAAAACTAATAATTATGACATATATGTGTCACAAAGGAATGCTGAACAACTAGTTGCTTTGTTACAAGATATGATATCGCAAATGAAACACAAAATCCAGAGGATGGTAGCAACCCACCCCTTGGAAGTCAAAGTCACTAAAACCTGGGTAGCCTGAGGGTTGACTAAGCAAGGAACAAAAACTAATTACACTCACAAGCACAACTCTATACACACGCACGGCACTCTTCATCGTTTCATCGCATGTCTTACAAAATCCCGCCATTCTGCCTCTGATTTACCCAGGGCAACCCCAGATCATTAACCCCATAAGTAACGGGCAAATTTTCGTTTTGTCTCTGGTCACATTTACAGCTACGCTTAGGCTACGCTTAGCAGATAGTAGCAATGTTTTCAACGCCCTCTGCAGCTTGTTTCTCTTTGTCGGTCGCCTGCGTACGTTCCGCTCCATCCGCTCTCAGCATCTCTGATCTTTCACTGATTGACGTCGATGTGGTTGATGTCGTGAACAGTCCCTTGAACGTCGCTCGAAACTGTCGACTCATTCCGCAGTAGATGAAGAAGTTGATCGGGTAGCTGAGTAGTATGAACAGATTGATGAACAGAGACGCTATGCTCGTCTGATCGTGCTCGAGCAGCATCAGCTCGAAGGAGTTGTCGACGATGAGAAGTATAAATAGCACGGCCATGGGCAATTCCACGAGCAGGAAAACCCCGACGACTGCGACCAACATCATCGTCGTTGAGTTACTCTCCGCCAGGCGGCGACTCTCCGACTTCCGGTTGAGTTTTAGAAGCACTTCCCGTCGCGCCTGCGCAGTACGCATCGTGTGGACGAGCACAGCGTTGAGGAGAACCAGTGCCGTGCAGGGAACCAGATGGATGAGGACGACGCGAAGACAGTAGTAGACGCTGTAATAGAGGTTCTGATGACGCACGACGAACGGACTGAAGTCCGAATAACATCCGGTCACGTTTCGAGCTGGATCCACCCTCGAAGGAACAACAACCGGAAAGTACTGGTACTCGAAGAATCGGGTGAAGTGCAGCGCTGCAGCGAAGAGATGGATGATGACGGCAGCTCTGACGGAGTTGGCCACGGTGCACCAACGCTTGGCTCTCTGGGAATGGCAGACGTAGAAGTACCTCTGGACGGCCAGTGCTACCGTTAACCAAATGGACGCCGTATGGAAAACGGTTGGTAGGTGTTCCGTAAGACTGGAGTAGAAGAAGCACCACTTGTAGGGCACCCAGTCCTTGTAACCGTCCATCGCGAAGAAGTAGACGTACCCAGGGATTGGCCAGATTCCGGTCAAGGTCGTTGACATTGCCATGGCAACAAGGATGACGTTCGTCGCGTTGCGCATGTTCCGCTTGAGCAGAACGAGGCAGACGAGGCAGTTGGTCACCATGGTTACGAGAACGACGACGTTCGACAGGTAACCGTTGATTGGCACCGTGAAGACGTTCATCTCTCGATCAAGGTAATAAGGAATCGAGTCGTTCGACGACTCTTCCTCCTTCTCCTCCGTTGACTTCATCGTCTTTCAATCCTCCTCCTCCTCCTCCTCTTCCTTCTCTGCTCCTCTGTCTCTTCTTCCTCTGTCTGTTCTTCCTCTGCCTTCTCCTCCTGCCCTGTACACAACAACGAAAATAATAGGCCCAATGCAACGTCTGGCAAACAATTAAACAATTAAACGCTTGCAATTAGTCTTTTAAGAGGTACAATGCACTTCTTGAGATTCCAACCAACGTTATTGCGCTGCTGTAGGCACAATGTGCTCCCTATAAACTTTAAATCTGGTTTCGTAGCCACCATTCCAAGAAGACTGTTATTTCCTCCACTTTTGCATCTACGAGGCAATTAATAGGTCACAGCGCCGAGCTATTTAAGTTTTGGTTTAATTTTGTATTAATTTCCGCAGCAGATCATTTATACAGCTACAACCTGGTACTTGTATAGGGTTTTGGTGAATTCGTGACGTGTGTCAAACGTTCTATGTGTTTTCGCGATATAGGGCAGAGTGTCATGACAAGGCTCTGCATCTTTCTGCGCTGCTATAGCACACATACACTGGATGACGCATTGCCCCCACTATTCGGTGTGGGAAAGACTTTCAGCCTGTCACTAAAATTGGTCTGCAACATTATTTATGGAGCACGACCTCTATACACCGAGCTCCATGCTATAGCAGTCTTCGGTCTTGCGGTTGATAAAGTTGACAAATTGTGTTCCTAACTCTGAGCTGCATGCTAGTTCTTATCCAATACAGTTCTGACTTTGACTTATGTCTGCTCTTTGTCACTCGACTTCTGTCCAAGGTGTAACTATAATTTCTATTTCTATCCATTATCTCATTTTCCACGGTCAACGACTGCAAGACGCATTTGGTGGACGCATTTGGGAGTGATGAGGGATGTGACATCTACATGTACAGAGAGAGACAGAAAGAGAGAGAGAAAGAGACACACACGCAGATGGAGAGAGACACAGACAGACAAAGACAGATACAGAGACCGAGACAGAGAGAGAGACAGAGACAGAGACAGAGAGAGACAAAGACAGAGACAGAGACGAGGAGCAGCAAGGAGAGGATAAAAGGAAACACAGAAGCATATATAGGCAGATTGAAAAGAAGACAGAAAGATAATCAGATAGTTCCATGAAGGCATGGAGGAAAAGTGGGACAGAAATAGAAGCCCAAACGGAAAGTAACTTATTCTGCACGGATAAAGGTATATTATGCAGATGGATAGAACGATATATACAATTATACATGTATGTATGAAGAAAGAATAGAAAGTAGATAGAAAGAGAGACAGGCAGAAAAAGAGACAGAGAACCAGATAGAAGGCAGACGAAGACATACATGTAGGATTGTAGGTGTATACATGCAGCGAAGTGCACGCGACTCTTGATTTCCAGACTCGTTGTTCTAAAATCTAAATTCTATTCAGACAACGCTTCTCTGATGTAATTCCTGTTCTCGCTGTCTTTCCCACTTTGTCTCATTCCTCCTCCTCGTCGCAGGTCGTTCGTTCTGCTGTCACGTCACCTGTATGCTTCTCTGTATGCCTGCATGTCTTCGTCTTTGTCCTTCTGCATTTCCGTTGATTAATGTCTTAGCGTATGTCCAGTGACTGCAGCTCCTTCACCTTTTCTTCCAACCTACATGTATAATAGGATATAGCCTACGTGTGCTTAGTCGACTTGCTGTCTGTGCTGCCCTCTGTCTTTGTCCTTCTGTGCTTATTTAGCTTCCTCTGCCGCACGGTATGCTTCTGAAGTTTTGTTCCTCCTGTTGGTTTGCTTTACCGAATGTATAAATATATCCGGACACTTCATATAGCGCATTTTGCAATTCACAAGGCGCTGCAAGTGGGCCGGTGTATCTTTGTCATTTTGTCTGTTTTTCTTGATGTCTGCCTCTATGTCTCTGTCGTTCTCCCAATGCATCTCTTCTCTACATCTTTTTACCTCTGTGTTTCTTTCTATCTATATTTTTCCATCTTTCCATTTTCCATCTTTCTCCAACTCTATCTTGCTCTGTTTTCGCCATCTTTCTTTATAGCAGTTTCTTTCTCTCTCTCACGCACTCTTTCTCTCACTCTCTCTCTCTCTCTCTCTCTATCTCTTTATCTCTCTCTCTCTCTCTTTCTCTCACAAACACTCTCTTTATCTCTTTCTCGCTCTCTTTCTCTATGTCCATATCTCTCTCCCTCCTTCTATCTGTTTCTGACGGTCTGTGTTCATCTCCTTTCTTCCAATGCAGATCAGAAAAACGAGCGATTCCAGATGCGCGACCTTTGACCTCGGTCACCAGGTGTCGCATCGCTCATCAGCTTAGACAGGAAATCAATGCCGAGGTTGAGAATCAAACGACAGCTGCACGGATCTCATGAAGAAGAAGAAGAAGAGGAGACACATTGACACCTTTTCTTAAACGCGCTGCTGTAAATCTTGCGCTAGAAGAATCTCAAATCGGACAACCGTTTCCCATCGTATGTCACCTATTATATGCAACCGCGTTGTTTCCAAATCAACGATTAGTGAGACTTGTTGCACATGTCCCTCCTGGTTGTCAACCGGTGAGGTCGGACAACGGAAGTGACGAACTAATTAGGTCATGTACACTTTTCGTACTTTAAGTATCTGCTTCTATAGTAAACCATTAAAGTAGGCCTAATTACAATTGCACATACATGTAGTTATGCATTTTATTGGAGTGCGGGTAGTAATATAACGCGTGTCACCTAATATCCAATTGTATAATGATGATGAATTGATGATGATGATGATGATGATGATGATGATGATGATGATGATGATGATGATGATGATGATGATGATGATGATGATGATGATGATGATGATGATGATGATGATGATGACTATGATGACAACGACGACGACGACGACGACGACAATGACATTTAGCATCGCTTATAATGTAGCGCATAGAGCGCCTCGGATTATTTGAGTTGTCCTAGAAGAAAACCTCAATAAAAATAATAATACTAAATAAAAATCACGAAAAGAAATCGCCGTTGAGTGCCTTTCTTAATAAGCATGCTGCTGCTGCTGATTGGTGTGTTATGCAAAGCAGGTCTTACACTGACGATGCGCTACGGAAATGACGGATCTCGGTGTTGGAGCTGACGAGATGAATAATTCAGATATGAGAGCTCTCTCTCTCTCCCTCTCTCTGTGTATCTCTGTGTGTGTGTCTCTGTCTCTCTGTCTCTATGTCTCTGTCCTTCTATCTCCCTCTCTCTGTCTCTGTCTCTGTCTCTGTCCTTCTCTCTGTCTCTCTCTGTCTCTCTGTCTCTGTCTGTCTGTCTGTCTCTCTCTCTTTCCTGTCCGTTTTTATCTTCTCTCGTCTGACTCTGACATCGATGCCAGCCGTTCATCAGCAGACGCAGGGTTAACTGCCATGTCATCCGTTAACACCCACTAGGAGGATCGTCTGACGATAGATGTGTGACAGATTACGTAAATTTAGAGTGAGAGAGAGAGACAGACAGACAGAGACAGAGACAGATGAAAATGGACAGAGCAGGCAGACAGGCATACAGACGGCTAGATAGACGAAGAGACAGACGGATATAGACGTGTACGTATACATTCATGCATGCATTGTATAAAAATGATACAATATTCATGCATACACACAGTTCAAAGTAGAGAAGCAGAGATAGAAAGAGGTATAAGCAGAGGTATAGAAGCAGAAGCAGAGCTATCTACTGGAAATTTTAGAACTACCATACCCCTTCATTCCTTCACATGCCTCCACATTAAATCACTCCTAATCGGAGGGCAATGAACCATTTTTGCTAGTCTTAACTGCACAGAATGCCTATAACTGCACACATCCATTCAGAATTGCACATTGTGTGTACAAAAGCACGCTAAAAAAACTGAGTGGAAGCCAAGGCAGGTTATTATGGTGAGACCAAAAAAGGGAGTGATAGAGGAACAGACCGGTGCAGGGAGGCAGATCAGGTTATTGTTCAGAGTTGATTGTGCACATTGTTGACTTGGTAATTGTAGACGCTATACAAAGAAAATCACTTACATTATGGAAGAACGGGATTGGTCAATAATTTACTGACGGAAAATGGCTGGTCGTGACGAAACACCAAATAAGTGGACAGAAAAATTGCCTACAATAACATAGATGTATATCGTCCATATAAAAGAACGAATCATTCATTCATTGCTAAGGACTTGAAATTTGCTCTCAAAGAAATCGTCACAACAAAGCAAACAACTGCAAAGTCTATGAGTATAAAAAATCCCTGTATAATCCCTATAGCATTATTGAAAAATTTATAATATACATACATTCATATACATAATATACATAGCAATATTTAAAAAATTTAGAATATACAATGTATATTATACATACATGTATAATTTATACATAATATACATGACATTATTTAAAAATTTGAATTATCTCTATTAGCTCCTACTGACCTCCTAAATTAATGGCACAAGTATAGCGTTAATCAAGCTTGATATAAAACGAAAGACCATGGCATCAAACATCGCCAGACAAAGATATGCCTAGAACTGTCTGCTCCACATGCAACACCTAGCGACCAGAGCTGTAAAATGAGTACACTCACCGTACACTGAACGTGCGAAGATCGGATGCAGCGGGAAAGAGAACTGGTCTTCCGTTCTCATATGCCGAGGCTAAGAAAATGAAAATGAAGTGTTTAGCACTTCACACCAATAGCAATCTCTAGAGGGATACCTTTAGTATATAATTATCTCCCTATCTAAAACTCATCACTGATCTATGTCGTCTAGTCAATTTCAATTCGAAAGTCCTTATTCACATTAAATTTTGATCAAATTCAAAGTCACTTTCCGTACCTTCTGTATGAAACGTATACGAAGCTATTATAAAAGAAAAATTCCTGTTCAACTTTCTGCTTCAGCATAAATAATTTCTAATGGCCTCATCTGTGGCGTTAGAATCGAATTTCTGAATCCCTATCGGACTATGCAGCGTCGATGGAACACAGAATTCCTTCTACAGAACAATCATCTAGAACAACAAGCATCGTCGATTCTTCCAGCAGCATCAGCAGCAGCAGCAGCAGCATCAGCATCCGCAGCATCATCATCATCAGCAGCAGCAGCAGCAGAATCGCTTCCACCGTCCAATCGCCTTCGACCAATTGCGCTCGAAGCGTTGCAGCGCTTAAAGCGCGTCGCACTTACCCAACCTGTCAATCAAGATCATCGTGGAGAAGAACAGAGAAGACGGAACTAATGCAATGACGTCACAGTCTCTCTTTTTCTTCGTCTGCATGTCTCTCTATCTCTGTCTGTCTGTCTGTCTGTCTGTCTGTCTGTCTGTCTGTCTGTCTGTCTGTCTGTCTGTCTGTCTAGCTGTCTACTTACGTTAATACACGCCTACCGGTGTGTCTGTCTGCCTCTCTGTCTATCAATCAGGTAATTCGTCTGTCTGCTCTACGGATGTACGGATGTATGTATGTGTGCACGCGTGTATGCGTGTCTGATTGTCTGTCTGTCTGACTGTCTGACTGTCCGTCTGTGTGTCTGTGTGTCTGTCTGTGTGTCTGTCTGTCTGCACGTCTGTCTGTCTGTATGTTTGTCTGTCTGTCTGTCTGTCTGAGGCAGACAACCTCTCTGTCCGCCTGTCTGTGTGTCTGTGTGTTTGTGTGTCTGTGTGTCTGTGTGTCTATGTGTCTGTGTGTCTGTGTGTCCGTCTGTCTGTCTGTTTGTCTGTCTGTCTGTCTGTCTCATAATCCTTGTTGGACAGAGGCATCGACTTTGAAGCCGACGAAAACAAGAATAGCAAAAAAATCTGAACATTTAGGGTCTCAATGGTTATCCATCCGGATATGACGTCATCTTCCCTCCCTCCACCAATCTTTCATCGCTACACCAATTATTCCTCTCTCGTCTCCCTCTCTCCATGCCTTTCTCTATCATTCCACCCATTCCCGTTTTCATCCGTCAATCCCTTATATGGGCCCGATGCCAATCCGTCGTTTTTCCAACCTCCTTCGCCCCACCCTCCGTCCCTCTCTCTATCAATTCGTTTTTTGCCTCACTCCTACTTTTCATCCACCCACCCATCCATCCATCCATCTACCCATCCATCCATCCATCTACCCATCCACCCACGAGTGGCGGAATCAGAATCCCGCTGATTAGTTTTCAGATGTAATGGCGCAGCATAAAGCTCTTACAGCATTTACATCCGTTTTAGATGCTGCATTAACCTAAGTGGAGTAGATGTCGCAGTAAATGGCGAGCGCCGCCTTCTTCTAAACTCTCATTCTACTCTCATAAATACGAGTCTCGTGTACAAATGGAATGCGACACTTGTAATATGACTATACATACTTTCTATTACTTATAATATGCCTACGCACACTTTCTATTATTAATATGACTATACATACTTTCTATTATTTAGCCTGGTTCAAAGCTGATTCGCATACGCGAACGTTTTTTCTGCACTTAGTAAACCCTCAGCCTGGTTCCCTGTTGCTAATTGAAACAACTCTGACCTCCGATTGCTTACAATAATATATCAGAATGTATTTTGAGGAGTTGTCCCTTAGGCTATAGCTTCAATTGGCAGTCGTAATATAGCATACGAAATGAGAACGGCTTTTTTTCTTTGCCTCCTCGTATACGAAAGCGTTAGAACGGTTCGACCATTCATCTTTAAATATCCACTCATCTCTAAATATAGGCCGTCTATATAATTCGCAGTCTGACGTTTCCCGTGCACACACAGCTCACGGCTAAAGATCAGTCAGGGTGAGAATTGCCAGAGGGTTGGGGGTTTCAACGCCCAGTCTTTCTTAGAGCCCGAGAGTAAAGTCTGTTTTTCACACCCCGATTCTAAGTGGATAGTGGTCCAGCCCTCAGTTATTTTTCCACAATTCTTACACTGAGATCAAGGTGTTCGTATCAGCTGATTTCTGTGGGGCGCGGTGGTGTATAGTGGTGGTGTTCGGTGCCTTGGAGCTGGAGGGTTCCAGGTTCGATTCCGCCCTCAATCCGCCGCGTATAACTGGTATAAGGACCTTGGACAAGTCCTTCACTCGCAATTACTCGAGCGCTTCTGCGTGAAACTCCGATGCAGTGTCCGCGCTGGAGTCGGGAGCGCCTCTGAGTAGATAGCTGGAAGGGGTTCTATTGAAATGGAGAAATAAATATTTTTAAAAAAATTCTTTTCTTTCTCCGACAGGGAAGAAATCCGGAAGCAAATTTCCATCCTGACGAGGAATTGAACTTGCAACTTCTCTGTTGAAAGTCCAGCATGCTCTGCCAACCACTGGAATAGATGTTTAACCCTACACATGCCCAAAGCAAATCGGCTTATGTAGCTCAATATGTGCTGCACGATTCTCTTTCCTAGCAGATCTTATATATCTTGGTAGCGTTAAAGTCATCTTTCGAAGTATTATATCATACCACGCATTTATTGCAAGTATAAGCCAATATCATAAGCTAATCAGGCTTAGGCGTCAAACCGGCTTTTGACCCTAAAGCCATTTGCACCCCGTAAAGCTCCGACCGGCTTTAACCACTAACGCCACATATGCGCCAATCGCGATTGCCGACGTGACTTGCTCTGTTGAAGCTTCACGTGTTCATCCTGTTTACTCCTCTCAGCAGATATATAAGTCATTCATATATAAATATATATACGTAAATGTATTGTATATAATAGGCTCATGTGTATACGCTAAGCTTAGATAGCCTATATAATATAACATAATATATTATATATAGATTCTATATATATTATATATATATATATTATTGTAAAAAGAAGTACATGTAACATCATATGGTTATAAATAGTAATTGCGTGCATATATATATATGCGCTCACATATTATCTATAAATATGGATATTATTATACAGGTAATAAACGTCCAGATCTAAATTATACAAAAATGATGTATGAGATTGGCATTTAGCGTCTGACTGGATAGCTATGGCTGACTGCAAAGCGGCTGAAACACAAACACGATTTGCTGTCATCCCTAACGCGTCAATTCCTTTAATGGAAATTTTCTGTATCACTTCATACAGGGTGGCTCAAAAAAAATGTCCCACCGGATAAAATGCGATAACTTCGCAACCGATTGAAATTTTTCTGCGAAAATTTCCCAATTTGTAGGGGAATGAATTTCCAACAATCCCTGAAAGTTTCACTTGAGACTTTTCATGTTTGCAAAAGTTACAGCTGTTTAAACTTTCAATTCCGTTTTTTCAAATATCCGCGGAAAAGCTAACGTCATTTATAGATTTCCATGCCAAATAATATCACTTTCATTACGACCTCAGAATTCTGTTTTACAGTTTGTCTTAGTGTATGATGGCAGTGTCCAATTCCTGCTTTATTACAACATCGAATACTCTTTGTAAAGTTCAGTATGGGCTCGTGTATTGAGTCCTGCGGCGACTGACCCCACATTAGCAGCAAGACTTCCTTCAGCTAGCCAATGTTCTCCAACTTGGGATGAAATGTGTTGCAGCGTTTCAGCAGAGTTCTCCAGGTGTGATAATCAAGATGGTTAAGGTCTGGCGAGTTTGTTGGTCATTCATCTTTGCCAATAAATTTACTGCAGTTGAAGGCAATATGGTAGCGCATCATAATCAACCTCGCCGTGCGAGCAAGCAGGCGCACCGTCCTGCTGGAAAATTAAAACCAGATGTTAGAGCAAACCTGGTCTTCAATGAGTCTGGGTAAGAGAGTTCAGCGATGAGGTTGACATTTAGCCTACTGAATGGGATGAAGTGCAGCCTTTCCTTGCAGCCGTAACACACACCAGCATCATAGCTTATGCTGAAACCATGATGTGCTTTGCAAATTTGATGCCTTCGACTATCAAGCGAACTTCGCGAATATCGCGCTTTTTCGATCAGACCAAACGACCACTTCCTGCCTCTCTTCCGACCCATGACCTTCGTTACATGAAGACGTTTGCAGATAGCCTTCATTGTGCTCAGGCTCCACTTTCATTGGGGATTTTGCGATGATTGCACGATGTCCCTGTCTCTGCTCACGTAACGTTTGAATTCCCATTTTATCTTCCGCAGAAACTTTGTCCATGACGTTCAGTATGGGATTCACAAATTGAGACCTTAATATATAAACTATCACAAAATACTAATAGCTTGCTTCATAAACAGCTTCTTTATAGCTCGTAGCGAGGTCAAATGACATCATCATCACTTTGTTTGCTGTAATTTGCCAAAAAATCTTAAAGAAATCGCATGTTTTGGAACGTGATTCTGCGGAAAATCGAAAAAATGAAAAACTCTTTTTGCACAGCTGTAACTTCTGAAGTAATACAGATTCATTATTGAGATTTTCAGGGATTGTTGCAAATTCTTTCCTCTATAAATCCTGCTATTTTCATAGAACAATCTCGATTGGCTGCGGAGAAATTGCATTTTTCCTGGTGGGACATTTTTTTTTGAGCCACCCTGTACAATACATTGCATACAATCTCGTTCTAAATGCGTATACATATACGAGCGTCAGAATCAATACACGCATATTGTATTCGTGTAGCATATAATACTTCTCTGTGGGAGAAAGTGAGAAGTAACTGTTTGCGGATTGTGAACGTGCGGTCCTCACACTTCACAGCCGTTCGCAGATTTTTATGAGTATTTATATAGCGCCCTGTGGACAGTTGCCGAACAACATTGAAACCCTTTTAATGGGAAAGTTATTGATGTCGAAAAAACTCCTCGATTTCTGTGTTTCCAGCGCCATCTGTCTGGACTGTCTGCCAATAAATTCGTCTGATTCTGGTTTGTGGTGGATTTACAGTCGAGAGCTGCTCCTCTCGCTTCTCCTGAAGCGATTTTCCTGATTGTTAACTTGAGATTGAAATTTTTAAAGCTCAACAACGATGGGCAACTTGATCTTTTCCAAGCACCTTTTGTAATAGAAACATCACCAGGATGTGAATCCATTGCAATTTAGCAGATCTAACGCGCTGACCCTTCTCATAGCTTGAAAATGTTTCAGGATTTTGGCCCTATGTGTCCAACGAACTGGCAAGCTTGATCTGTCCTCAATCTTCTGTCTGAAGTTTAAGACTCTCAAATTCCAACGAGCCACGACACGCTTATTTTCCCCACTTCTCCCTCGACTGTGTCGTGGCTGTAAACGGGAACAGGGAATTCTCTGTCATGCATTCTTAGCAGCACCGACTACCATGGCTTCATCAGTGAAGTGGACCTTAAGTACCACAAGTGAAGATGATCCTGAGTACCATCAGTGAAGTGGATCTTAAGTACCATAAGCACCATAAGTGCACATCAGTGAAATGGACCTTAAGTACCATAAGTACCACAAGTGAAGAGGATTCTGAGTACCATAAGTGAAGAGGATCTTAAGTACCACAAGTGAAGATGATCCTGAGTACCATCAGTGAAGTGGACCTTAAGTACCAAAAGTGAAGATGGTCCTGAGTACCATCAGTGAAGTGGACCTTAAGTACCACAAGTGAAGAGGATCCTGAGTACCATCACATGCAGTGAAGAGGGTCTTGAGGAGGTCTTGCCCTAAACCGGAAGCTAGTGCAGCGTCTCTCACATAACATGGCTACAGCTCGGTATACAAGATATGAGGATTTCGTCAGATTAGCGATGATAATTCTGGCTGCATGCTGCGTCGTTAAAAATGGACGACGAGAAGAAGCACAGGCAGCGTTGCAATAATATTGCGGGGGTGTGAAAACGAAGGAATGGACGACGGTAAAGACAAATCTAATTAGATTGCAGTGTTGAAGCCTTGAAGGATATTAATTTCATCACGACTCCTCGCCACCGAAGCACTTGATTAAGCAACACAATATTATTGAAGACATACAGCTGCAGAATTGTCTAGGTCCTTCTATATATATATATATCTTCTCATCCTTCTATGTATATATATGTTCTCATCCTTCTATATATATATATATATATATATATATATATATATATATATATTCTCATCCTTCTATATATTATATTTATCCTCTCGTCCAGATGTATCCGAACAAAAAGCTAAAAATTTCCATCGACCTTGCTTTCCCGTCAATCCGTCGTGTTCGCGCTTATCGCATGCTCAATCATAAATTCTGTTTTTACCTGTGTTTCAGCATCATAAGCCGATTGGAAGACGTCCATGCAATACCGAACTTTAATAACGATTTTTTTCCATCTTGGACCAAAAAAGTGATAGACGCTGCATGCTGAAGCCGCAGAACATCATTAGCACGCTGATGATGAATTTATGATGCATGCGCCTTGTCTCATATATAGACAGTGGATTATTAAGTTTTTTTAATCTTTGTCAGATCTGTCATGAGCAGCACATGCAATGCAAGGACACACGACAGTACGAACAAAGAACTAAGCCTATAGATAGATATGAGGAACAACGAATTTAACGGTTGCCCAAACTGAGTTGTTTGCGGGGGTAGGGGCTGATGATCACCCTCCATTTCTGCTCATCCAGGGAACAATGCTATCTCATACCAATGCTATCTCACACTTTGCAATCAGATCTATCTCCATCAACCCGTTCTTCGCTATTGACTGACATAGGCTATACCCCAAATGCATCTTTCCGCTGTCTCAATAACACTTTCTTTCCCCTCGGTCATTCGAAGTGGCAGCGCCTCTAATTGGTGTGCACTGTGAAGGACGATTTTTAAAATAATTCAATCGTTAGGGAATTTATATAATTATGAAGCCACCTCAAGAAAACTACTCAGAAGCGCTCCCGATTCCAGCGTGCGAAGAACCAATATTTTAAAGCTTGATGGGGACGGATGCTGGTATATAGAGTCCAAAGGTGCACACTGCACAGGCGTTACTCTAAGAAAGGCCGTTCCAAACCACTGCATCTACCACAGAGAAAACTCAATAATTCTTCAAAGTTGCAGTTTGAGCAGTTCTAAGGAACCAAAAGAACTCATCATTGTCAAGCAGAGCATATGCAGTAGGACACAACGTCCTTGGAAACCTGGCGTGAGGCAGCACAGCTGCAGTCGGAAGTAAGCTGTGACAAGACCTTGAAGACATCGCAATGTGCCAGAGCAGAGCCACCTTAAATTCAACACGTTGGCAGTGAAGAACCTCCAATATAATTATAGCTGGATTTATCGATATACATGTATACGGTACAAAGCAATTATTACTGTTGAAAATAGATGCGTCGTCATTCACCGCGTCATCAAAATCCGTGCTTACGTCACATGCATGTGGCCTTGTAAAAAGATACTCTGAAGTATCAGAAGATCTGTTTTCGTGTCGAATAACCTTCTCTTAATCTTAAGCCGGATTTGGCGAAGGGAAGGAAGGTGGAAGGTGGCAGGGAAGGTGGCAGGATTCAGAACATCGCAGCACTACAGCAGCTGCTGTAGCAACATTATTTCTTGATTATCTGAGATAAGTGCGTTGGAATTGAAACCTCCCTGCATGGTATGGTTGTTGATAGTATCCGTGTCCATTCCAACGTTTGCATATACAATGCATAAATTGATTATATGATTGTATGAGTGTATGAATGAATGAATGAATGAATGAATGAATGAATGAATGAATGAATGAATGAATGAATGAATGAATGAATGAATGAATGAATGAAGAATGAATAAATGAATAAATGAATGAATGAAGAATGAATAAATGAATGAATGAATGAATGAACGAATGACTGAATGAATGAAGAATGAATAAATGAATAAATGAATGAATGAAGAATGAATAAATGAATGAATGAATGAATGAACGAATGACTGAATGAATGAATGAAGGAGTGAATGAATGAATGAATGAAGGAATGAATGAATGAATGAATGCAACTATGTACATGCATATAGGCCCTATGCGTGTATTTAATCATCTACCGGTACTCACGCATACAGACATATTTTGTGTTTGATTGCAAATATATATTCGATGCCTGTGGTTTCTCATTAGTTTGGACCGCATTGATCCTTTTTCAGTTTGATGGTGTAAAAAAACACACAAATGTCTGCTTTCGCATTTTTGTCGGATATATTTTCGTCCTAATAATTATAAGAGCAACGTCGTTGGTCTCCGTTCCTTCCAG
This sequence comes from Lumbricus rubellus, assembly GCA_945859605.1. Lineage (NCBI taxonomy): Eukaryota > Metazoa > Annelida > Clitellata > Crassiclitellata > Lumbricidae > Lumbricus > Lumbricus rubellus. The sequence continues at coordinate 9,350,379 of OX243812.1, forward strand.
CATGCATAACAACTGCATGGTGGACATGAGTCATGTAAAATGTGTGTACTAAGGAGGCATAGATAGACCTACACGTTATTGTTATTTTCGTCACCGGATGAACTTCGGTTAATGCAGCGCTCGATTCCATTCCTCGTTCAATCCACAATGTT
>OX243812.1:9350730-9380730 GCA_945859605.1 Lumbricus rubellus
AAAAGCTGAAGACCCCACTGGAATTAGATTAGATTAGATTAGATTAGATTATGTGAGATTAGATTAGATTAGATTAGATTAGGTGAGATTAGATTAGGTTAGATTAGGTTAGATTAGATTATATTAGATTAGATTAGATTAGATTAGATTAGATTAGATTAGATTAGATTAGATTAGATTAGATTAGATTAGATTAGATTAGATTAGATTAGATTAGATTAGATTAGATTAGATTAGATTAGATTAGATTAGATTAGATTAGATTAGATTAGATTAGATTAGAATAGATTAGATTAGATTAGATTAGATTAGATTAGATTAGATTAGATTAGATTAGATTAGATTAGATTAGATTAGATTAGATTAGATTAGACTAGATTAGATTAGGTGAGATTAGATTAGATTAGAATGGATCAGGAGGTTGAATCATAAAATTTTATAGCTTTTGATTAAATTGTTTTAGTTTGGACCGCGTGATTCAGACGAGATAATACATACAATACATACAATACATACAATACATACAATACATACAATACATACAATACATACAATACATACAATACATACAATACAGGTAGGTTAGACTGTTGACATTTAATTACATTAGAACGGCTTACATTAGAACAGCAGCTTACAATGGATCTCATGCGATCAAATGCAATGACCTCTGATCCTTTCTAATTTAATCATCATCTCTAAACTACAATAATTATAGCCACGCTCCGTTTCATTCAATAATACAACCGATCTTGACACCGAGTTATCTGTGTGTTTGTGTGTTTGTGTGTGTGTGTGTGTGTGTGTGTGTGTGCGTATGTGGGTGGTCGTGTGTGTGGGTGTGGGTGGGCGTGTGTGTTGGTGCGTGGGTGTGTGTGGGGTGTGTGGGTGTGTGTGCGCGTGTGTATGTGTGCACATGTGCATACGTGACGCATATTCAGCAAACAATCGATGCCCATATTAAATACAAACCACGTATACATCTAATAGTCATATATATATATATATGTGTGTGTGTATATATATATATATCAAGTGATTATTCATCATGCATAACAAATTTTAAATGCAAATATATACTCACACCAGCTCCATTGCATTTTGCACTGTAGAGGGCGGAAGGTGCTATGGGGTCAGAAGGTGTTATTATTGGGGAAGGGTATTGGTGGTGGTGGTGTTGTTGCAGCTGCGGGATATGGCATCGGAAACCAATCTGGCGATTCTCGTTGTTTGCGAGAGAAAGAGAGAGAGAGAGAGAGAGACAGACAGACAGACAGACAGACAGACAGACAGACAGACAGACAGACAGACAGACAGACAGACAGACAGAGACAGAGACAGTAACAGAAACAGAGACAGAGACAGAGACAGACAGACAGAGAAAGAGAGAGAGACGAAGGGGCAGAAGAAAGAGGATTGGAGTTATGGGAGAGGAGGACGGAAAAGGATTAGGAAAGGAGATAAATGGCGATCGTCGCTAAATTCGGATTAATGGAAGAGACGGAATTGAAACGGAAACTCGACGCCATTTCCGCTTCCCCTCCTCATATCACTTTCCCCTCACCTCCTTCCTCTTTTATCGCCTTTGTCCTCATCCTCTTTGTCCCACCCTCCTCCTCTTTCTTCTCCTCCTCCTCCTAGAAGAATCTAGTAGCCGTAATCGTTATCGTAATCGTAATCGTGATCGTAATCTCCAAACTTCTAAAGCGCCACTCGAAAGCTAAGCGCAGGGCACCAGCTTATTCACGAGCGCTTCAGCATTATAGCATATAGACGTACGATTGTGGAATATAATATCACTGCACGGTTCTATATGAATAATGATTCTAATTAGAGCTTTACGTTGCACCACTTCAAGAAGAAAATAATTAGAGGCGGTATGTACACGTACGCTGTGCAGCTGTGTGAAGTGTAGAAATGCCATCAGCTATACAGTTGCAAACCATGCACAGTCTGTTCAAGAACACGTCTTCAGAACTAAAGGAGTCACCTGCTGCGATTGCAATGGGCGAGGGACACACACGCACTTGGCCCCTGCTGCAGGTGTATGTAGTTATACGCAAAACTACAATCTTTTGATAATATATCTAATTACAACACAATCTAGCAAGTTCTTGGGCGTTATAGCAGAAACTAGACATGATCAATGGGTGGAACAGGAAGTAGAATCTATGGCATTATAAGAAAACATTTTGTATCGTACTATCACTAACACGTACGACTATCAATAGACCCTCTGGGTAGGCTATACCAGCGGTCTGTTTGAGTGAAGAAGGGGCCTCTATAATGTTTATATACACAGGAACTCAATCTTCAGGATTACCAAAACTAGTTTTGAATCCTTTGAGGTTGCCTATCTAAGCCTAAACAGCAATGAAATGTAACGAATAACCTTAGGAAAACAAAAACGCGATCTAGGCCTAATTAGTAGCGCTATTATCAACAAGCACCAAGCAACAAGAGTTATTCAACACATAATAATTTATCTTCAATTAATAATTAGTTACTATGGATTGCCACTCGCAGAATCGTTTCATAATCCTCTGCTAATTAGCACCAGGGAAAATAATGTCTACACTTTTTTAATCATAGGCTCTGTGACAATACAAGCCTATTAGTATATCCTACACGTATACTATTCCCCCCCCCCACTGCATGGCATTTTTATGGCATACGTGACCCATCATTCTATTGTGGTGTTTTTTCAATTTCATGCTAGTAGGTTTACTAAACATTTACTCCATAGATTATAATATGCCAATTTTTTCATGTCCAATATCACCAATAAACGCAAAAGGGAGATTCTATTTCAATGTGGAGAAGACTTTGTTGCTATACAGTATACAGAGTTTCCGAGGAGACTGTATCCACCAATGGAGACTCTGCTTTGAGGGTGGGGGAGACTTTATTTCTTGACACCTGCATACGCATGCGCAGCGAGATAATTATTATTTTCGCAAAATGTTTTTTTCTCTCGCCGTCCGACAATTCAACAGTGAAATCGTGACAGGAGGTCGTCATGAAAAAATGAAAGACAGCAACGGGTGACAACATTCTGTGAAATACAAAAGTAGACGACACGACAGAGATTATTATTCCGACGGAATCGCTGCTGGAAATGTTCGCGGAAACTCATCAGTAAAAATTATCAACCGAATGCAGATGAATAAAATTATCGATTGACTGGGTGAATGGATGGAACGATGCAAATGTGTGTGTGGTCAAAAAAACGGACATACATGTAGACAGACACACAACAAGAGCCTGACAGAGAAAGACAGAGAAAGAAGGAAGCGTATAGACACAGATGAATATTCAGACATGCAAACAGACAAACAAACGACACAAATACATGTAGGCCTACACATACGTATGCAGACATAAAAACAGAAGAACAAAGAGATAAATGTTCAGACAAATTAGACACCTAAAGCCTACAGACAGACAGACAGACGGAATGATACACACACAGAATAGACAGACACATCTATACAGACGGACACACAAGCAAACATGTCTGTCTATGTCTGTCTGTCTGTCTGTCTGTATGTCTGTCTGTCTGTCTGTCTGTCTGTCTGTTTGTCGATGTATGTCTGTCTATGTATGTCTGTATGTCTGTGTAAATCTCGAGCACGTGTCAATACTCGCTACAATCATAACCGTCCACGCTGTTCTTTTAAGATGTATGCGTTAGTCCGTCTATCTGCGCTGGTTCCCTGTTGGTCAGTTCGTCAATATTCTGTCAACGGAAGTCGTCAACGGAAGTCGTCAACGCTGTGTTTAGAGTATTAGGGGATTTAGGGTAGACTGCCCTAATGTTCCTCTGGTCATCTCATAACCAATCCATCCTATTGTTCCCTTGTCCGACATAGACTTATGTGTTATACAATCGTATGATAAATACATTTATCTACAATCTATAATCCTCTTTTTTTCTGTTTCTCCACTGCTTCGTCTTCTTCTTCGTCCTCTTTTCTTCTTTCCACTTCCTTCGTCTTATTGCATTTGTCCTTACTCTTCCTATACAGGCCTACTGCTCATTTTCTTCCCGTCCTTACGCGTTCTTCTACGTTTCTTTATATCTCTTTCACCTGCTCTATCTCTCTCTGTGTTATGCCTCTTTCATGTGTACACCTCCCTCTATCCCTATCTTCCTTCCTCTTTTCTCCTTCCTTTTCCCCTTCCTTCCTTCCCTTCTCTGTCTCTGTCTCTGTCTCTGTCTCTCTCATTCTCTATCTCTCTCTGTCTCTGTCTCTGTATCTCTCTCTGTCTCTGTCTCTCTCTGTCTCTGTCTCTCTCTGTCTCTGTCTCTCTCTGTCTCTCTCTGTCTATCTCTCTATCTCTCTATCTCTCTGTCTCTATCTCTCTATCTCTGTCTGTCTCTGCCTCTGTCTGTCTCTCTCTCTATCTCTCTGTCTCTCTCTGTCTCTGTCTCTCTCTGTCTCTGTCTCTCTCTGTCTCTCTCTGCCTATCTCTCTGTCTCTGTCTGTCTCTCCTCTCTCTCTATCTCTGTCTGTCTATCTCTCTGTCTGTCTGTCTCTCTCTTTCTCGGATCGACCAAGATCTCATGGAATGATTTCCTGCCACTGCGCTTCTTTCTTCTTTCTTCTTCTTTTCATTCTCTATTGTTTTTCGTTCTTTGTCTCTGATTATTTCGCCTTTATAGCACCTGCTGACTTACCATCACACCATCACGTCTCCCATCAAGACTACCCACTCAATTCCATAACAGGTACGCTCACACACCCGCTTTCTTTCTAACATTCCCACTATCTTCGTTGACCACTTTCTAAACAATTATTTTGTCCTAAACTATTTACCCGTCATTCAGTCATTTACCCACCTAACTCACCAGCTCATCGTCTCGCTCACAAACTCACTCGTTCACCCACACATAATTTTGCCAACTTATTCATTCACCCATCCAATCAGTGCACTTGACAAACTGATTTTTTCAGCTTAATTCACTCAACTAAACACCCACACACTCAGTCACACACCAACCCACCCACCAGCCATATCACCCCCCATTCATTCATCGAACGTTACACAGAACATGCGCACATGTGCACAGATCATAAAGCTCAATTTCTCGACACTATCCACGCGCCAATTAATTCTTAGAAATATTCCTCGAGAAGTCTTTGTAGCTGCAGTAGGCCTAGTCGTCGGTCGTCATCATCATCATCGAGTCAACGGTCATAATATATATGTATATTTATTTATATATATATATTTATTTATGTATATATATATAATACGAGTCTTTCTATGAACTCGATCGGTCGTCTGGTCACGAAAAGCCCGCGCAAATCTAATGACGCCAAAGAACCGGCTAGACCAACTGTCTCCAAAGAATGAAAAGGCGCTACATAAAGACTCAGACAGCGCGCCATAAACGACTCTGCTTGGCTCGCCATGATAACTGCGCACCTCTGACTTGGTTTCGTTTAAATTACAAAATTACATTAGGTAGCATTCTCTGTCTGCGCCTCTATGTCACTGTCTGTAGTTCTTCATGTTCCTTTGCCTGCCTGCCTGCCTGCCTGTCTGCCTGCCTGACTGCATGTCTGCCTGCATCCATGCATGCATGTATGCATGCATGCTTGCCTCTAACCCTTGCCTTTCTTGTCTACCACCGTCTGTCTGAGTTATTAATTAATGCGTCTGCCTTTATTATCATAGTCAAAATAATTATTTAGGTCCGTAATGTCAGAGAGAAGTAATAGAAGAAGAGACAATGGCACAGACAGAGAAAGCGACAAAGGGACAGGCAGAGATATATACAGACACAGCTACTAGCTAGGCGTCCTACAAAGATAAGACCGACAACTCTCATAGTCTGCTGCAGCAGTGTATTTATACAGCGCCTTTCTATTATAGCATCTCTAAGGCCACATATATTGCATCTCTTGTAATAGCATCGTCAGCAGCAGCAGCAACAGGAAGCGAGGTTACGCATCACCGACTCTTCATATCTGGGTGGTACACAAACGCCAGTCAACAGACTGTATCCACTTCCGTTTTATGGCGTCAAAGTCGTTCGAGCGTAGCGGATCGTGGAACCGAAATCCGGCGGCCATCGTGGACAGAATTGGGTCCGATTATTACTTAACGCATCACTGAATCCACAACCATCCTTTGCCAACGCATGACTTAACCCAGATCAGCAGCAGCAGCAGCAGTCAGCGCTGAGAAGAACACAGCGCTGGCAGCAAGATCCGTATTCGCTTAAGCCTTAAACAAGCGCTGGCTTTCGTTCGCTTATAATTATGACTGCGGCCTATTGTGCAAATGCAGCAAATCATTCGTCCTGAAGAAACTGTATCAATAGCCGATGATTAAATATTAACGGTGGCCTTTTATTTTGGAGCATCCACTCAACAATTAATGCGTGTGTTTACTATCATTATAGGCCTATCAGCTCTAACTTTGTAGGCTATACCTGCTGCATGTCTGCCTGCATGCATGCAATTATCTGTTTATGCATTGCATATAATTTATATATGCATCCATACATGTACCTTTGTTTATAAAAGACAATTCTGAATTATATTCATTTATCAAATACAGAATTATAGGTAACTTAGTCTAGTGAATATAATGCATCTATACATGTACATACTGTAGGCTATAGGCCTACACAATGCAGAAAGAGACGGAAAATAATATTATAGAATTAATATAATCGTTTATTTATATATGTACAATTAGAAATATATATATATTATAGTTGTACATATAGGCCTATTATTACATATTATATAGTTGTACATAATATCATAAATAAACGATTATATAATATATATATATAATTAATAATTATATATAATATATTATGCACATTATTATGGCCTGCTTCTTTCGCAAGCCGTACGTTACCTCGGTTGTGACGGGTCACGTCGCCAGGAACTGTAACACGTTTTCACATTATTATACGAATCTAAAGGAACGACGCATTAATCCGAAATCCTCATTCTACTGTCTTAGCGCCCAGGCATAGAAATACAATCCCCTTCACATTCGTCATCGGTATGCGTATATGCCTATTATACATGCACAGTATTTGCATGTAATATTTATCTCTGTAGGCCTAAATGATAATTGTTGTATAAACTCTTTTATAATAGTCATATCATAGCATATTTAATATGTTCTATTCTAGTCCACTCTGTTCCAAATTCTGTTCTGCTCTATTTTATTCTGTTTCATTTCATTCTGCTATTCTGTTCTGTTCTATTTTCTCCGTTCTACTTCTGATACACAAGCATAGGTGGAGGGGAAGAGTGAGGGAGAGAAACACAGAGACGGGGAGAGAGAGGAGGGAGAGGAGAAAGACAGACAGATTCAGAGACAGGGAGAGATAGAGAGAGACAGAGCGAATAAGAGAGAGATGGACATAATTATAGATGGAGGGAGAAGGAGAACGGGAGAGAATAGAGAGATTAACGAAAGCCTACATGCACCTAAGCGACAAAGTATTTGTTGAAAGTTGATTGGTGCATTGCGGGTTCGCTTGTGATTGGTCTATCACCTGAAACTTTGCACTGAAGCTAAGAACAACACGCAGCTTTGGTGACGTATAGTATTTGTGTCAGCTTTGGTCAGCTTATGTAGCAACAGCCGACTCGGCATAAGCCGAGTTCAGTCGAACAGATTATCTCATGCACATGTTAATGGAGTCGTTTGACTGAGATGTACCGAGGGCTGTTAGAGACAGCCGCAGATTAAAATCTTCAATAAACCTTATTGTTGTGTCTTTTGATAAAAGCATTGTCACACTTTTCTCTCTATCTTTAGCTGCAGTCCTCATTTTATTTTATTAATATACATAAATTAATTATACAACGTACTGTAAATTCTACATCTGCTGTTACCCTTCATTCAATGTTCACAAATAAAATTATATACAGACAAACATACATACTAAGAAACAACGAAGTCGCGCACAGCATGATGCACTCACTTAGACTATATATGTAATACATGTATGTATGCAATATATGCATGTTTATAAGACAAGAATATTCTTTAATTGACCAACTACTATTTACATTTTGATGCACACACATGACATAATAGCCTAAGCATATATTATCATCTATTAGAGCCAATGAAAAGTCAAATATACTGTAATGTAGGGCAAGTACATGCATGCATATAGTTGCATATTCATGTTTGCACTTTGCATAACGTATCAAAGTACTTAATACATGTATATTATCTCGTTTACGCACCCTATACATACAATGCAATGCAATACAATACAATACATAGACCTCGCATGCACAACAATTACATCAGATCTAACAGTCTGTTCTACGACGGTTTGAGCTGCAATCTGTCTTCACGAAGTCCACCGTCACAACCTAGAGAGTGCCTTTGTATGCAACGCGTGATGATGATAATAGCTAATTATCTGTTCTAATTACGCTCCAATCATTCTCGTCCCATTCTACTCTCTGCAGCTATTCTCTGTTCCAGCTGATTACCATAGCCACAAAGAAACCGTCGTTGATTGCCCATGGCGGCGTTGCTATAGGCAACCGTTGGTCGTCAAGGCGACGTAACCTGCCTCCGCTGCTGCAGCAGGACGACGCGTGCGAACGATCGTCTGAAGTCGGTGTTGAAGATGGTGTAGATGATTGGATTGATGCAGCTGTTGAGATAGCCGAGCCAGACGACGATTGAGACGAACCAGGGTTCGAACCCAGGACAGGAGGCGACTGAGGATGCGAGGCGGATGCAACTGGCGTTGACGAGACTCATGCTGAAGAAGGGCAACCAGCAGATCAGGAAAACACCTGAAAAAGCAACAAAAACAACAACAATGACAACAATGACAACAATGACAACAACATGTCTCTCTGTCTCTCTTCGTCTGTCTCTGTTTGTTTGTGTGTTTGTCTGTCTTTCTATCTCTCTGCGTCTCTCTGTCTTTGTCTCTATATCTGTCTCTGTCTGTCTCTTGTCTGTCTCTGTCTGTCTCTGTCTCTCTGTCTCTATGTGTCTCCGTCTATGTGCCTGTGGGTGTGTTTTTGTATATCTATTTATCTCCCTTTTCTTTCTCATATCTCTTATCTCTCTTACTCTGACTGTGTGTCTGTGTCTGTGCCTGTATCTGTTTGTCTGTCTGTCTCTGTCGCTCAAGTTTGCCGTTCCAAACGAATCCCCAGGTGCATAATTCATGATATTATCCCCGACTTTGTCTGCCACTTTCTCTTTCTCTGTACATAAAAACCATTCTTTCTCTTCCCTATCTCTATCCTTTTTTGTTCTCTGGCTCTCTTACTGCTTGTCCGTCTCATTCTTTCTGTCTTACTATCTCTGCCTGTCTCTTTATGTATCTGTCTCATTGGTTCCCTCTCTAACTGTCTCTGTCTTTCTAACTATCGTATTATCTTTCTCGATCTCTACCCTATAGATCTAGCCCTGCCACCATCTAAAAACTATTACAATCTGTATCTCCCTAACTTTTTTTCTACCCGTCTGCCAATCTGCCCATCCCCCCACCTTCCTCCTATCGGTCACACTTTCTTCTGAGGCTTTCTCTCTTTCCACTAGCGCAAATCTGTGGACCTTTCGAAGCGTGCTTTTCTTCCGTCGGCTGAAAAGAAGCCGTAAAACTGGATTTACCGCGTTTGCCTCATTCGCTTTTAATATCAAACTCTACCGATCATGAACGGTCCGTGAAAACGCGCCTCACCGACACAGAACAGAGGACGCAGAAAAACACACCCTCGCCCACCGACGAAAAATCACCGTTGAAGAACATAAAGGAAAATGTAACGGCGTCTTTATGCAGCGCAGTTACATTCACTGGTGACTTTTAATTTACACAGAGAGCGATAAGCAAGACCGGAATAATTGTAAGACCATGTTCATGAAAAAGGTCGTGAGCTTTGCGATCAAGATCCAGATCGCGTACTCATGCAGGAACAGCATCGTAAGATTGAAGGAATTCTTGGTAATGTTTCATTCATAGTCTACGCTAATATAAAGTTTAATGAATCACAAAAAGCCAATTCTTCAAGCAATTGAATAAACGCACAGAAACAAGTCATCCATAATATTATCATTCATGTGTGTCACGTGTTTTTGCAATCAACAAATTATACATGATTCTATTGAATCTACCCCCCCCCCCCGAATCCCCTTGCAAGTTTCGCGACATCTCACAAAGAATCAAATACCGCTGAATTTCTCTTGTAAAAAAATACTATTGAGATTCATGTGGAAACGAACGTTCCAACAGAGGGAAATTCCAATTAAATCCTGAGTATGCAATTCGTGTTTGTCAGTTGATGCAACCTCAGGAAACTGCGTCAATAGACACATTGCTATATATAGCCGCCATCAGTCACTAAAGAACTGGCAATCGAGACTGATACTGTAACAGTCCCCTTGAAAGCTGTCTTCCTGTCGCTAACAAAAGCCAATCAACGAACGCAATCCTGTGTCGTTTTACACCAGTGAGCTATACATAAGAAAAGCAACACTGCACTACACAGTACACTAAAGAGTAAAGACGCCATATAAAGACCAACACTCAAGACCAAGACCATGGCCATTGCAAGACCAAAGGTCCAAGACCGGATTATTAAAGAAGCCATGTATGAAAAGGTCATCAAAATAACAGACAGCTCTTCCCTACCTGATTTTAAAGACCCAACCTCTCATTAAAGATTTGAGAATAGGTGCATTTTTCAAGTGTGCGAGGGGTAATAGTAGGCCTACCTCTACATATTTGCATTTGAGAGTATTACGTACAACCCACACACTTTAATACTCCATTCGAAGACTTAGATTCTTAGAACATAGGGCCAAGAGGGTACTAGTCCCTCCCCTTTGGAAAATTGACACCAATATTTTAACTGCTTTCGGTTTTCAACAAATGTCTACACACTAAACACAAATGATTGCAATGATGCAAGAAATGAAACCGATAGAATTATTGCATCTATATACATGTAGGAAGCAACAACAAACGTCTTTGATTTCATGCTTTGCATTTTTAAAGCTCTTGCATAGAAGTTAAACCGTCATCATTTCGTTTTTCCCCTCCTTCACAAATTTCTGCCGGCGCCCATGGGAAAGGTGCCAGGCCGACGGCCGTAGCTAAAGGGTTGTTTTGGGTCAAATGACTAAAAAATTTATCAACTTTTTTGACAGGGAAATGGTAGGCTGTGTTTTCCTGGAAATTTGGGCAAATGACTTTCCTGGAACAATCCTGGCTACCGCCTTGGAAAGGTGAGAATTTTTGTATACCCTTGCTCCAACTTTCTGGACTAAGGTAACCCCCCCCCCCTCCGCAATAAAAGCAAAGTCGACGTTCGCCACAGATTGACGTCCACGTGAATTTTCTTATTACGATAGCAAGAGACGAGAGTATCGCGTTCGCATGGCAAAGAAGCAGACATTGAAATTATTCTATGGCTAATGGTCTAAAGCACGACGTCGAAATAATTAGATGAATATCATATGCAAATGACATGCAAATGACATGCAAATGAGATGCAACAGTCTTAACATAATAATGACGATCTGAATAAGACATAGCGTTGCTCTCATTGCAATTTGCAATGAATTATTCGAACGCTGTTCAATACAGAGATTTGATCCGCGTATGAAAACATTGACCTCGCCAGCAAAAATCAACACGAGCGTATTATAGGACATAATTTGATTGATGCAATTGTCGCGACCCCCATTTTCAGAAACTGCCAGGTGTTTCCAAACGAGGTGCCACGCTGTTGGAGCGGCGTCCGTGAATTGAGGGGAACCGAAGATAGTGCCAAATAAGCAGGGTCAGCAGTTTCTACGGTATGCCCCAGGGCAGAGTCAATTCCTGATTGGCCGTAAGGGAGGGTAGCTTCCACCACTTCAGGCCGGGGTTGTCTTACACAGGTACCAAGGATAGCTCGAGTGGAAGGGACATACAGCTCAGCGGCTCTCGGTCTGAGAGCAACGACTTCATTTGCATAAAGGTCGTCAGGGTTCGAATCCGCTCCAACAGGTTTTTGGATCCCCCTTTCCTTTAGTGGTGTTACCACTTCCCTTAGCCGTTCCGAAACTACCTCACCTTCCTTCGAAGAAGGGATAAACTGACCCGGGCGTTCATGCAATTGACTTATCTCGTTATTTAGGTGCTCTATTTGAGAATCATGGCGCTCCATAAATTCTGCTAGTGTGCCTGTGAAGGACTGTAGAAGTTCGACGACTCCTGTTTTACTCGTCCCCTCGGGGTCATTATCATCCGGGGTTTCTCTTTCCTCATTCTCTTCCCTATTCTCCTCCACCTCGTCTTCATAAGATACCTCGGACATTTCAGGGTTATCTTAAGTCAAAGTTATTCAATACTCGTTTAGATTATTTAATTAAGCAAACGTATCTTAACTGCAGTTGACAAACTTTGTCAATGTTTAACAATAGTTGAAATTAAAAGCAACGTTCTCGTACGCTGTACAATATTCACTATTCAGAGTCTGTTCCGTAAGATTTAACTACACGACTTAATTATTACACGTTTCTAATACATGTTCTAACTTTACTCTGATTATTTAAGTAAAACACTTTAGGCTTATGAAGGTTAAATCTTATATCAGTTTTACAGGCGCGTTTCTCTTCTGAAAGAATTGTTCATTATTATCTAATCAATTTATACTCAATCAATTATCTAATTAATTATTGCACACGATCCATTCGTTGCTAATTATCTATCAACACTGCACACAGCCAAAGTATTATTCACAGATTACACTTATTCAATTTTCTCGGTTAAGGAATCAGATAAAAACCACAGTGATACTTCTCTACCCCTCCAGTAATTGTTATCGCAGCGATCGGCAATGACGACAATGGCGGTCACAAGGAATCGTCTACCAGAGAATTTACCACGGAAGAATTTTGGTTCTATTTCGTCGACAATTTAGTGTAAAAACTTCCTCCAGACTCTACGGTCTTAACCAGAAGTATCTTCAATATCTCGTTCGTCCGTTGAATTATTAAACCAATTATTTCAATGAAATTTCTGTCGGAATTCTTCTTATTTTTATCAACAATTTCGTCGGCACGAGCACGGAGATGTTGCACCCTCGAAACCTTTCCTCCGTCTGCCGATCTAGCTGCCTCGAGCCAATCAGTGAGAGTCCCGTGACCGAGGAGGTCCAATCAAAACGGTTGCGTTGCCGCCGATCTAAAAATAGAGTGTCGCAATGCAATATTCTCCGCTAAAAAGGATTACTGCTCCGGCGGTCAGTTCCAAAAAGGGGTTAAACTCCGAGGACCGCTCGCGAATTTAGCAAGGCCGCGAATCTAGGCCGCAAATCGTTTTAGGCCGCAAATCTATAATTAACGATCGCAATTTCCACGATCGTTACACTTCCCCCCACTTAGTCCGAAATTTTCCACCATAGAGGAAAATTTATCAGCTCCTGCTGATCACAACCGAGAAACATTATGCAACGGTACCGTAGAGGATACCATAATGTAAACAATAACCGAACATCAACACAATCAACTAAAGAGAGTTCGCTAAATCACATCAACTGCGATTACAATATGGCTAGAGATGTACCACATCTCAAGCATATATCACAAAACTTTGCAGGTCATGGCACAACTAAGAATTCGCAAAAGGCATCTCTCTAAACGAAACGCATGAACACACAACAGCTTCTATCACAATTGCAGCGAATGATTCTACTAGCAGTTATATCTTGAGCGGTACGAGATGACAGCAGCAACTGATCAAGGATAATAGCAAAGCATGACAGGTTAAACGAACAATCATATTACTATAATCATTACTTTCCTCCAATCCCATCACTTGCTCGGGACCACTTACAAGGATAAATAAATGTCTTCCTAAAGCACTAAAAGGTCATGTCCCGGCACCATATTCAGTAATATTATCAATTAAACAGCACAACATACCAAAGCATATCAATAACTACAGCACAAGACATCTTAAATGTCAAAGCGAACATTCATCCCATCACTCTGACAATTCATTTGCACACAGCATCACCAAATCCTGTTCCTAACCAGTCAGACCACACTACTGCTCAAGTATTACTCAGGGTTAGAAATTGACAACACTTACAAATAAGGCTGTATTCCATTTACACCACTCTTTCAGATACTACATACAACCACCAACGATTGCAACGAACTCCTTTCTGAGCATTCATAAACATGGGCAGTCAGCACATCATCACAGACAGAACACATTACACTTAGGCTGAGACTACTAAACAAAGGCTTTCCGTTTAGCTAAGCATTCTTAATACGCACTAGGACGGCATTATCCTCGGCCTATGCAATAATTTCTCCACGTCCCCCTTCCAAGACGGAGTATAACAGAGCAGACCACCCGGGACAAGTTAAACAAAGGAATTTACTGTTTAGTAAAACATACCCAAGAAACTGACGGGTTTCTCTCTGACCTAAGCTATGACCTCTCATCGTCCACCTTACAGGACGGAATACAACAGAGCAGAACAGTAACGCTAACTAGTAAACAAAAGGATTTACTGCTTAGTAAAGCATACCAAAGAAACTAGGCCGTCTACAGCTCACAACTCTAAACACCAGGTCATCTGTCTCACCTCTCATATAATCTAAACTGACTGCGGGGACATTAGACTACTTACAAGTCTACAATCTGTCTTACACACAAACTAGTCGGAGCTTACACATCACACAGACATACTAGTTCCTTTCAGACATTCAACCCAGACAACTCACTAGTCAACATCCAAAGACTGTGTCCACTAACTGCTACAAAGCTCAAGCTACTCATAATTCAATATGCTGCATTATACTCTACTAACTGTTATGATTATGCACATTCAACTTTAAAGTACATAGAAAACAGTTGCCTTTCTTTCTGTGGCAACAACAACAAAATGCAATGAAACACACGAGTGAACAATCTTATCTCTAATCACGATTATCATATGCATATCAATAAACAGAAGTAATACTGAACCACAGTGTATCATCATACATCAACTAAGAAAGAGGGGACTCTAACCTCTAAGCTACTACCCCGTCGCCATTATGCGACTATCATATACATACCAATGAACGTAACCATACTGAACTACAGTGTATCATCATACAACAACTAAGGAAGAGGGGACTCTACCCTCTGAGCTATTACCCCGTCGCCATTATGCGACTCACATCCGTATGTCTACAGCCATACTTCATTTACAATAACTACTAATGTGAGCGCTGCATAAAAATTTAAATACACAAAACAAACACAAACAACTTAACTAACAGTCTATCACATTACATCACATTACCTCCTACACACGGGCCCATACCCATGGTTCCTATTGGGGCTCGAGCGCTGTATAAACCTTCTTGCAAATTCACAATTATTTTGCACATGTTTAATCTGCACAGCCACAAAATCATCTTTATTCAACACAACAACAGCAATCTGCATATTCTCTAAAACTAGACTAATTGGCTGATGATTCTGGGTGACTCCGGTGCTTTCGCTCTCGCCGGCTCGATGAGCGGAGAGGACGAATGGATGATGCACATCCCAATCCTGTTGATTCTGGGCTACCACCTTGGCAGCAGAGACTTGGAGCGAAGATCCAGTCGGAGGAGAAGTTTCTGGCGTCGCAGGCTTCGGTTGTTTCTCCACATCTTCCTGAAGATGAATTCCTTCCAGGTTCCTTTTCTCCTTCTCACCATCTGATGCAGCCAGAGGGTCACGAGTTACCACGATTCTTCTGCACAGTCTGGAGCGAGGTTTGCAATGAACTGAGAACTTATGCTCCCCCACCAGAACCCAGTTATGACCCACATGCCATAAAACGTTTTCGTCCTTCATCCACGAGAGGCCCAGAATTAGTTCGGAAACCTGTTCGGTCACCAAACAGGGTATCTCGAATGGTCGGCCTTCAATCTGCAACTTCAGTTTCGTTTCGCCGAGTACACGGATGGCTGAACCGTTTGCTGCTAACAGGGATTGCTTAGAGTGCTGGATTTCGGCAGGGTCTACCAACGAAGCAGGGCACAGAGTCATTTCACACCCCGAGTCCAGCAGCCCCAGCAAATGTTTACCTTTTATGGTTACTGAAAGGTAAGCGTCATTTCGTCCCTTCACATGTCTCGCATTGTTCACCGTGTTCGATTCTGGTTCTTGTTCTTGTTCTCTCTGCCATGTGTTGTCTGTCCTGCTAGGGCAAACTCGAGAAAGGTGCCCGGGTTGATTACACTCGTAGCAACGTCTGTTGTCTCGGGCTTCTCCTTGGAAACGGTTATTTGGACGGCGATCCCCCGGTTGATTTCTGAAGCCATTGTTCTCCTTTGGTTGAAACGGTCGTCGCGGTTGCCACTGTCGAAATTGTCCATCAGCAGAAGTAGTATTCGGTTGCGGGGACCACTTCTGAAGCATTTCTTCCATCTTCCGGGTCATCTGTTCTTGAAGTCGGTTCAGCTTTTCGTCAAGGTCAAGTTCGGTTTCTTTCACATTCGAAATGCGCCCAGGACGACGATCACGACGGTCGGCAGCGTCTTCATCCGACCAGCGATAGCCTTCCAGTCTCATGGCGATTTTGTAGGCGTTGTCTAAGGTGGCTGGTTCTCTTTCTCGTACCTTCAGGGCCAGATCTTTATCTCGTAGAGCATCCAGGAATGCTCTGATAGCGATGGTCTCGCTGTGCGTTGATGTTGGTCCCGGAAATGCGAGGATCATCAGTTTCCGGATATCTTGAGCCAGTGAACCAAGGTCCTCGCCCACCTTCTGACGACGAGTGTTCAATTTAGTTTGATACAGAGCAGCTTGATCGGTGCTTCCGTATCGCAGTTTCAACCTACTGACCAGATCAGCAGTGGTCACCAAAGCTTCAGAGTCAAATTCGTGTAGCAGTTGATCGACAGGTTCAACCAAGGCACAGGTCAGTTGGGCCAGCTTCTCTTCCTCAGTCCATCTATTGTTCTTCGAGCATACCTCGAATTTCTTGAGGAATACTTCCACCGACGTCTTACCATTGTAGCGGTCCAGCTTCATTTGCGATTTCATTCTTCTATCTGGAAAATTTGAAGATTCAGGTTGTAGTTTCCCAGCAGGTTCTTTCTTTTCACTAGCAATTTCTTGGACTGCATTGTCGATTGTCGTAGATGAATTCTGTGGAGGTTCTCTGAGTGTCTGCAGCAGGAGGCGGAGCAGTTCTTCTTGATTGAAATTCTTACGATGCTCATCGGATCTGATTTCGCTTGCACTGTTCAGTTTCACAGCAGTAGCACTGTTCGATTTCACCACAGCGTTTATCGGAACTGTTTGTGTCGCTGACGATTGCACAGATTTATTCAGTGTCGAAATCTGTTCACCATGAGCGGTTGGATCAGCGACCAGATGCTGATATGGCGTGTAAGGCATGTACGAAGGTTGACTTGCCTTCCACCGTTGATATTCGCAGCTTTGTGTCACGTGGGTTTCCGACGACAGGTTCGGTGTCGACATGAGCGGCTGACCGGAAGGAAGGGTGAGCGTAGATATTCGTGGAGCGACGCCAGAGGGCAGGAAAGGTTTTTCGGAAGCCATGACGTTGAGCGACGACGGGGAGAAGGTGGTAGCCCACGAGATGGTTGTCGTTGTCTGACCGGGATGTGCACCTCGAAGCACCAGATGATTTTCCCTCAGCGATGATGGATCCCCATTATCTGAAACTAACAGTCGTGAGTTAGTAAATGCCTTAACATCATTTTGCCCTAAAGCTACCGCATGGGAATCGAGTACAAGATTATGCAAAGGCCGCATATCTTTTATTTCAGAATGCTCGCTATCCGATAGACATTTTTCAGTTAATTGATTTCTTAATTGCCTTTGTTTACTTCGCATGTAATAGTCAAAATCAAAACCTTTATATGCAGTTCTCATATCATGATCATACATCCTTTGAGTGTCTACATTAGCATCATCAGTTGTAGCTCTGGTGCTAAATATCACTTTTGGTCGGGCGCCATAGAAATTTTCTGGGTTATTTAGTTCATCTATTCCTCCAAGAAAATTTCTCTTTCCATCAGCACCTGCACTAATTCTGATGTCACTTGCTACACCTGAGCTTATCTTAGCAGGACCCTCGGTATCCGAACTCAATTCAACCCCGCTTACTCTGGTATCACTTGTTATACCAGCCCTTAGCTTCATCCCACTAATGGTACCACTTGTCGCGACCCCCATTTTCAGAAACTGCCAGGTGTTTCCAAACGAGGTGCCACGCTGTTGGAGCGGCGTCCGTGAATTGAGGGGAACCGAAGATAGTGCCAAATAAGCAGGGTCAGCAGTTTCTACGGTATGCCCCAGGGCAGAGTCAATTCCTGATTGGCCGTAAGGGAGGGTAGCTTCCACCACTTCAGGCCGGGGTTGTCTTACACAGGTACCAAGGATAGCTCGAGTGGAAGGGACATACAGCTCAGCGGCTCTCGGTCTGAGAGCAACGACTTCATTTGCATAAAGGTCGTCAGGGTTCGAATCCGCTCCAACAGGTTTTTGGATCCCCTTTCCTTTAGTGGTGTTACCACTTCCCTTAGCCGTTCCGAAACTACCTCACCTTCCTTCGAAGAAGGGATAAACTGACCCGGGCGTTCATGCAATTGACTTATCTCGTTATTTAGGTGCTCTATTTGAGAATCATGGCGCTCCATAAATTCTGCTAGTGTGCCTGTGAAGGACTGTAGAAGTTCGACGACTCCTGTTTTACTCGTCCCCTCGGGGTCATTATCATCCGGGGTTTCTCTTTCCTCATTCTCTTCCCTATTCTCCTCCACCTCGTCTTCATAAGATACCTCGGACATTTCAGGGTTATCTTAAGTCAAAGTTATTCAATACTCGTTTAGATTATTTAATTAAGCAAACGTATCTTAACTGCAGTTGACAAACTTTGTCAATGTTTAACAATAGTTGAAATTAAAAGCAACGTTCTCGTACGCTGTACAATATTCACTATTCAGAGTCTGTTCCGTAAGATTTAACTACACGACTTAATTATTACACGTTTCTAATACATGTTCTAACTTTACTCTGATTATTTAAGTAAAACACTTTAGGCTTATGAAGGTTAAATCTTATATCAGTTTTACAGGCGCGTTTCTCTTCTGAAAGAATTGTTCATTATTATCTAATCAATTTATACTCAATCAATTATCTAATTAATTATTGCACACGATCCATTCGTTGCTAATTATCTATCAACACTGCACACAGCCAAAGTATTATTCACAGATTACACTTATTCAATTTTCTCGGTTAAGGAATCAGATAAAAACCACAGTGATACTTCTCTACCCCTCCAGTAATTGTTATCGCAGCGATCGGCAATGACGACAATGGCGGTCACAAGGAATCGTCTACCAGAGAATTTACCACGGAAGAATTTTGGTTCTATTTCGTCGACAATTTAGTGTAAAAACTTCCTCCAGACTCTACGGTCTTAACCAGAAGTATCTTCAATATCTCGTTCGTCCGTTGAATTATTAAACCAATTATTTCAATGAAATTTCTGTCGGAATTCTTCTTATTTTTATCAACAATTTCGTCGGCACGAGCACGGAGATGTTGCACCCTCGAAACCTTTCCTCCGTCTGCCGATCTAGCTGCCTCGAGCCAATCAGAGACGACGTCACGTGACTCGTGAGAGTCCCGTGACCGAGGAGGTCCAATCAAAACGGTTGCGTTGCCGCCGATCTAAAAATAGAGTGTCGCAATGCAATATTCTCCGCTAAAAAGGATTACTGCTCCGGCGGTCAGTTCCAAAAAGGGGTTAAACTCCGAGGACCGCTCGCGAATTTAGCAAGGCCGCGAATCTAGGCCGCAAATCGTTTTAGGCCGCAAATCTATAATTAACGATCGCAATTTCCACGATCGTTACACAATAATTTTATGTGAATTGCTTGGTCTGACTGAAGTGATTGATTTGATTGATCTGTGATTGATGTGATTGGTGTGCTTGATTTGATTGATGTGATTGATTTGATCGATTTGATTGATGTGATTGATGTGATTGATTTGATTGGAGCGATTGATTTGATTGAACTGATTGGTGTGAGTTTTGTGATTGATTTGATTGATGTGATCAGTATGATGAATGACGTTGATCTATTCTAATTATTTCATTCTGTGTAGGGGCTAATGTACAGGGTGGCGCAGAAAAAACCGGACTATTAGTAATTATTGCCTTAAACTATCATTAGACTGCAGGAATGACACAGAAAAATGGCATTGGTTTGGCATTTAATATAGCCTAACATTGAATGAACTGTAAAATTTCAGAGTTTTCTGAATGCGTAAGAAATTTAAGTCAAAGTGATGTCCTCCGTTTGCTGCGATAACCAATGATAATCGCTTGCGAAACTGGCCAATAGCCCGGTTGATAGTGTCCTCGCTGATTTCGTCCCAGCATGCGGTCAGAACTTCTTTCAAATGTTCAATATCTCGAATTCTCTGCCTGTAGACAAGCTGCTGAAGCATTCCCCAGATTGAATAGTTTACGGGATTCAAGTCCGGACTGTTCGGTGGGCAATTTTTTGGTTCAATAAAGTCTGGAACGTGAGCAGTGAGAAAAGCAACTGTTTTTCGTGAACGATGAGCAAGTGCTCCATCCTGTTGGAAAGTGAAATTGTCACCAGAGTGAGCTATAATGTCTGGCAGTAATACGCTGAACAGTTCTACGAGATATAGCCTACCAGTTTGACGTTCAATTTCTCTCGGAGATTTGCTTGTTCCCGGTTGGTCTTCTTGACTTGAAATCAGTTCCTCGACCTTCGCTACGTTATCAGCCGCACGAACCGATCGCGGTCGACCGCTACCTTGCTTTCTTTTAGTGTCGCCAGTTTCGTCGATCTTTTTAATCAAATCATTCAACGTACTTCGCTTCCATTGTCGTTGTGGGAATTCTCTAACCATTCGAAGCGAACTCCATCCTTTTTCGAGTCTTAACGCACGAATTAACGATTTATCATCAATTGTCAGCAGACGCTTCGCCATGACGGTACAAAGAATAGTTAACGCCATAGAATACTTGATGTCAGTTTTATTTTATGTAGCGCTCTCATTTTTCTGTGTCATTTCTGTCTAATGATAGTTTTAAAGTGATAATTACTTTGGTTATTCAAGCGATGCAATCGCAAAAACTAATAGTCCGGTTTTTTCTGCGCCACCCTGTATATAGTCTAGGGCCTCTAGGCCATATCTAAACCACCTCAACGTAGAATATTATTCAACACATTAGTTAGTAGGCCTAGTAGTAAAAATTGGCGAAAATCGCGGAAAACTCAACGTTGTAAAGACACTCTTCTATTTACCGGATTCAATCCAAAAATAACGCAAAGAAACAATACGCTGTCGCTATAATACATGATGAATGACGATGATGTCAGAAAAATGTCCTGTTTCAAATGAGGAATCGTCTGCAGATTCGTCTCGATTGGAACCCTCCTCCCACCCCTTCTCGTTGTCCGATGTAAAGTCATGATGCAGCAGCTATACACTGTGTCCGGGTAAAAAGTAGACCCCACAAAAAGGTGTCATAACTCGGTCAAAACTTTTAGGATTTATCTGAAATTTTAAACACAGCAACAGTGTCCATATTTACACTCGATTCCAAAGTCGTTTGCAAATATTCGCGAGTTTGTCAAATTTATGAGCGTTTGCGTTGGAGCACCGACAAATTGAACTTTCCAACATGGAAAACCTGAAAGGAAGTGAAATTCAGTTTTTATGGTGCAAAAAATGTGTTTCTTGTTCTCGGACACACGATCGTAGACGTAGTAGATTAATAGCTATCCCGGGAGACACTCGGCTTCATATCCTGCAGCTATGGCCGTCCAGCAGTCCAGACTTTGATCCAAAGTACATGTACTGGAGGAGCGCGTTTTTTGTTCACGCGTATTCATGACATCGATAACCGTAGGGCGTGGGGCGCGTCTGTTTGAAGATTGGCAGTTGTTTAACCAGGTGATCATCGACAGGACCATCAAACAGTAGCGTCTAATCTACGGTCGTGTGTCCGTGAACAAGATGGACATTTTGAACAGCATATTTAGCTGAATTTCACTTCTTTTCAGGTTTTCCATGTTGGAAAGTTCAATTTGTCGGTGCTCCAACGCAAACACTTATAAATTTGACAAACTCACGTATATTTCTAATCGGTTTTAGAATCTCGTGTAAATATGGCCGCTGTTGCTGTGTTTGAAATTTCAGACAAATCCCAAACGTTTTGACCGAGTTATGACACTTTTGTGTGGGGTCTACTTTTTACCCGGACACAGTGTAGAACAGAACGACTAGGCCTATACCATGGATGATGAGCACGATCTATACTACGCACCAGATACAATACATGCATACATTTACTGCTTTCGCAATTATCCTAAATAATGGAACAATGTAATTTACGACAATGCGAAACATGATATGATCAGCAGACGATAAAATGGCGGCAAGGACACGTGTACGAGTCGTACATGTACGATTAACCGGAAATACAATTAGCCAATGACGTCAGCGTCATTTCGTCTCTGCTGCTTTGCTTTCGAAGCTGCGAAATTTTATTATTATTATTGGAGAAATATTGTAGCAAAAATACTTTTATTGCAATTTGCTACGATGCAGAATCTGTCAGTTCCGATTTCCGAACGTCGTGTCGCTTTAATTTGAAAATATTACTATAGGCCTAGTTTGGCCCTAGTACCACGAGTCGACAATTCAATGCAAATTCCAAAAAATATGACGCAGAATTCAAGGTTTCCGTGACCTTGTGAATAATTTTTACTAGCTCTATACATTAGGGGTTAATAGAATTGGTTCTTGTTATTCTAGTGTGGAGCGTGGTCATTAGGAATTAGAATTGTGTCTAAAAGTTTATAAAGCAAGGCAACTCACTAACGAAAAGAGAACCAAATCTTTGTTTTCATAAAAAAATCAATGCCATGGACAATCGAAATAATATTTAACCATAGCATATTGAGCTGCACAAAAATGCTTATAGCCTGTCGCGCTGTCTATATGTCTATATGTCCATAATAATATAGGGATTTAAAGTAGCGATTTGATTTAAATTGTGAACTGAAAATAGTTGCGTTGACCTACAAATTTTCAATAACGACGGAGCGTTCGGTTCGCGATAGCCTACTTTAGCAAAGACCCTGCAGTTTCCCACGGACACTAAAACATCGCGACATGATGTTACCATTATAAATCAAGTCGGCGTGGAGGTCCTTCTGGGCAGTTATTGCAAACATGTGTTTCTTTGTGTTTCTTACATATGGGCTAACGACCTTCGAACCTCTCTCAGCGTTTTTAGGCTCGCCATTTCCTCGCCACTGTTACATCAGATATGGGCCAATTTAGCCTATAGGCTACTCGTTCTTTGTTATACCCTTCGTTGTCTGGTCTCCAGTTTCCTCTCTCTGATATTCTAAGACCGCTTTTTAAGACGATTAACGATGAATGCATGAACAAAAGAGCGCCTCTGAGTAGTGAGAGCTTGAAGGGGCGCTATAACAAGTGCACATACAAACAAAAGAGATTGATTTAAAAGGTGTTTTATACCCAGAATGATGGCCAGAGTTTTCGTCGTTTTTCGCTCGACTGCACAGATTCCAGAGTATTTTCTCCTTCTGGTCACATTTGATCGACGAGATCCAGCAGTCACCTTCGTCGATGTGGATTCGTTCGCTCTGCTTTCGCTGGGTGACGACACGTTATGTTGCTCTGCAGAGAACGTAACGCTGTCGTTCCTTTGGTATTCGCTATGTGGCGACACATCATCTGTCGCTGTCGTTAAAAGCTCACTGCCGTCGTTAGCGCTGCATTCGCTAGATGGCAATAGGACTTCTTTCTCAGTTGAGGTTGATCGGTTGTCGTTTGGTTCAAATTCACCAGATGGTGACGCGATTAGCCTCTCCACATTTCCATCTATATTATACGTATCTGTGGATGATACAATATCATGTCTAAGATACTCCGATGATCGATCTTTCTCTGGCATGCAATTCGAATCCGGAAGTTCATGAACGGAAACGCAAAGCAGTTCGGGATCTAGGAATCCTTCATCGGCGGGAGACGCGCCATCTCGCGAATGCAAACGACCTGTGTTTGAATCCGATACCAGATCAGCCACAGTTATTTCACATGGACTCACCGTAGCACACGTCTGCTTATTTTTGCCATCCTTGCGGTGGTCATATGTGTTCCTGGGTCGTCTGCTGTTGCATGGCGACGACCTTTCAACCACTGCAGACGACATTTGGGATCGTCTGCGCCGCATGGAAAGTTTGGCCCTCTGGTGAATGGTGCGGAAAATACGACCGTAGAGTACAATCATGATGATGCATGGCAGGTAGAAGGAGACAACGGAGGAGCAGATGATGAACTCTGAGTTGTAGAAGGTGCAAAGGGTCGGGGTCAAGGTTCTCTCCGTTGTACGGTTGGCACCGAAAACGATCGGAGCTGATGTAGCGCCAGATAAGAGCCAGGCGAAGAGCAGCATTAAGATGGTGCGACGTGATTGGCTGCTCTTGGCGTAGCGAATTGGAAACGAGACTGCAATGAACCTATATAGACAGACAGACAGCGGCTGAAATAGTAATTATTAGCTCAAACACCTAATTCGGTTACAATAATAATTATAATCAGTGTGAGAATTGTGTAAAAATGACTGGGGGTAGACCTACTTTACTATGGGATTCTAAGAAAGACTGGGGGGACCCCGGAAGGGTGAACAACCAACTCCTGGCAATTCTCACGATGAATAGGATTTGGGCCTATTATTATTAGCATTTATCAATGATAACACAAAATAATTACGCGAAAAAGTAATTTTTCATATGAATTATAAATAATGTTTACATAATTAATTAATTATAGATTATGCATGTGTAGGCTACCTGTCGATGCTGATGACTGTGAGATTGAGGATGGAAGCGGTGCAGCACATGACGTCACAGGCCACCCACGCATCACACAATAGATCACCCAACAACCACTCGCCATTGTTCACCTGCAATGCACATATTGTGTAGCCTATAACGCACAACTAAAAGTACGTGTAAAATTACTTCTTACTAATAACAGTTCTTAGCATATACTGAGTTCGATTCTATGACCAGGGCCGGATTAAGGAATGTTCAACATGTTCGGCCGAACAGGGGCCCCACACTTTAGGGGCCCCACACATGCGAAAATAATCTTTTTAAAGAAAATAATTGGTATATTCTGAAGAAATTTCGATCAAACGAATAAAAAAAGGTCATCAGATTTTTCGGCCGAAGATCCACAAAAAATTCTGAACAGGGCCTCCACATTTCTTAATCCGTCCTGACTATGACAAACGTATAGGCTAGTATATCTGCAACGGTTAAATAGTTACTTACTTTTGACTGACCAGTTTTAAGTTTCATTCTGTTATTCTTTCTGTGTGGCTGACTGACTGATTTATCTTTTGTTCATTCATTGTTGATACAGGTATTCAGCAAAGCAGTTGATTGATTGATTAATTATTGATTAATTAATTTGTAAGGCTATCTTTCATGACATTGGAACCAGTGACCACAGGTGAACTTGGTCGACAGTTTGGCATCTGCTGATTAATGATAGTCATCTTCTATTCCACCTGTAAACCAATGTGTCAAAATACTGACCGTCTTGACTTCAAGATCTGATTGGCTCACCTCAACGTAGACAGCCAACGGCATAACGAATGTTGCCACCATGATGTCTGCTGTGGCAAGAGAGGCGATGAAGCAGTTGGTGACAGTGTGCAGGTTTCGATCCTTGTAGATACAGAGGCAGACGATCACGTTGCCAATGACAGCAACGATGGGGAAGATGGAGAGGAGGAGCAGCCAAAACATTGGATCCGGTTGCTGCGGCAGCTGCTGCATGGTAATACCATCCGAGCTATGTTCAGTCAACCTGGAATCATTGGTGGTGTTGTTTTCCATGCTGATGCTGAGCAAAAGACGTCTTAGTTTCCGGAAACGTCTGGTGGAGAAAAAATGCTATAATTGTTGAAAAAACAACGACTTGGCAAAACTAACGATCGACTCGACTTGTAAGTCGATAGAGTCGACGATTTTTCGATCGACTCGACTTGGTCGAGTGACTATCGACTAAATTGCGCATGGCCCACACACTTAATTGGAGACTCGAGGTGGATTCGAACCCGCAACCTATCGGCAAGTAGGACCATACAACTTACAAGGCAACGAACATACCCGTACACCACGGCGCCCATGTAGTGTCAATACCTTGACTGTTCAGGAAATTTCGAAAGGCTAACATCGTATGCCTAGAAACACTAAGTCTTGCCTGTTTATTGTGCTTGTTACAGCTTGTATGGGCCTACCACATGGTCTGCCGCAAGGTTGTGTTCGTCTATGCTCTATAATAACACAATATAATTTATTTACTCAATTTCTTAATTCATTTATTTTTTTACTTTAGGGCCTATATGCTAGTTGAGAGCCTATTATTGTGTTGCCCCATGACACCGTCGACCCTGATGCATTGTTCCAACCCAATGCTCTCGAGGGGGAGCTGGCTAGCAGGACCTTTGGTACCGTTTGAGTCTCCTGCGATCAACAACACATTTGAAAAATAATTTTTTTTATAATTACGACTTGAACTGAGTCTAATGCGAAATAAAATGTTATGTCATGAATCGATAGATAATAAGAAAAAAAACCTATAAATGTTGAGTAAAATGTGCATTACATAATAGCCTACACACATCGAATCTACGTACCAAAGTCGTTTCTGAGAACGGAGAGTAATCGTAATTCTAATCGTAGTCGTGTTAGTAATCCTCAAACTTTGTCGTGCCACTCGAAAGTCAATCGCAGGGCACCAGCTTATTCACGAGCGATGAATTAGCCTCAAACTGAGCTGCGGCACAGCTACAGTTTAACCATGCATCTGTCAGTTTGTCGTCTCTATATATTTCCAGCAACACTCCAGTCTTCATCGGTGTCTTTGTGGCAGGAGTAGGCAGCCAACCATATAACCATAAGGAATTATTAGGCCCTATAGCAGACTAATAATTATTATTGGTCTATCAAATGACGTCCTCATATAGGCCTCTACAGTCTACACGCTTTATCGATGTTCACTGACGTCTGTTCTCTGTTTCAGAGAAACTTTCCCGCAATAAAATGCTATTTTATGATAGCAACGAGCCAGTAAATTAGTTTAATTAAAACAGAACACACGTGCATCCATCAATCAAACTGTAGTTTAATTGTCCGTTGAACGTGTCCATTCCTGCGCTTTTCAGTCGGCTATGCTAGCCTATCTATCGTCTGTACGTTTTGTTCAATAAGCTTTTCACGCGAATGTAAGTTTACATGTACAATAATTGTACATCCACAATGCATTGACACCTTTATTGTGCAGTACCCGTATACGTAGGTCATCAGGTCGGCTGCAGCTGTGGCCTCTACTGCGCGCGTGCCTGGTAACGGCCGGGAAGCAGACGACAGGCGACGTCATATACACGTATGCGAACGGTTTCGAGCAGACGGACTCATTATAATAAATATTATAGGCTTACATACCGGTAGGCTTACAATATCTATACTTCCCGATAGGCTTATAGCTAATGCTGTCCTAAATGCCATGGCCAAATCTGACACGCCATTGTCAAAGATGTAAGCCGAATTCGCCCCTTCCTAAAAACCAGTTGAGCTTCTGAGGTGAACTTCCATACCCTGGCAGTCGCGTAGGCCTACAATAGACTCGATCTCGCTTGGGACAGAAATGTGGGTATACGGTAGGCTACACGTCTAAAAAATTTTTTATCTACCTCGTCAAATGCAGTGTAGGCTAAGCGTGTCCAGAGTAGGGTTAGAAATTGTGAAAGCCTCTTTCCAGAGCCACATTCCGTGACACCAACTCATTCATCTTTTCTTTTAAACACAATGTTATATGACCCGATCGATGATCCATCGCAGCGCTTTGACGCTCATATTTTATGGACTCTACATATTGTGCATGCTGACAAAGCAGATAAAATGAGTGACTGAACACTTTGTATAGGCTACGCAGACAAACGAGTTTGGCAAATAATGCAATATTAGATGTACGGTTAGATAGTATAATAGGCGTTGCATGCGCGTAATGAACGGATAACATATTATATAGGCCTAGGCCTAAACAATGGCGACGCTGCTATTGCTGCTGACTCATTGCTGGTCTACCTCGCTACTCCCACATTTCTACCTACATGACTGATGTTCCTCACTGGCTTCCCGTTGCAATGCCTCTCGTATCCAATTCAAGGTACTGCCCTTAGTTTCGAAACTCAAACTGGACAAGCTTCCAAATACCTTTGTGACTTGATGCATAAACCCGGCCCTCTCTGCAGTCTCTTCGCTGCCTCTCCGGTCTGCTGATCGACTTGATCTATTGGTTCCAAGGACAAGGACTGCCATGGCCCAACATCGTGCGTTTGCCATTGTAGGCCCTTCTATGTGTAATGACCTCCCCCCACTATCCGTAGTAAGATCTTATTGGGGGTGTCATCTTCAGCCCTTCGCTACTTGAAGTCTTTTTTTTATTTCCTCGGGGCTGTCACGCTGAGAGCGCCTCTGAATAGCTAGTCGTCGGCAGGGGCGGAAACCTGGTCCAAACTTTGGGGGGGGGACGGGATAATTGTTGATAATAATATAATCAAATTTTTTATTCCTGTATTAACAACGATTTCCGAGTGTTTAAGAACATCGTTCTGATTTCAGTGTTATCAAGAATTTTTGGGTGTTTAAGGACATAATTTTGACTCTTGTATTATCAAGGATTTTCGGGTGCGTAAGGACATCATTTTGATTTCAGCATTATCAAAAGTTTTCGGGTGTGTAAGGACATCGTTTTGGTTTTAGTATTATCAAGGATTTTTGGGTGTTTAAAGACACGATTTTGATTCTCGTCTTTTCAAAGATTTTCGGGTGTGTTAACTAGTAATAACATCGTTTTGCTTCCAGTATTATAAACGATTTTCGGGTGTCTAAGGAAATCTATTTTGATTCTAATTTTATCAATGATTTTCGGTTGTCTAATTACGTTTTTGTTGTTGTTATCAACGATTTCGGGAGACTAACGACATCATTTTGATTCAATTATTATCAACGATTTTGGGGTGTGTAAGGATATCGATTTGATTTCAGTATTATCAATAATTTTCGAGTGTTTAGGGACATCATTTTGATTTCCGTATTATCGAGGATTTTTGGGTGTGGAAGAACATAATTTTGATTCCAGTATTTTAAAAGATTTTCGGGTGTGTAAAGACATCATTTTGATTCCAGTATTACCAACGACCTGCAGTCTTGACGTTGACATGACTATATACCCAAACACACGAGGGGCGATTTATGGTTTGCCCCCACCCAAGAGCTGAGACCAAACTCCACCCATGAACGTTGAACGTGACGCTGATTCGAGCCTGAAAGAAATGTAGGGCCTAGCAGAAGCCCGATATATGACGTTGTGAGTTTTTGACGTTGGGTGATGGCAAGGCTTTCGTAATAATTGATAACAAGTTAAAAGAGGTGTCTCATCTATACAGTATAATGTTTGCAAACTATCCAACGTGTGACTTAATAACTTTTGGTTAGAGCCTGGCATGCCCTGGAATTCATATGGTTATAAATATTTACTTCATCTGCTAAACTTTTTTCTCTACTTCTCTACTGAAGAGTGTGTACATGTCCTAACGCTTGAACATTGGGGGGGGACAAATGCATGGGCCGTCCCCCCAACGTCTTCATTGGGGGGGACCGTCCCCCGCTGTCCCCCCTAGGTTTCCGCCAATGGTCGTCGGTTGAGAATTATAAGGCTCTATGTCCATTTTTTGAAATTTTTGAGTTATTGGTACCATGACGTAGATCTTGTTCAGGGCTATCATGTCATGTGAGAATCTAAGCTGGATCTTCAATAGTAAAAGAGATATTTACTAAATTAAAAGGCTCTATGTCCCA
>OX243812.1:9383230-9613230 GCA_945859605.1 Lumbricus rubellus
ATAAAAGCTTATTGTGCATAGTACTAGACTTGGACGGTTTCATATAATGGTTAAAATGTTAATTAGCCTAACCTTCTTCTCTGCTTACAAGTTACAACAGTACTATAACTTATAACTTGGCCTATATTTCGGTAGACTCCCATGCACTTGAAAAGAATTATGCTTCACAAGAGAAGGAATGTTTGAAGCTTGAGGAGACCGAAGAACTGTAGGTCTACAGAAACTATGTTACACGCTCGCAAGATTGAAAGACTGCTGGAAAATCTTCATTTCACGTCGTAGGCCTAACGGTACCTATCTAGTATATTGACAATCCTGAAAAATTACACTGCGAAATTGAGACAGCAAGTGAGATAAAACATCTTTAGTGGGGGCGCATTGGATAAAATACTGGCATGCAGATAAGCGGACTGGAGTTCGATTCCTCGAGGTCCCCAGAGGATAAACGTGCTTTGTGGGCTGCTTTAGAGCCCTTATAATTGTACCTCGTGCTGTTTGTTCTGTTTATTAGTTAATATTGACGCTAATTATTAAGTTAGGCTAATACTGCATGGCCTACACTTTAAGCGGTTGCGGTCTGTCAATCGGATTGTTGAATAAAGAGATTTTATCATTAGGCTATTATTAAAGTCCGTGTTAAGAGTTCAAAGGTGCTGGCAAGGAGGAAAACAAAATAATTTAGGATAGAAGTTTCGGTTCAGACCAAGATCCATTATTAAGGATCTTCATACAAGAAAATAGGGTGTTTAATGATTGTAATTTTTATTTCGCAAAAATTCATTTCGAACACATCTATAGTCAGAACTCTCAGTTAGAACTATAACAAAATAATCCAGCTTTACACAGGTTTACACAGGTTTAGCCTACACAGGTTTTTAAAGATGGATAAATAAAAGTCGCTGGCTGTAGGCATAGTAGACCTACATGTACATATTCAAGCGTGCCGTGGCAAATCTGAAAACTAGCTTTCGAAATGTTTTCTATTTTAAAATTCACGAAACTCGCTAGTAGCCTAACATAAAGAGTTTGCAATCAGCCACAATATTATATTTTTAATTAGGCCTATTTGCCAATTTATATTATAGTTATTTGCAAGACGCCAACTGTCTGTGTATAAAAACCTTCGAGTGGATACTGGGAAATTCCCAGCAGTCTAACAGCCTAAGCCACGCCTCTTGCAAAATCTTGTAGTCGGTTTTCAGATTTGCCCCCTGGACATAGATAATAATTATGAACAGCGCACCGCTAGCGAATCACAATCGTGATCTCCAAATCCACTCGAAAGCGCAGTGCACCAGCTTATTCACGGGCGCTGTGTCTAGTCAGAACTTCAGAAGGGTTGCTCAAAAGAGTAGGATAATTATATGTATAGGCCTAATTGTAGCAAAGATATTAGAGTCGTAGACTACGACTCTAGTATCTTTGATCATAGGGCCTATAATTATAGAGGCTATATATACACATACTTACCAACTTTTGACTCTACTGTGTTCGTGGTACGAGTTCTAGTTTTAAGTACGTCATAATAAAGTGCGGTATGTGTAAATTTGTAATCCATGATGCAAGATGGCCGTCGTTAGAGATAAAATTTAGTTGATGTTGGAAACGATAATTAAACTTTTCGTCTGTTAAATCGATCAGAGAACCGTTTAATTTGTTGGACTCACTGTATAGGAACTAAAGAAAAGGTCTAGAATTATATTTATGTCTCTCTTGTGTGAAACCGATTTTAAAGAAACTGCAAATATAGACTCTATTAGCATAATTAATGTCCAGTATGCGAGCAATGCTTCCAGTAACTTTAGGAATTTACTTTCATGAACGTGCTGCTTTTGTGTTTGCGTGCATGATTTGGGTTAATATTTGGTACTGTAAGTTCCTGAAGGAAAGACAAAGAAACTAATAACTTTCATGAGCACAACTCATAGCAGCATCGTAATCGCAAACTCCAGATTTATAAAGTTACGCGCTTCAAAATGGCGCAAAAAAATGAAAAACTTAGAATGGTAATTGCGTTACTAGTGATAAGTATTATTGATGATGGTGGTGATGATGATTTTACTCTTTGGAATGTATAATTATATGTTCAGGAATATCAGTTCAATTTTTTAAAATAAACATAGTAATAGCCAGCAGTGAAATGGTAAAAACTAGTGAGTAGTGGAACAACATTTCACAAGCTTGACCATCGTTACCATTGTTAACAGCACACTGTGTGTTTCGTTGTTGATACACAGTTGAAATGAACCGTATCAATGGTCAGACTATACTAGAAGAAGATTATGATGAAAATTATGAACCAACCGAAGAAGGTAAGCAGAAAGAAAACGGACAATGTTTACTTCATTATCTTGATAAAAGATACAATGTCGCAATCTAAATGCATTGCTTAACCTTGGTGTAGCTATTACAGCTTCCTTTATTTTCCTTTCGTTGCTGGTCTTTGTTAAGCAGGTATTTTTAAGGCATTTTGCGCTAGTGATTATTTAAACTCCCAACTTCTCAGTTCACTTTCTTGCATGCTGGCAGCTCGGTTATTGTGCACCTGTACGATCAGCCACATGTATATTAAATATTAAGGCGCATATTGTTGTGAGAATATGAATAATATCTGCATGGTTTAACTATCTGTATTGTAGACTGAGGTATGTGAAGGGGTGTTATATTGTCTGTGTGCATGGATGTATGCTTGCTCACAGACATGCATATAATGTAAATGCATTCTTTCATTCAATTATGCAATACCATGTTTATGTTGCACTTCTTACACTTGCAGCACTTGTCAACTATTGTATTTTCATCACTTATGCTCTTGATGATCTGTGTATGTTTGCGGCATTACAGAAATTTACGAGTATGCCAAGGTGATTGGAATTGACCCAGAAACCGAGAAAGATCTTTTGTACATTGCGAGAGAAGGGATAAATGCCCCGCTGCCCGACAGCTGGAAGCCCTGGTGAGTCTTTCGATTCATTCAATTCTTCAGAAGTGACCGAAACTCTGCTTTGCTTGGAACAGTTAATGTTGCGGCTTTCTTGGTAGTTCTCATTTCCGAATGCTTTGCAATTTAAATGTAGTACATGTATGTATTGTCAGATTGAAACTGTTCTTCTATGATCTTCTGTGATATTCAGGTTTGCGATGTAAAAAAATTCAAGCCCCCACCTCTTAAAAAATCTTACCTTGACCTGTCCACTTCACCAGTCCCAGTTTAGTCTGAACTTAAATACAACCTCCATGTAAAAACTCCAGGTGCATAACCATAAAAATTACTAGAAATATCTATTAATATTTCATTACCGCACTGTGAAGTTGTCTATTAAACGGAAATGGTCACAAAATACAAAGAATTATTTTTTATAAATCTCAAACTATATCGAAGGTTTTAAATTCTAGGAAACCCATAAAAATGCTCATGAAGATACCTCTATGTTCAAGTAGCATTTTGGAAATTTCAGCTATGTGTAGGATTGTGTTTTTACTCTCACATCTTATATGGTCTGACTAATCAAGATATAATTTTATTTGTCCTAAATGATTTTATTCAATTGGGTGCATATATTATTATTATTATATATTTGGATCCTATTACATATATACATCTTTAACTCCATTTATAAGTAGATAAATAAATATTTGGGTTGTTTATTTTCGCTAAATTGTTCTCTGTTTCTGAGCTGATTTTATTTCATCTATAGCCAAGATTCTAACGGCGATATCTACTACTTCAACTTCTCGACTGGTGACAGTATCTGGGATCATCCGTGCGATGAATATTTCCGAGACCTTGTTGCTCGTGAGAAGCAGAAGGTCACTGCATCAGGTATAGAGTGTTCAAGTCAAAGATCATTCACTAGATAAGAGGCTTTATAAATGGTGTGCTTTACATTATATTATGCTGGGCATTGTGTGGGTTAGCGGAATCTGGTGTACCATGGTTGAGTAGGGTTTCTACAATCTACAGGGGCAGTTTTTATGTAGATATGTTTCATTTGTCTTTATGTGCTGAGTAGTATTAAAGTAGTTTCTATTGATGTGGCAATATATAAATTGATAATTTTGAATACGACTATCTAATGGTATTGGTGGTTTTCCAGGTAAATCTGGAAAGAAGACTCCAGTGGCAAAGAGTGTTGAGAAGAAGGGCAACAAAGCACCACTGCCCACACAAGTGACTCCAGCAAAGGTATAAATTATTTATGATTCACACACACTTTGTATGTGTCGCGCATGTGTGTGTGTGTGTGACACTGTGTGTGTGTATGTGTCGCGCATGTGTGTGTGTGTGTGACACTGTGTGTGTGTGTGTGTCGTAGGCTAGTTAATTTAATTAGCTTAAGGGTATGTTGTGATCACTGAAGCTGTTATCAGTGCCATCATAAGTGCGGCATATTCATTGTCATCATGTGATTAGTGAACTGTCATGATAATGTTTTTTGTCATCATTGCTGTCACCATCAGTAGTGGCTAACTTCATTATTCTGATGATCATCATCATCATAATTCTTATTATATAAATTTGTGTTCATTATCATCACTATTTTCATCATCATCATTATTGGCTTCATCCTTATTGTCATTGCCTTCATTTCTCTATTATTCATCATTACCATCATCATCATATCACTTCTTTTTAGTCATGATATAAGTAAGTTTATAGCCAGTTTGAGCTGCTGAATGGTATATAGCTTACAAAGTGTAAATGACATATAATTGTCTGATTCAGGGTCTAGCTCCTCTCAAGAGTCTCTCCAGCTTCACATCTCCTCAGAGCACCCTTAGGAGTGGCATTCCTTCCAGTCCTCAAAGCACCCTCAAAACAAGTCTGGTAAGAAACCTTTAATATTTAGCCATATTAGAAGCTCTTATGAAATCTGTAAATGCTCTAGTTTTCATATCTTGTGAGTTACACGATAGCATAGTGGTTGGCGTGCCAGATTGTCACTCAAGAGGTTGGGAGTTAAAATCCCACATATGTCATTCTTTCATTCATTCATTACAAGGATTTCAAGGTGACTATTCAGAAGTGCTCCCGACCCCAGCACTGCTAAAAGGGACAGGTTTGAGATGTGCGTAAAAAGTGTCAGAGTGGACCCTGGGGGAACAAGCACAGCGAAAAAGGGAGCCCATTCCAGAATGAGGGCCAATCTCGTATGTATGTATGCATGCATGCATACAGGTATGCTTGTATGCTTACCATTTACCGTAAGGATGAGCTGTATTAGTTTCCCAGTCACACTTACTACATGTTTATTGAAGTGTTAACAAGAGTTCTGAAACAAGTAATGTTTCCTAACTACACGGTGAACGGAAAAAACCCGAACCTCTACAAGAAATAAAAAATTAATACCAAACATGAAAAAATATTATTGACAGTAAAACTATTTTATTCCCAATTATAAACTTAACTAGTTTTTGTGATTATACGCTGTTCCAATTAAAATTTGATATCAAATAAGATGTTTCAAACAGCGCATAGAGCGACTGAACTAACGGAGGTCAACAAGCAGGCATGGATTTAGCGATTCGGCAGTTGTTGATGCGCTATCCCGCAAACTTGATTCATTTCAAATAGCCTAGACCCGTGGCTATAAAATCTAGTCTGTGATACAAGAAAAAGTTTACAAGAAAAGGTACGTGATGTCGGATAACTGCGTCAGCGTATGATATAGGCACGGGACGAATCTGATCAAGCTGTAACAAGTGTAATAATAAATGATTCAGCAACTAGTCAGTGCGAGCGCGTCTATGTGCGTGTTTTGAGGTCGAAGGAGGATATTTGGAACACACATTATAACTAACAAGTGATAGTTATCTGATTCATGTCCTTTAAGCTGAATTTTCTACAAATTTTATTAAGATATACGAATTATTACACAAATTATCGTAGCAATAGGAGAGGTTCGGTTTTTTCCCGTTCACCGTGTAGATGTATGTTGTGTTTTCAATCAGAAGTTGGAAGGCAGCAGTCCACTGAACAGTTTGCGAGGCAGTCAGATGGGTCTTGGGACCGGCTTCCTCGGGGAGCCAATCATGGTGGCTGCCACTGGACCACGCCTTTCCACCGAAGGACCAATGCGGAACTCTGCAGAGAACTACTTGCGTGGTTCCACGGAGGTATGGCTGCACAAATTCTTCTGGCTAAGCCTCCAATTGATTACATACTGTGTTGTTTTTAAATAATATTTCTTTTCGGCATGTGTGCATAAGTCTGAATGTTTATACAATATACAGCATGTTTTAGCCTTTTAAGGACCTCTGAAACCTGTGACAAAAGCAAGTGTGCCTGCTTTACAGTCTTTGTCATCATTTTCATACTAGCCATTCTCTTGTTCCTCATCATGATTTCAGCTTCAAAGTCATCATCACAGTGATCATCATCACAGTGATCATCATCATCACAGTGATTATCCTCATCACCATCATCCTCATCATTATTGTCATCAATTTGTTATTTTCATCAACATAAATAATCTTCGTTAATCGTTGTCTTTGTTGCCTTATCATCATTATGATTAAGTACTGTCACCCTCATTGTCATGCTATACTTAATCTTCTCCGTAACCTACCACCGTTTTTCTTCCCTGACCTGCAGAGGTTAATTTCAAGTACTGGTTTGTTGCAGTCTTTCCTTCACAGTTCTCTGATGACGAACTCGCTTGGTCTGAATCTCTCGGCAACTGAGGTCAGTGGACTGGGAACGGCTCGCGAGGAAAATGTCAACTTCTTCACGATATCCGATGATGAGGTAGAGAACACACACGTGTGAATTTAATTTGTATTCGTATTCACTTCGTTCTGGACCGAATAGTGCTCTGAATAGTTTATTCACATTCAGAAAAATAGTTTTTTAAACTGAGTAATATGACAAGTAAAAGCTATTCACATGAGAATTTGATATTCTTTGTCTTTTTTTTAAAGCAAACTTGCATAACTTTCAGTAGGAACAATTACTTTCTTGTATAATCCAACTTAAAGAAATTCAGAATTGAAGGCTGTATGAAGCTCAACTTCTACTGTATAATAAGTGGGTTATGTTAACCCTTTAATGCCAAGATGGTAGTAAATGGTATGGGAAATCCTATACCCTCCGGCATTAAAGGGTTAAGGAATTAAATGCATATTATAGTTTTAAATAATGCTCTGCTACACTGTTACCTACTATTAGTGTTCATATTCGATCAAATAGTGTGGCCAGTAATCTATATTCTGTCAAATAGTAGCACTATTTGGTTCAACTCTACTCAATATAAATTGTGAAATGACAATACTAATGCCATTTTTATATGTTTGTTTTCAGAATTTACGATTAGACAAGAAGTTTACGTTGAATCTGGAGGAGCTGAAGTCTGGCCATGGCATTGACTATGAGGTTTATTTCAGTTTGCAATTTCTCGTCTTTGTCCTACCTTACCTTATCTTATAAGCATCTTACCTTTAATCTCTTTATTATATCAGTTACCCTTTCTTGCCTTATTATAACCTCTCTTGCGATAACTTTCCCTCACCTAACCTCTCTTGACCTTACCATGTCTTACAATATTTTACCATGCCATTCTATATCTTATCTTACATTACTGTATTCGTTATATAAGCTTACAATATCTTGCATCAGCTTGCTATAATTCACCTTTGTTTACATTACCTAATCTTTCATTACCTTAACTTAAGGTATCCTGCCTTTCTTTATTTAACGTTACAATTCATCACTTTCACCTCACTACATCACCTTTGTGTTATGTTATTGAATATCAAATTTTTTTCCGTCAGCAGAAAATATTTTGGCAGTGGTGCATAATTATTTGAATTATTTCTAAAAGTTGTTTTTATTCAGTCGGGTCTCAGTGAGCCAGACAACAAAGAAAAGGTTTCACAATCAGAGGATTCCGACGGAGGAAAGTTCGACGAAGACCTTGTAAGAAACCTGCTGCATAATGTTCTGCTTCAGTCGTTCACTTTCATCCGTTCGTATGTGACAGTCTGTTGGTTGTGTGGCTTATCGGTTTTTCTGGTAGCACAGTAGTTCTGTAATCCAGTGATTGTTGATTCAGTCCTGCTGAGTGGACTCCATGTAATGTGTGTGGACAGTTTTTTTATATATACACTTGTCTCTAGATCAGATTTGCTCACCTCGAAGAAGAAGAAGTTCAGAAGAATAGTGTGTTGAGTTATATAGGGTAATGAAACAATGAAGAAACGGTGTAGCCATTATAAGTCGACATCAAGATTATGTCACATGCTAAGAAAGGTGAGAAAAGTTTGAAAAAAAATTAACCCCCTTAATGCAGCTGGATGATACTCATTGACTTTGCCTCATTTACGTTGTTTTGCCTAAACAAATTTTTGTCACATCGAATAGTCTTTGGCTGGTACTCGGTGACTACGCCGCGTTACTCGGTGGCTACGCCATGATACTTGGTGACTACGCCACGTTACTCGGTGGCTACGCCATGGTACTCGGTGACTACGCCTCGTTTGTGTCCGTTGGACTAAATTTCCTAGTTGTTCCTAGCGAATGGTCATTAAAAAAGAAGCGTAACTTTTTTTGACTTCTTGAATGTCTGACTGACTTCATGACTACACATTTATAATGTTAGATTACCATTATTTTCTTCAGCTTCAAGATTTAAATCTTTTAAAGTTTTTTTAACTTTCTTACCTTACACTACCTTCCCTTCTCTAAGTTCTCATACATTTAAATTTTTTGGTGTTTTTATTTACAGGAATTTGTTGACAAGAAATTATCGGCTAGAGTTGAAGAGCTTTTGACTCCAGTGGGATCTCATGTGAGTTTTTCTTATGCAAGTTTAGCAGTGTATGCTGGCATTTATGTGGCACTAATTTAATGAAACTTGTGACTCAGTGGCACCAAACCACCATTCAACAAAAACAAGAAAGTTCTCAGCATAAGATGGAACTTATAATAGACGACAAACTGCATGCGAAAAACTGCTACTTGAAGCATAATGTAAATCTTTGTTACTTCTTAGTTTCATTGTTCTCTGGTTTCAGATATTGAGTAGAAAGTATAGTTTTAAAAAATTCCATTCAGTTTAGTGTGTAGAATGTTCAAAGTTAAAAGATTTGTCCACGGCTTCATCTCAAAGTGGCTCAAGGAATGATGATAAGATCACAAGCTAACAGATCTATGGCAGTTCCAGCAACAGATGTTACTTGTTTGTAATGGATCGTTGGTTGTCTCTGTTATTCTGTTTCCACACTCTGTTTCATGTGCATACGGTCTCCGGTATGACCAACATCAAGAGTGCATCTACATGGGTTTTTTGTCGTAAATATGCAACATATTTTTCTGAATATTTTATCTACAAGTAGTATACAAAGATTTTTCAAGCTGTTTTTTCTTAACCTATATACAGAGAATTGGCTAGAAATATTCAGCCATTAATGGATATAGAGGGATTTTTCGATATTTTATAGTAAACATCTGATTTTTTTGTGTTCAATAAATAAACGTGACATTAGGACTTTGATCATTCGTTGCGTTCATCGTCTCTGCCTGGGACGGATCGTCAGGAACCGACGGGAAAGAGTACATCATTCATCGACACAAAGCAACAGCATCAGCAACCACAGCAGCAGCTGCAGCAACGCAAGGATGCTAATAGCCCCGTCAGTGCACGCACAACTGGTCCGGAGGCTGAGCAGAGGAAGAGGGCAGAACTGGCTGCGGCTGCAGCAGAAAAGTAAAAATTTCTTATCGTCATCGATGTTTTTTTATGCTATTATCAACCCCATTATAATCATCATCATTATCATCATCACCACAGTTGCCTGATTACTAATGTCATTAATGTTGTTGATGTTGTGTGGTGGTGTGTTTTTTTATGCTATCGTTATAATCGTCATTATCATCATCATCATCATCATCATCATCATCATCATCATCATCATCATCATCATCATCATCATCATCATCACCACCACAGTTGCCTGATCACTATTGTCATTAATGTTGTTGATGTGGTGTTGGTGGTTACGGAGACTGTTGTGATGAGGGTGAAGATGATGACAATGTTTGTAGGAGAATGGCTGATGAGAATTTGAAGAAGGAGCATGATAAATCTCAGAGTGAACTCCGATTGACCTTCAATAAGGAACTGGATGAAGAGCGAAACAAACTTCAAAAGGTAATTTGATCTATCCCTTACAACCCTTACTGCAACCCTGACCCTAAACTTAGCTGTTTTGTTGGCCCTAATCCATTCCATACCCTAACATGATCCTAAATCTATCTTTAGCTTTACTGCTTACCCCGATCCAAAGCCTAACTCAACCTTAAGCCTATCCTGAACTTATCCCTAAAACCTTAACCTGTATCACAGTTTTAAGTTCTATCTCAACCATAAACATAATTTATTCTTATGCTTCTCTAACTTAACCCGATCACATTTTTATCCAAGCTAGAAGTGTAACTTATTCTTATGTTTCTACACTTTACCCTGCCACATTCTTATCTTCTATCCAAACCATAAGTATAGCGTCAACTTCACCCTAGGGATATTCTAAGCAAACTGTTACCTTAACCCTGATCTTTTCTCAGCCTTAACCCGTCTGACTTGTAGAATCGTCTAACCTTTGTCTCTTATAACGTCACGTCATGTAATGTTGAAACTTTCAGGAGAAGGAGTTGAAGATGAAAAGTCTGAAGGAGAAGCTGGATGATGAGTTAGAGGAGGAAACACGTAAAGCAAAGATGGAAAAGGAGTCAGCCATCAGGTCATTGTCTCATCAATTTGCTTTGAATCTTTCCTAATACATAAATTAGCTGACCAATTTACATAATTTAGCTGACCTATTTAAATCATAAATTAGCTGAAAAAATAAATTCAATGGCGTTTCCAATTGATGTTTACTATTTTATAAAAATTGAGCGAAGTCTAAATTGTCGTCTGCAATTTGTTATAACATAATGCTTATGTTATCACAATAATAATTACCTGTAATCAAATGAAAGTCTAGTTTCCATGATGGTGGCAGATTTCTATTAACTACATGTATTAATTTGTAATTTTTCTTTTATTTGTTGAAATCCAAAGGTAAATGGTCGAATATAGCAGATTCTTCATATCTGGAATGGCTAGAACTCTTATTAAAAGTAGTAGTTAATTACTATTTTTAATTAATAAATAGTTCTATTGAGTTTCTGCTTTTAATGAATGAGACGAATATTTCACGGTTGAATAATAATTTTGCAGGAAGATGCGATTGCAAGTGAAGGATGAGACGGATTCGGAGGTTGGGCATCTGAAGGCGAATCAGAGCGAATCGATGAAGAAGATGCGCCACGATTTCGATCAACAACAGAAGGATGAGGAGAAGAAGATCAGGTGAGAGTTACAATGATCATCAAGTATTGTTGTCCTAGTCACCATCTCTGTCGTCTTTGTTATAGTCCCCATTGTCCTTATGATTGTTATCGAGCTGAATTGTTGTCATTACCACTATTCTCGTCATCGGCCATTGAGACATGTTTTATAAAATAATTTCAAGATATATGCAAATAGATTCCATTATCACCATCATTGGCATCATCAGCATTTTGTATATCATCGCCATTGTTGTCTTCATTATCATTTCACATTTGTATTTGTAATCCTTACCAACCTTATCATCATAATCATTTTCTTCATCATTGTGTTCATCATCATCGTGTTCGTAATCATCATATTCATAATCATCATGAACATGCTGTTCAGCACTGCCACCTCGCCACTGTGACTATCATTATGATCATCATGGCTCACTGTCGGTCACATATGCACTTGAATCTGATTTCATTTTCCATGTTAGGTCGGAGATTGAGACGAAGCTGAAGAAACTGCGTGCTGAGGTTTCTTCAACGTCACAGAATGAGGAGACAACACTAGCCGCACAGAAGAGGGCAGCACAAGAGAGAATACATCAAGAGGTCAGCAAGGGGTCACATCTATTGTGCCTCTATAGCTAAAAGTATTTCTGGTCTTTCTTAGCTACATGCTTATTCTGTGCTTCCTCAACGGACTTGTGCTTTAGTAATGAATAAATGTAGTCTATGCAATTAGCTTTGCAAATTCTTTAGTAATTATAAATGTGTTTCTAGTTGTTATTGTGAATGTAATCATACTTATAGATATTGTCATAATCGTGGTTCTAGATGCATTCGTAATTTCAATACATGTATTCGTAATTTTATAATTGTTATGCATTCATAGTCGGAACTTTAAATTTATGCATTTCTGGGCATGAAGTGAAAAGCATCAATGTATTATGTATTTGTTAAATCAATTCTGTTAGATTTGATTAGAGTGAAGTGATGTTGGATTAATTTAAGTTTCATGCAGTTAGAGTGGATTAAATCGGACTATGCTTTGTGATTTGGATTAAAAATGCTGTTTTTCTCACCAATCTCTTATGTGTGGCTAATTAACAGTTTTACGTCTATTTTTGTCTGTTCTTGTTGATTAGGATAGATTAAGTCATGAAGAATAGAATGATTAGACATGATTTGATTACTGCTTTTCTTCTTTATCTAATATTTTTAAAATCAAATTTCTGCTTCAGTTTTTCGCTTAAGAAATGGTGAATTTCACAGATTAAATTTGATTAGATACATGATTTGAGTAAGGCCAGAAATTCCACCATTATTCTATTTCCATAATCTAGCAATTAGTAGGCCTGTCCTGGATGGGCAGTCCAGATGTTGGGGTTTCACATCTGCACCAGGTTTGAAAAATGCTCAGGGATTTCTGTTCAAGCAACACTGCTTGGTGAATTCGGCAGCAGAATATGTACACTGTATGTATGTGTTCATCCATTTATATAGCGCCTCTGAGGGGGAAAGAAAAGACAGCTTGGGAAAGAACTCTGATACACTAAAGTTAAAAAAATGAAGTTGCTCACGCTTCATGATGGCGAACCCTTGCGGGGGTTTGACCTGGTTTTCTGCTTTGTTCTGGAGCAGTTGGAGGATTCATTGAACTGTGATTAACAGATGGAGGATGTGCTGGGGAAGGAGAGAAGTAAGTTGGAGGGAGAACAGCGGAGGAAGTTGGAGGAATTAACGGCCAAGCTAGACTCAGAACAGCAGGACCGGCGAGAAGACTTCGAAAAGAAACACGCTTACAAAATGGAACAACTGCGACAGGAACTTGAAGATAAACAGAAACAGGTAATGAGTTACCTGTATAACAAACAAGTTACAAACAGGTATGAAATAGGTGCAACACTTGTACAGGTGACGATCAGATATAGGACACAGTAAATTTATATAAAAACTTGTGTAACATAAATAGGCAGTTGATAAATATGATCAGAATAAAAATTAGTTCATAATTAACAGGTTTGAAACAGGCGTGATTAATATGTGAATAAAATGAGAAACAAGTATGCTTTATTTTTAACAAAGTCCTGGGTTGTTTTGTGTGAAGTGTTGGTTCATAATATCTCATCACAACTT
The DNA here is from genome assembly GCA_945859605.1 of Lumbricus rubellus. Taxonomy (NCBI): domain Eukaryota; kingdom Metazoa; phylum Annelida; class Clitellata; order Crassiclitellata; family Lumbricidae; genus Lumbricus; species Lumbricus rubellus. The sequence continues at coordinate 9,396,687 of OX243812.1, forward strand.
CAGATCTCTTTGCAACTGATGATTATATAGTGTCTAGATTGTGTGTGTCCTATCAGATATTGCTTTTCCGCTAATCATTCTTTCTCTATTCTGCTTACTAACATACTTACATAAGGCACTGACTTATCATCATGTCAATTTCTTACCGTTTGAACTACAAAGTAAACTTATATGACAAATATTTAAATCTGGATATTATATTTGAACTTGTTACTTTACATTACGAATCTGGAAATTAAGTTATTACTTTGCTATCTGGAAATAAAATTACTTTACATCCGATATCTGGAGAGTAAACAACTCTGCTCTGCACATCTGCAACTTGAATTACGTTATAAATAGCAAGTTTCTGTTTGGAATATTAAATTGATTCTTGTTACAGATCTGGACATTTGGAGAATAAATTGCTTTGCATTTAGAGTCTGCAACTTTTGTGAATTATATTAATTTTTGTTACAAGCGAAAATTTAGGAGATTCAAATTTATATACCTGTTACAAGTGTGTAAATTTGGATATGTTTTTGAAATTGTAAAGGCTCTGGAGCAGATTGAAAATCAGCTGGAGGATTTACATCGCGAGGAATTGGAAAGCAAAGAAGTGGAATTGAAGGTGGCACAGGAACGCAGAAGGGCAATTGAGGACATGGAAAAAGGGGTAAAAATAAATACGATGATTTTTAGGCCACTGGGTCAGTTGATTGTTTTATGGTCACTTGCTTTTAGGTCACTGCCAGGTGTTGCTTAATGTAGGTCACAAGGGCATATGTTTTTATTTCACCGGGTCATCCCATTTTGATCATTTGGACCTTTAGATTCTTTTAGGTAACCAAGTTTGGTAGCTTATTTAGGCAATGTGGGTTATTTTAAGTCACCAGGTTATAAGGGTTGTTTAATTAACTGGATTGTGTAACTTATTCTATGTCACTAGGTTGTGCCAGCAAGGAGCACTTTCAAGAGCTTCTTTGAATGCACTGTTAGTGTTCAGTTGCATGACATTGCATTGGATTTCAATGCATTTATGATGTGTTTTACAAAGTTGTGTGTTCTCTTTCTGCAGTTGGAGGATGTTCTTCAAGAACGTAAGAACCAGATGAAGCTTCTTCATCAGCAAGAACTCGATCGACTGAAGCGTGAACATGAGAACAACATTAAGAACATTACGCAGCAGTACAGCGATCAGGTACTTTGATGTGTATGAAATTGATTGATTGAAACTGGACAGCAAATCATCGGTGTAATCATAACAACGAACATTTTCTCCTGCTAGTACTTAAATTTCATTAGCTGTCGTGATGTCAGGTAGATCTTTTGAATAAGCAAATTGTTGATTGATTGATTGATTAATTTGTTGATTTATTGATTGGATGATTCAGGAGAGGCAGAAGGTGAGATCGATGGATGACCAGTGTGCAGCAGAACTCAGAAAATTACAGAAGCAGAACGAGGAAGAACTCGAGAAACTACGGACAACAAATGAAGTGAAGAAAAAGGGCATCAAACAACAGCTTTTGGATGAGGTGTCTATAGATTCATTTGTCCATTGGCATACTCAATTACTCATGTGTTAATAAATTAAGTAATATAGCATAGGACAGAATGATTGCAAGATTTTATTATTTCACTTTCTCTGAGGATGCTGTACTCTTATTGCTAATTTAGACGTTTTAGCCTTATTAATATCATGTCGGTTATTAATATCATTTAATTTATTTATTAATTGTTTTTTTAGTCTGTCTTTTGCTGTTGGATCATTCTTTACTCTTGCAAGAATGTTTAAATTTTCTTCATTTTCAAGGGATGTCAGAAGACAGAAAAAGACTGTTTTAGGTTGTGTTATCCTTACACGGTGCTTATTATTTAATGTATTTCTGATTATAAACACTGGCACCTTGGTGTTCCATTGTAAATTCCGATATTCTGCTTCCTACTTACTCTTATCCTAAAATATTTATGGATTGTTATATATATATGCATATATATATAAATTATATATATATATATATATATATATATATATATATATATATATATATATATATATATATATTGCTGTACTTAATTAGAGTCATATGAATGTGTTTTTTTACAGGAGGATGAGTTTGAGGCTGAGAAGCAGGGCATCAGTCTAAAGCGGCAAGAACTGAACAAAGAGCTGACGAAACTGAAAGACGAGGTTTACAGCCACTGTCTTATTTTTAGAATTATTTGCGTCAAACATACCCTATGTGGCAATTCTTAGTGTTTGTGTTTGCACCTAAGATTAGCATGTTTGACAATTGTTTGTGCTGAAATCCTGAGTAAATTGGATTGAAGACTAGCTGAATGAGTCCTGAGCTGTTTCCATCAAAAAGGGGCTTTTTATAAGCACATAGTTGTGATAAAGATTGAAACAGGAAAATAGGATTGGCAGATGTTGATGAGAGTGGAGTAGTTTTCAGAGGAAAATTATATAATTTGGACACATGCATAGTTGAATACTGTGATAAATGATTGGTGATTAAAAACTGCGAATTAATTTACTTTTGATCAATCCAGCAGAGTATTTAGATAATTTGGTTTTGTTGTTGTTGTTGCTGTTGTCAGGAAGCGGAGTTGGAGGAGAAGCGAGTTCAGTTTCGAAAAGAGGAGGAATCATTCAATCAAGAAAAAGATGTAGGAAGCGTAAACACTCTCTCTGATTACTACTCTGAAACTTTTGTTGCTTCAGATGACCTATGTTACTTCACTTGACCTACGTTGCTTCAGATGACCTTTGTTGCTTCAGATGACCTTTGTGCTTCACTTGACCTACATTGCTTCACTTAATGATTTCTTCTCGTATGAGTGATGCTTCTAAAAATGCGTGGTTTCAATTACAATTTTTATGTACCTGATTACATTTCATCTGTGCTTCATTACCTGTGCTTCAATGATATTTTGTCTGTACCTGTTCACTTCTGTTCTGTACCTGATGACTTCTGTTCTGTACCTGATGACTTCTATTCTGTACCTCATGACTTCTGTTCTGTACCTGATGACTTCTGTTCTGTACCTGATGACTTCTATTCTGTACCTCATGACTTCTGTTCTGTACCTGATGACTTCTGTTCTGTACCTGATGACTTCTATTCTGTACCTGTTCACTTCTGTTCTGTACCTGATGTCTTCTGTTTTGTACCAATCAACTGCTGTTCTGTACTTGATGACTCTCCTCTGAATGTCGTTACTTCTGTTTGCGTTCTGACGTCATTTCTTTCTCATTTGCTGTTGCTAATCTGCGCAACTTCAAAACCATCTTCCCAGATACATGCCAGTCGTATAACAGAAATAACTTCTCAACAAAATGACATTCCTTTCCCGCTTCTGATCTGCTTTAAGTCACTGTGATTGTGAGCATTTGATTTTAATTGCAGGAGGCATTTGCGAAGCGTGCCTCGTCATCTACAAAAGACCCTGGATTTGAGGATCTGCAGTCACAGAGGCGCCACCTACAGTCCGAACTGACTGATCAGCGTCACATGGTTGATATTCTGAAGAAAGAACGACTCGACCTGGAGTCGGAAGTTCGTAAACTCCGTCTTACGAAGGAGCAGATCGAGCGCAGAATGAGGTAACCAAAGCTTTTCATTGTAATGTACTGCAGTACATGTATTCACATGAAGGCATTTTTGTAGCGGCTTTTTAGAGTTTTTAGAGCCTTTCACATGCAATGCTTTTTGATTGCTCTAAAATTTGTAGTAATATTTCAGGGTAGTGTAATATCCAGTAGTGCTATTGTAGCAGAATGATTTAGTGTAGTTTACTGGATTAGTGTAGTGTAGAGTATAACGGTGTTGTGTAGTGAGATATTGTACTGTGATCTGTTGTGTTGTTATTAGGGAAAGCCAGAATCAGACTGGAGGGACGTTGGGTCGGTCTGCGTCTCGCCTCCAGGAATCAGTGTTGGATGAAGTGGACGAAACGGAGACTGGTTCCCCAGTTCGTGCAAGGTCTCGCACGAGTTTCCGTGCGAGAGACCACGGCGAGCAGGGATTCAGACTGTCAAACAGCATGAATGATCTCAGTGATATTGGTATGCGAGTGTTGACATTTAAAAGGAAAAGTCGTGCTGTTTATTTTGATTTGCTATTGGGGACAATGTTACGAGTCTTGGGTGCAACTCGTGCGTTAGCTTTTCTGCTTTTGCCGGACTGACTGACCGCTAGGAATTACGGACTAGATTGTAGATAAACAGTGAACTTGATTTTAAGAATTCAATTAAGTGAAAATTGTTTAAATTGCTGTGTGCATAGATTTGAAAGATTAGGCCATTAACTATCTATCTCTCTGCAGAAGATCCTTGACCTGAATGTTTAGCCAATCAGAATTGTCCATTGACTAATTAATTCGTTGATCAGTTGTCTTTGACCTTATTTTCTGACCAATTAGAGCTGTCTATAATAGGTTGACCTCAATTTTTACTTAAGCTTCTGGTTGGTTATATTGTTAATTTTCTCAAGTATGGTTGGTTACGTACCTAAGGTTTGAGTTAACATTTGAATGAATGTGGCGTTTCAGAGTTTGTCCACGCTAGATACAAACGAGATGTTCCCAGCAGAAATTTGCACAGATCGATGGAGGTAAGTTAAGTCTGGTGCTTTGATGATATCAGGTAATTACCTACCCACATGATATTGCATGATTTTTATTGATAGTCTGCTACTTTTTCAGTCTTACATTGCATTGTTTTACAGAGTGTGGGCTTTTATCTCATTCAGATAACGTCTACTTACTTATTTATTTACTTACACCTGTATTCATGTATATGTTATGTAGAATTCTTACATACAGGTTAATGCTTGCATACAATGGAAATTATGGTTAGAAGTCTTGCAGGTTTTTGGTATTGTTTTAACTGTTTGCGCAGTGCACACTATAAATGTTTGATTGATTAGTTGATTGATTTTATTAATTGGTTGATTGATTGTTTCATTAGTTGGTCAGTGATTGCGTTAAAGTAAATGAATAAATGATATTTAAGATGGTTTTTCTGTTGCAGGAATGTTGGAACAATTCAGACGATGATTCTGTCACAAATGACGGAGATATTGCAATCTACCGACAACGCGCCGTCACCAAGGCCGGGTTAGTTTCAACTCTAGATCTAATCTAATCTTCTGTTGTCACGTTCTGAAAATTCAGTTTTTACTCTCATGCTTTGTGGTTGTGAATTCCATAGACATGGCTAGTGTGTGAAAAGATATATGGAAATCATGAAGTAAGTAAGTAAATATATTCTTGCCAATTGCATATCTGCACACTCGTATACATATGTCTTAATAGCAATAAACTCATGAGTGCAACATGCTAACTATAAATGTCTTGCACTGTGAGATATCTGCAAGTCGTGTGATCGTGCCGTGTTTTGATGGGACTTGTTTAATGGAAATAGACCATGCAGTCAGTGATCGAGAGTCATCAATATGCAGAGAAAAGACAGCAGCTGTTGGCTTGAAGACAAAGTTGCTCAGACATTGGGTAGTCATTAGGAAGGTACCGTATGTGGATTAGATTGCTTATTGCTGACAGGATGTGGTTTCTATCGTGTTGTCACGCAGATCCCACCATGCTGGGCAGCGTAGACCAAATGATACGCTGTTGTTGCACGTCTACATCGTAATGTTGCAGACTCTTCTTGGTGCCATGCGTAATGAGAATAGGCATGGAATACATTGATTGTGTCACGTTACAGCATATTCTGGTTGTGTCTTGTGTGTGTGTTTGTTTGTGTGTGTGTTTGTATGTATGTATGCATGTGTGTTTGAGTAGATCTGTGTTTATGCATGGATTATAGGCAGCTGAGGGAGCACATAACCGAAGAGAATGAGATCATTGCTCAGGCGAAGGTCTATTTACGCAAAGAGAGACAGCATCTGATGGAACGACAGGTGGTGCTACATTCCGCTAAGCAACAGATGCAGGTGAGACCAGACTTTATTACATAATTGTATACATTATTACCTATGTGTTTACGTATGTGTGTGTATCTATATTGTTGGTGTGGTTTCTTTAGCACCTTTAACGCTTTAATGGTGATCTGCATTGGCTTCCCAATTGCTTCAATGCACTCAGTTCATTAAATTTTGAGAATCTCTTTATATAACTCGAATTAGCCTAGGCTGATGTTCCTGATTTTTCGCAGTACCTTTAGAAGACCTGCGCGGTGGTCTAGTGGTGGCGTCGTTGCCTTGGAGCCGGAAGGTCCGAGGTTCGAATCCACCCTCAACCGCGTAAGGACCTTGGGCAAGTCCTTCACTCACAATTGCTCAGCGCTTCGGCGTGAAACTCCGATGCAGTGTCCGCTCTGCATCGGGAGCGCCTCTGAGTAGAGAGCTTGAAGGGTCGCTATAACAAGTACGCATACAAACAAACAAACAAAGCTTATAAGGTGAAATACCCAGATACATGTTTGTTCATATGCATATGTTTGTATGGCTGTATGTATGTTACTATATATGTATGTATGCATGTATGTATTGTATATAGTGCGTTAAAAAGGCACTATGCAATGTATGCATTGTTTATAAGGATCTGGCTATTAAGGTAGTGTTCTGAGAATCCCCCTTTTGTGGTGCTATGCAGCTGAATAAATACATCTACTGTACGTAAACTGTGGTGTTTATGTTTCACTAATTATGATTAGTTATTTATTTGCTTACATGCAATTACATTTGTTTATGCATCTGAGAAAAAGTGCGACATGTAAAAATACAGAATTGATGCATTCTCATACCAGGTGACTTCGCCAGAGTTGGACCAGATGTTTACGAGTCTTGATGCGGAGGCAAAGGAACTGGACCGCATCCAGACGAATGTCTCCGCCGGATCGCGTCTGCTGCAGGAGAAAGAGGAGAAGCTGCGGCAGCTGGAAGAAGCGCTCTTCCACGACCAAGTTCGTTGATCCATGTCACTTCGTAGTTTAACTTGATGTAGAGTCAGAGGTTTTTTCTTTGAGCGTCATGATCTTATGTAAAGAATGGTATCTCTGTGGTATTTGGGGTTGCAATTGTGTTCAGCTTTTTCTGAGTTGTACAGTTATGGGATAACCACTGTGAGGATCTTAGAAATACTGTAACCATCAAGCAATTTAAACTCAGATTAAAGAACGTGCTTTCAGTGGAGCGGTCAGTTAGGAATGCATCATTCCCAACGTTGTGCTGCGATTGGCTACTTGTTGATTTCTCACTGTTTTTATTATTAAAATGTTTGTACTGTTTTCATTAGCTATTCTGTAAAGGATACCTCAAGTGTTGAAATGTAATGTAATGATGACAGTTACCTAACTTTTCCTGATGTTTCTGACATGGACCTGACTTGTACGTACATAAGCTCTCTGCTTTTTTCTTTCTGTGTTAGTCGGATGAAGACACTCTGTTTTCACGCGGAAATGCCAGAAAGTCTGAATCGCATCTTCTGTCTGACGTGGAACTGACGGATTCAGAGGAGAGCAGTGGCATCAGCATCACCGACTGCCTCCCAGACAATGGCGGCGGCGGCGCTTCACACATCAGCAATCATCGTACGAGACCTCACTCTTTGCTTGTGTTGATTTTGCTTCGAATACAGAATCATGAGCTGCATTGGTTTCCAAGTCGCTTTTAGTACACTCTTGTTGTTTAACCCTTTAATGCCGAGATGGTAGTAAATGGTATGGGATATCCTATACCCTCCGGCATTGGTTTCCAAGTCGCTTTTAGTACGCTGTTGTCGTTTAAGGGTTAAAGTCAGAGGAGGGATTGTCTGTTTTGATAAGTATATATTTTAATCTATTTTCGTAAATTTACACGTGCATCTTTATTTATTTCTAAGAATAGTTACTTATATTTTGAAGGTTTGAATAAAAGGCGTCAAGAGAGTGTTGCACCGCGTTCATCAACCGTAAGAAATGTCGTCAGACGATCACGATCATCGACTCGTACGATCCTACGACTCGAAGATTCGATCAAAGAGATCAACGAGAAGCTGAACAGATTTCTCTCGTCAACGGAAGTTCAACCAAAAGGCCAGCATGAATTCAGATCTTTTATATATTATTTTATTAAAGTTTAGAAAAATATATACGCACATTCGTAATATTCGTACACAAAAATGATGATTTACAAACACGTATTAGCTTGAATCATCTATAAATGTGTCCAAACGATGTTTCTAACGTAGCCATAAACAATTCATCATGTCATGTAACAATTTTGTAACATGTTGCGTTGCGATAACGAGAACTGATTGAATAAACAATTATATATGTATCTCATCAAATTGTTATTCTTTTGTAGGTGTCTCAACAATGGTTCCAATGATTCTAAATCAACAGAAACAAAGCAGTTCATCCAATCCATATCTGTAAGTAGCTGACTAGGGTCTTAAGGAAACGTCTTGAGAGCATTGACTATCTTGTCTATAATAGATATGGTTGACGTCATGAAGTACGATCATGTCTGTTGGTCTGCGCTTATCCTAAACTGCAAAAGATGAATTACAGTTGTCTATATTCATTAATATTATTGTTGCTGTCTTTATCCTTTCCAGAACTTTCCTCTTTCAGGGTCCAACTATTTCTCTGCTGTTCAATATCACAGATATATTTGCCATATATACGTGACCGGCATTCGTTTCATTGGTTCATTGATTCTATCACCGTATTATTTTAATAAAAAAATTTAGGTTGACTTATTTGATGACATGTTTCAGTGGAATTGACCGTGGCTCATTAAATTTCTCATCGTCCACTGAGTTCTACCTGGTCATTGGATTTCAATTTGATTTTATTATACTTTAACAATTTTATTATTATAACAATTTTATTTTATTATTATAACAATTTTATTTTATTATAACATGTTGCTCTCTTTTTTCAATTTCTTTTCAATGTAGGACGCATCCACAACATCGAATGGATCTCGATCCAAAATACGAAACTGCAGAGCAGGCAATGGAAAGAAAGTGGAAGAAGTATTTCGGAGGTCAGTGATTGGAGTCTCACTGATATAAAGAATGGTTTGATCATGGAAATGTTAAAAATGCTAGAAGAATGTTCAAAAGGGAAGGCACAAAAGAGGAGAAGTGTGATGGGCTTGAGCAGCATTGTGCCTTGATAAGTAGCGGACATATATAGCATATTATGTATCTGGTGTTCTAAATTTTTCTCCCTCATCTTTACAACTCCGATACCGAGACTGCCTTTCGCTTTAAGCTAGAAAATGACCTCTTCCAGTCTGCTTAAATTGACTCTTATTGGTTACCTAGCTTCGGTGTGGACTTATGAATTTGTTACGAGGGCATTGTCAAATTTCTGCTGTGGCGTATTGTATCTAAGTACGTACAAGTATTCTGTAGTATCTGTCTGACGGCATATAAGGGATTAATATTAAAATTGTCCTTTTCTGATTTCGTCCATTATCAAGTTTGTGGAGGTTTATCATTAGCTGAGTAAAGTACATGTATAGATTGACCTTTTTTGCTTTCATTGAATTAGAATGTGATTGATGCGTTTTGTAGGTCTACGAGCGCCCCTTCCATTTGGTACTAGTACTACATCACGGTCGACCGGATTTTCCATATTTGGTCCAAGTTCATTTCAGTAAGTTCTCTCATACTTTTGCAGCACCAACGAAAGTTGGCACCACATGTAATGATGGTAATGAGAAGTTATGTACGTATATATTGAAGTATCTAATTGTCTGTATATCTCCGTGTACATATAGCTATAAACTGTATACTGGTTTTATTTTAGAAAGATATCTGACCAATAGAAGCAGACAGTAATAGGAAAATATCAATTTACATGAAACTTTATCTAAATCTAAAACAATAAAGATTGAGTTGTGTTATTAATGATAATATGGGATTAATAGAAAGTTGTACCAGAGTGATCGTTATTACTTGTAATATTAATATGTTTTTGATATATAAAAAGTGCACCAAGGTAGTGTTCTGAGAATCCCCCCAATATGCAAATTAGTTTGTAGAGACATGTTGGATTCTCCATAAATCCAACTTCAGAGCCATGTTCTTCACTGAAAGCTTTTTAAGTCATCTTGCTGATCGTAAGACGACTCTGTACCAGAAGATGTCTATTATCAGGCTCTACATAAATTTGCAGTCACTGTTTCCATGAAAGTCATGCGTAATTGCGTGTGTCATTTCTTCCACAGAGACAAGATCAGTCAGTTCCACGCGTGGCAGATGCAGACCTGTGTTGCCGTGACGACCCCCAGCACTGAGGAGATGCTGAGGCAGCATAGACAATGGCTGCAGAACTATCAGCGCGACATCAGTCTCATCAGAACAAGCGCCGACAAAACGGACCATCGCTATGCACCAATGAATCTGGAAGGAAATGAACTTTCACCACCAAAACTGTATCTTTGCAAGGCAGACTTTCATAATCATATTCGGTTATGTCTGCTCCCAATGCAGCTCAAGCTGTCTTGAACAGGTCAAAAAGTCTTTATTTTGTATCTGACAAACAGACTTGCATTTCATTACATTAATGATTGCAACATTTTTTAAATGAATGGCAGGGATGGACAATTAAATAACTAAAAAGGTACTTCGATTAGCAGAACTACTAATAAACTTTTTGCAGTTAACATGATGCAGCTTGAAAGGATGACCTGTCTCACAAAGTAAGTCCTCGTCCTCACGATTGGGTGGCAAAGGCGTATGAATGCAGTAGCCAAAGAACAGCAATTTCTGAAAGAGCTTACAGGTTAGTGTTACTCCCAGGGCTATGCAAAGCACGTCCTAGCACCATAAAGCAACTCTCACAGGCCAACTGAGACTGCTATGCAAAGTTTTGAATCCTTATATGCTTATTCGCATAGTATTGTATTTACAACAATTTCTATGGCATCATCTGTAGCAAGCTACTTCTATGATGCTTTACACGCAATGCAAAGACCTCAAAAACAGATGCAGTTTTAACTGATTTAAACATAGTGTTTTTTCACTGTTTTCCTTAACACCGTGTTCAGCGATGTTTTCAGCAGCAGTCCAGTTGGTTCTGGACGATTGAGTGCTTCCGAGCTGGGTCCCGATTCAACGAAACCTCCGTCGATAGCACTACATCAGCCAATGTCAAGTGCGTGATCGTTGAACCTCATCCGTCAAAAGAAACCTCATCACCCTTCTTGGCCTTTTTCCCCCTTGTGCAACCAACCATCGAGAAGAAGCAACCTCCTGACTTCCCTTGTTTTTTTCTTATCTCGTTTGTATCCGGGAATTAGTGAAATATGCTAACTGGTTAATTATATTATTTATAATACTATTTATACTAACTACTGCAGTTATTGAGGTGTTGGCTTCACTATGACTGAGTCTTTGGAAATGTTTTGTTTTTGGGTACCAATGGTCTGTTATTTACAGCAGTGGCTATTGTTTTTTGAGCAACTTTGTTATATGTACTTTTGCAGAAATTTAAGAATGTAGACTGAGATTTGTTTCAAATCAATCTGAGAACATGTTTGATTTTTACAATGAAGCTTACTTTATGCATGTACTGTACTGTCATGTATGTAAATAAGGGCACCAAAATGTGTGATTCTAGTGGTAGTGTTTTCATAGACATTGGCACCTCTCTACTCAAGCTTAAATTATTCATTTAAAGTTTGCCGACCGAATTTATGGTCTTCACTTTGAAACAATTAATTTAAAACTAATTTAAACAGTATTTCTCATATTTATGCTGCGCCTTTGTCTTGCATATGAGATAAGATGCTCTAACATAATTTATTGATTGATTAATTTATTAATGCCATTCATATTGTCAACTGCAGACCAATGGGTGTTGATGAATGTGTGGCAGTTGATTGTAAAGAAAGTTCATTGTGATAAACCTGAATGTGATAATTCTCGATGTCTTAGATGGTTTTTTCTACGTGGAATTTCATCGTGCATTTTTACTGAACATTAGAAAAAACAGCAAAGAAATTAATATAAATCAGATAATTTTCAGAACATCAAGCTTAAGTGTAGTACGTCTATACCACATGAAACCTCTAAGGTTTGTATTGATATTGGCAATCAAGAATACTGAATTGTAATTTTTAATTTTTTAATCTGCATATGTACAGCATTCTTGTAGAAATTCTCCTCTAAATTATTTTTTGTTGGCTACATATCTATCGGAAAATGCTAATTTAAACAATCTATTGAGAAATTTGTGTAAATACTTTCTAAGTGTTTTAAACTTTTTATATATACCTTACATACTAAATCAACGTAGTAATTATATCATAGCATCTAAGTCATACTCAGTATTTTTCAACGTCTCCAAGATTTTATTTTTGCAGATTAACCTACTGATGTTACTAATTTCCTTCAACTTCAGAGGAGTTGTTATGGACATGAACTCCTGTGACTTGCTTCAATTAATGTTGATGAAAGTGAAATATGTATCCGTACTCTAATGTTAAATGATTTTCGTTCCTTGAACGTCGCGTGAAATGGCAACTCTGACTGATGCAAACATTTTAACGTATGTCACGAGTTTCAGGTGTTGACTTCGTTTGGAATATCTGGAGTGGTTAATTGTTTTCTGATGAAAATGAATTTTCATTTTTGGGGTATTTTGATTTTATGAATATTTTCAGAATAAAGCTGCCTTTATTTGTTTTTATTTTATGTGTCTTGATATTGTTTGTTATTTTTAAAAATATTTTTAACACTTCAGCAACAATTAAGCTGGTTATTTCCAAATCACATTATTTTAGTAGACCCATTGTTATAGTGTTAGAATTTCCGTTAAGAGTAAGAAAATACGCTGTATAAATAAGAAGTGAGTTTTGCTCTGGTCTCATATAGGCCTAATCATAGGCCTAATGTTCTAAAGCACCACTTGAAAGCCAAGCTTGGGCACCACTTGCTTATTCATGAGCCCATCGTTTCAGTGGTAGTTTGAAGGGCTGCCAAAGAGAAGGTAATCATTGAAACGCTATAGCGACTATAGGATTAGGTAGACCTTGTGCATGTTAATGAGCCCTGAAAAACACTAAGGCATGAAAAGGGGCTGACTATGTCATTTCAAACGGCGAAGTTGGCATGTTTGAGACATTGAAATCAATGAAATGTCAGGTTTGACGGGCTATCAAAGAGACGTTAATCATTTAAACGTTATGGCGACTATAGGATTATGTAGCCCTTGTATTGATTAATAAGACCTGTTAGGCTCTTAGAGATAGCTACGGTGTGAATATGTGCAGGGCTGTTTTAAAGGAATTTTTAGAACTGCACAACCCCCTCTTTACTTTTCCATTTTCCATGGTAAATTACTTTCAATCGGAGGACCATGACCGTTTTGCTAGTTTTAACTGTACAGAAGTGCTTCTACAACTGCACAAATCCATTTATAACTGCACATTTTGTGTACAACTGCACGTTAAAAAAGCCCTGAATATGATAATATTATTGTGAAGTTACGCTGTGAACTTGAGTGTGAAGACTAGTGTGAACAACCTGTGCGCTAGATTGGGGAGGTCACCACCGATTGGAATACGGGGCGCGAATACGAATCTCAATCAGTAGGGTAGTCCCAAAATCACGAATTCACGGAAATCACGGAAACCGTGAATTTCGCCGTCTGCCGTGATTTCCGTGAATTTTGCCTTTTTCCGTGATTTTCCGTGATTTTTCACATTTTCAGCACTTTAAAAAAATAAAAACACGTCAAAAATGGCGCCGACGACCAAAAACAGCGCGGAACCATTAAATTAATTTACGAATTTCTGTGCGGAACCATATTAGATTAATGTATGAATTTCTGTTTTGGGGAGTGAATTACGTCGCTGACAAGTGAATATTCATTCATAAACATGGGCGTCCGCAGCGGGGCGCAAGGGGGCGCAAGTGCGCCCCCTGGATTTTTCGCATAGTTGCACATAAATTTTGATTATTTGGTTGTGATTGTTACAACGCGATTCAATTCGTTCTACAAGTTTAACCTACATGTATATATCATTCTTTGGGCGCATAACGTATAGGCCTATGTAGGCTATAGGATTCTCTCGTGGTAATATGGAAATTCAAAACTGTCACCCATTAAATTTAGATCATGTGACAATTATTTAAAAGTTTGCGCCCCCCTAGAAAAATTCCTGCGGACGCCCATGTTCATAAATACTCGTTTATGCTAAATTTCAAAATAAAAATTGACTTAGCCTAATACAGAAATTGTGACTGAAAATTTTTCCGCGGCCCCGTGAATCACGGTGCCGTGAATTTTTGCATTTTTGCAAAAGTAGGCCGTGATTTTTTCACTTTTTGACCGTGATTTTGGGACTACCCTATCAATCAGTACAGTGCCCCAAAAATCTAGAATCCTTGTCTGTGCCCTAACTTGACGCACACATACTTTTCCACAGATGTCACCCCAACTTCAATTTTTTTAAATATTTTTATATTAAATGTGATGTCCCATTGGCAATTTCTACACGCAAACATAATTTAACATCGATTTTCCATGTAGGCTGACAAATCTAATATAATTTCAAATAAGATGAATGCGATTATTATGTAAACAAAATTAAAGTGCCCTTATTATCGCCCAGACACACGTTGCATAAAGTTTCCACTTTCAAGTTCCTGGAACTTCCTGCGTGGTCGTGTTTACTGATGGTCTTTGATTAGATCTGTTATGTGCGATTGTATTTGTACGTAGTACATTATTATTGGCGTAGGTGGGTATTTCAAAGAGGGTGGATAAATTCACGCGTTTTGCCTGAAAGTCTAATCTTCCGACTCGATCCAACCCTCCTACTCGTTCCGAAGGCTCCAATGACTGGTTTCTAGTCAGCAATCTAGGCTGTCCCGAGATTAAAGTTCCCGAAACGCACGTTACATAGCGCAAACTACCGCGGGTGGCAGTAGGCCCACCAATCGTGGTAGGCCTACATATTATGTAATTAGCCGTATTATTTAATATTTTACCATTTAATAATAGTAGGTAGACGCTTAACACTTATCAGCGACAGTAATAGGACCAGAATGCAGAGCCATTCCTTCTCTGTAGTTGGTCCATCAACCTGGAATGGACTTCCCTTGACTATATGATACCTGCCAAAATGTTATCCCTTTCACAAACTGTTAAAGACTGGTTTTTCGCTTAATCTCTGCTGGGAGCACCCTGAGTAGGTATCCTGAAGGGGTGCTATATTATAAATTCTGATTTATTGGTTGGGTCATTCGTTCGTTGGTTGATTGATGAAGTCACATATTTAAATTAACTTTTAATAATTTCCAGGAGTTTGACTGCTTTCTATAAAGCTGTTTTCAGGAAGTCGAACTTTGTGTGTTCTTTCGTTGTCGGGGATTCTGGCTTTGGGATTTGAATTGTCACCACCTCGGGTATTGGGGTATAAGAAATTTACCACTTAGCGTTCATTTCATTTGACGTTGGTGGATTTGTTTTATCTGTGGCTATTTTTTAATTGATTTTTGTGCTGTTTAAAGAAAAATCAAAAATGGTGCGTGCTCTGATTGGTCCGTCAATTCTCAACTCGGATTTGTCGAGCCTGGCGTCTGAATGTCAACGTTTGTTAGACTGCGGCGCTGACTTTCTGCATCTTGACGTGATGGACGGACACTTTGTGCCGAACCTTTCCTTTGGCCATCCTGTTGTCTCCTGTCTACGGCCAAAGTTTCCAGATATATTTTTTGATGTGCATCTGATGGTCTCTGAGCCAGAAAAGGTAAGTGCATTGGTCCATTCAGTTGTTGAATTAACTTACTATCAGTCTTTGTCCAGAGTAAAACTACTATGCTGGCTGGCTTTGTCATACAATGTTATTTGCTACAGATGCAGGACTACAGGACTACTTATTAGTATTATTACTTTACATTCGTAACTGCACAGGAAACAATATTTGAATACATCTATAACACTGGTGTTCATTATTTAAAAAAAATTAATGTGCAATTTTCTAATAACTGAAAGTTGACTTGTGTTTACCATAGTATTTGTTTCAATCAATCAATCATTCAATCAATCACATAAATTTATATAGCGCTCCTCCAAGATCTCTACTCAGAGGTGCTCTAATTTCATTTTTGTCTGAACTGGACATGTTTGTTATGGATGTTTTCCAGTGGATTAAAGACATGACATGTTTGTTATGGATGTTTTCCAGTGGATTAAAGACATGACTTGTTTGTTATGGATGTTTTCCAGTGGATCAAAGACATGGCGGAAGCAGGTGCCAGCCAATATACGTTCCACATAGAAGCGACCGCTGATCCAATGAACTGCATTCGACGAATAAAGGAAGCCAACATGAAAGTTAGTCAGCTCCCTGCACACCATGGCGTCATCTTCACTGTGCAGTTATCCCTCAGCCATTTTGGCCATCTTCAATGTTTCTGTGTATTTGTATTTAATCCTATGTAGTGTAATTGGTAGTTTCTGTGGTACCACTCACAGCTGTTGCCATTCAGCAGTGCTTCGAGTGTGATAACACTGAGAGAAGAAATAGGTTTTAAGGAGAGAGATATGCAGAGAGAAAAAGAAACAGACAGACAGACAGAGACATAGAGATGTAGACAATGATCTTGTCAGAAAGACAAGCCTCTGCAGAGTGGAGGCATGGACACACCCCATGGTGAAGGGCCAAGCAATGGTTTAGTAAATGTGAGCACAAGGTCATGGTGTGGGCAAAAACCCCAGAAATTGACCTATTTCAACACTTTCACCACAGTTTCGAAGCTATTCACCTGAAACATTGCAGCTAGACGGAGTGCCCACCAGGACCACTCTGCCCCCACCCACACCCAGCACCACCCCTGCACGCGCCAGAGATACTTGATTTTTCTGCCTCTTCAAAATGTATAAATTTCATTTCTGTGGTGGACGTGTAAATACTGATGCATTGCATCAATTTCTTATCAGTATTGACAATTTGTTTGCTGTTTTTGAATACATAATGTACCGATTCATGGAAATTTTGAAGCTATTCTAAACATTGGGAAAAATTTTGTGTGCTAGTGTGCTTCAATTGTAAAGCAGATAAGAATAAATTTTGTTCCAATTTTCTTCTAGACTTTGGTTGGGAATCCTCACAATATACATGCCTAGATTTTTCTGTATCAGCTTTTGTTGTTTTTCCAGGTTGGAATTGCAGTTAAGCCAAAGACTGCTGTTGAAACTGTTGCTCCATACGCTGCATTAGTCGACACTGTGCTCATAATGACTGTCGAACCAGGGTTCGGAGGTCAAAAGTTCATGGGTGATATGATGCCAAAGGTGAGTCTGGTATTGCTTTTTAGTTTTAATTCATTCTTGCCAACGATAAAGTTTCAATCGATGGATAGCTTGAAAATAGGTTAATAACTGATCAGATATTCCATTGCTACTGGCAAGAAAAGATTTAATGATTGTTTTGTGGGGTGTTCTATAGGCAGTAGTTAGTGCGCTGAAGTGTCAATCGGGGTGTCGTGGGCAGAAACTTTCGTTCAGGATTTTACTGACCCTACACTTTGTGGATGGGGTGGGATAAGATGGTGAGGGAGAGGATTGGACAACTGTCCTCAGGCTAATAAAATGAAGAATTCGCTGACACTTGATTCATACCCATGGCTGACCCAGGATAGCTTAAGAGACTGTTGCTCTTCTTTTTCTCTTCTTGTTGCAGATGATTGCTGAGTACAATTATTTGTGTATCTACATGATATTATTTTGCTTTGCCCATATTTGTCTACGAAGGTTCGATATTTACGTCAAAACTACCCTTCGCTCAACATCGAGGTCGACGGAGGAGTTGGTCCTGACACAATACAGGAATGTGCTGAGGTAAGAGACCGAAAATAAAATAGGTATACAGCAGTCTAGTTTACATAACAAATTGTCTAATTGCAGTGCACTAACTAGTAACTGCTGAGCAGCATATGTGGGGCGCGGTGGTGTAGTGGTGGCGTCGTTGCCTTGGAGCCGGAAGGTTCGAGGTTCGAATCCATCTCGCCGCGTAAAGACCTTGAGCAAGTCTTTCACTCACAATTGCTCAGCGCTTCGGCGTGAAACTCCGATGCAGTGTCCGCTCTGCATCGGGAGCGCCTCTGAGTAGCGAGAGCTTGAAGGGGCGCTATAACAAGTGCACATACAATCAATCAATCAATCAACATAAACATTCATTGGATCCTACTTTTAAATCGATTAATTGTGATGTAAATTCTGATGTATACATGATTCAGAAGGTGAATAACAAATATTATTTATCTTTACAATATTTTATTGTATCGTATTTGACCATTTACAGAGCACTTGTCTCAAGCAAGGACCTTTATTCTCAATTCTAGTTTGGACAAAATTTTATTCTAGGTAAATGAACACCAGGCAGGAAAAGTGAATGACCTGGCTGTTTTTTTACTGTGTTGCCTAGTTTTAATTTTTGTGGCTACAGAAGGCAGAATGTATAAAATTATTCTTTTATGTCTTGAATTGAAGATCTATACTCATCAGGTTTGATTTTAAAGATTTGATTCTGGTTCAGCTGAGCCTGTATTTCATCATTTGTTAGGTGCCAACAACACTGAGTTATTGGGTTCCAGTATCGCTTCACTATTTTGTATATTTAACCCCACAAGTTGGACAACTTTTTATTCTACATATTCTACTGCATCTGTTTTGTGCAGCATTATAATGGAAATGGAGAAAGTCATTAGGTAATAATTGTATGATTTCTTTTGTTTGTTTGTTAGGCTGGTGCAAACATGATCGTCTCTGGTAGTGCTGTCGTGAAAAGCAAACATCCGGATGAAGTTATTGCTTTCTTGAAACAAACTGTCTCAGAAGCGATAAAGAAACTTCCCGTGTAATGATGCCTATTTCAGGATCATGCTTCAGAGTCTACCATGGTTTATTTGTATTTTTTTTACAAAACAGTCGTAACACAGTGAAATGCAATTGGACATTTATGCAGAATCGCTCCCAGGAACTGCCGTGGCATTGGTACTCACCAGTGCTTAAAGTGCGGAAAAAGAAGTGCCTGGACGCTCCTTACTTTTCCAAAAGAAGTGCCTGGACGCTCCTTACCTTTGCAGCCTGTGCTGGCCAATAAGTGGCAGGACGGCGTTCAGATTTTAAAACAAGTGCATGGACGCCGTCCATGACCGTCCTGCCACACTTTAAGCCCTGGTACTCACGTACAGCATTACAAGCTGGCCTTTTGGTTCATGCCGTTGATGATTACAAAAATAATAATCGTTTACTTTCCAGAATCTAAACTTTCCGTTATCTTGATTATGTTGTTCAGCGTAAACTAAATAATTATGACCAAGTGACAAAATCAGATTGCATATTGCGTACTGAACATTTTTGTTTATTGTGCACGGCTTGTTGAATTTATCTGTCTGAACTTGTATTCTGTTTCATTTGATATGGTACACGCTGTTTTAAGAAGTTATCGTGTGGCTGTAATGTACATTCCTGTGCATTCATAACCTGCAAACTTAGTTTTATTTCCTTTTAACAGGTGTTTTCATGCAGTGCTCATTTCCAGCATGCCGACTTTCAGACACTTCTTAAACTCCTTTTTAAATAGGAGCTTTGATAAGCATTCATATTCGTTATGTTGCTAAATACTGTCCTATAGCTATTAATTATTTTTGTAATTTTCATATGTAGCCGTTTAATCATGTGAAATAAGAATCTGTTGAAATCTGATAGTGTGTAATTTTTTACTTACATGATTGAGATATGAGAATAGTGGTGTAATGCTGTGTGACTATGTGATGTGTTGTCCATTAAAGTCATCTGTAAAGATGCAGTGCTTACCCAAAAATTAACAAGTCAGTTAAAGGTTATGGCCAGTGGCCAAGTGCGCAATGCGCATGTTTGCATTTAAATGTTTAGTTTAGTTAAAAGCCCAAGTAAGTGAGAGAGACGAATAATGAATTTCATTATTAATTTATTAATTATTAATGATGATTGAGATTTGACAGAGAATACAATTATAAAGTCCGTTGGCAGTGTGGCCACCAAGACCTGGAGTGATGGACACATTGGACAGCTAAATATGATCCCATGCACCCAGTGTCCGATTTGTCAAAAAAGAAGTGTGGGGGTCGGCTTAATATCCGACTAGGGGGTCTGGGGGAGCGTCGTAAGCTCCCCCAGCGGGGTCCGGGGCGGAGCCCCGGCCGCTATTGATTTGGTGCAATCCAAAGCAAAATCTTCTATTGAAAGTGAATTGAATGAATTGAATAATATCACCTTTTTAAAGATCAGTTAACATGTTATTTATGTTAAAGAGTTTGAAGTTTATAATAGTGGCATAGTGCAACATAAGAACATAAAAGTCTAACTTCAACATAAAAGTTGGCTGTACAAATGCAGTAAAATGCACAGGTGCAGGATATATTGAGGTCACAATTTAAAGCGAATGCAATCAGAAAATGTAGTAACCAACAAACCTGAAACTTCTACCGGCAGTCCAGCACACGATCAATACTTCGCAGTTAGCACCAAAATCAATGATCATACTTAGTATATGTACCCTTGGAAAGCCGAGCATACTTGGAAGTTGGCACCAAAATACTTGTTACTTAGTACAACGCAAAGTGAGAATAATACTCAGCAGTCAGCACTCAAAATAATAAAACAATAGTAAGGTCCTAGGATGAACGAAGTGCTCGGAACTTCACAAGTCACAAGCTGTAACGCATAAACTAAATACTGTTCTTATAACAACTCACAAGAAATAACTTCAAATAAGAAGATATTTGTGTTCCTATTGAGGACTAAAAAAAGAAATAATTTCAAATGACAACAGAAACAAGAATCATCAATA
This sequence comes from Lumbricus rubellus, assembly GCA_945859605.1. Lineage (NCBI taxonomy): Eukaryota > Metazoa > Annelida > Clitellata > Crassiclitellata > Lumbricidae > Lumbricus > Lumbricus rubellus. The sequence continues at coordinate 9,417,476 of OX243812.1, forward strand.
ACGAAGTGCAAATTATTTATGATGTACTAGTCATCATGCGAAAATTATTGAAATGAAATTGTCATGTATGATGTAGCCTAATTTGTGATGAACTCTAGCTAAGTGGTAGTGACTAGTCTTTAATCATGGCAAAAAGTTTATATCTTGGTCTAAGCTCATCAACATTCCTTTTCTTCCCTGTTGGTTTGTCGTTGGCACCATGCCTGCCTTTTTTGAACCAAGATAAGACATACTCGTGACACTTGAAAAATTGCACAGCAGGGCCATTAACAGCTATCATCAATAAAGCACTGACAGTTTCAGTTTTTAGTCGGTTTCTTGTGTCTGTGTGCTGCAGATTCATGGAACTAAAACCACGCTCGCAATCTGCACTGGAGATAGGATAAATGGACAGTTTTGTCAGAAATTCAGTGTTTAATCTAGACGTCTCTGGGGGGGAAAGTTCCCCCCCCAGGATTGACATTTCCCCCCCCCCCAGAAAAATTTGAAAAAATGATATTTGGTTTTTTTACTGTTTTCATCATTGTTTTACATGAAGTGTTATAATATACGGTGATATTATTTACTATTACAATTATGATTATAAATAATGACATTATTAATTTTACTAACATAATATATGATACTATCATGTTGCAATGAGTATAACTTACTGTATATGTTTGTATAAACACCATTTTTGTCTAACTAAAAACAGAGATGACATCCCTCCAGAAAAATTTGGCAAAATGATAATAGTTTTAACTGCTGCTTACATCATCGCATTACATTAACTGTTATAATATACCGTAATATTATTTACTATTATATGGTTATATTAAATATTTACTATTATAATATGTGACACAATCCTGCTAAAATGAGTGTTAAGATGACACCTTAAAATGCTGCCATTGCAATATGAAAATTCAAAAAGTTTCTAGTGAGGCTCTCAAAAAGTACAGGTTTTTGTTAAGAAGACACCATAAAATGCTGCCATTGCAATATGAAAATTCAAAAAGTTTCTGATGAGGCTTTGAAAAAGTGCAGGTATTTTGTTAAGATGGTAGGCCTACCTTAAAATTCTACCATTGCAATGTGGAAATTCAAAAAGTTTCTGATGAGGCTTTGAAAAAGTACAGGTATTTTGTTAAGATGGTACCTTAAAATGCTACCATTGCAATGTGGAAATTCAAAAAATTTCTCATGAGGCTCTGAACAAGTACAGTTTTTTGTTAAGATGACACCTTAAAATACTTCCATTGCAATGTGGAAATTCCAAAAGTTTCTGATGAGGCTCTCAAAAAGTACAGGTTTTTGTTAAGAAGACACCATAAAATGCTGCCATTGCAATGTGGAAATTCAAAAAATTTCTGATGGGGAGGGGGCAATCCCCATACCCCTCTCCCTCCCGGTCTCGGCGCTACGCGCCTCACGAGCGTCCTCCGGACGCTCAATTGTCTCCCCCCCCCCCGAAACCTGAATTCCCCCTCCAGAGGACGGGGACTAGATTAAACACTGGCAATTGTTTTAGATGCATTCCTACTTTCAGATTATCTTTAAAAGTAGCAAAATCTGATAGGATTTCAACACTTGCAATAGAACTGAAACAAAGTTGCTTGCAGAGAGCAGCAACCTCTCTGCAACCATACAGCGTTTTTTCTAAGTCATCTAGCTGTTGGCCAGCTTGTTGGATTCAAGACATTTTGCAAGCTGATCAATGTCTCTGTGCAAGGGAATCGTTCAGCTATAGCCTATTGTCTAACAGACACTGGTAGAATTGACTTCTGAGACTGGTAAAATTTGCAAAGTCAGTATATCGGTCCGCTTAAGCAGAACACCCTTGAACGATCCTGTACTATCACACATGTCCCACATGTTTTTTAGACTCTTACCGGGGAAGTCTTTCATGGCTAATAACGAGGCTTTCGCTTGGGCAATCTTCATAGTTGCACTGACAAGATTGGCATCATTACTTTGAAAAAACAATGACAACTGTTTCAATGTGCGCAGTGAATCTTTTAGCATGCACAATTGGCTGACAAAGATCCAACTAGACATTTTGTTGGCTAAACCTTTGCACTTGCTTGCTTCCTTAGTCGATCTATCACCATTTTCAGACAACCGCAAAAGATGAGCATGTAATGCACAGTAATCGCGTAGTAGCGCTTTCATGGAAAGAAACGATGAAAAGGCCCATCTCACTTCAAAATTTTTGGTAATTTTGAGCAACACAGTATTGGTGTCTGCAGCTATTGAAGCGAGTTCCCTCTGGTTTTTGGGTGACAGACTGTAGATTTGATCATTTGGGAAATTGTGTAACTGTCACGGGAGTCGACGGGACCGGACAACGTCACAACAGTACAACTTGAAACTTTGTGTCAACTGTCAACTGTTGAACGAATGAGGAAATGAAACGAATAAGTCCTACTAACTGCTTGCAGTGGTCCAATTCCGACCCCCTCTTGTGGCACTGGCCGCACTGCCAAAAGAGGGGGTCGAAATTGGACCCCCACACCTTTTTTTCGAGGTCGAAGTGTGGGGGTCGGGCCATAGCAAAGAGGGGGTCCGACCCCCCCAACCCCCCCGGCAAATCGCACCCTGCATGCACCTAAAGTCACTTGAATTATAATAGACAGAGTCTTACAAGTTACACCTAGCCTACAGCATAGACTATAGAGCCATAGAGCATTGACTATAAATTATAAAAATTATATATACAGCCTATATACACGCAAAAGGCGATTGTAGTTGTATGGCAATCTGCAAGGACTGTTCTCTTTATGGAGTCCTTGGGTAATCTGCACGTTTCGGAAACAGCAAATCACTGAATGGCACTTCTATGCACTCATCGGAATCCGTCGTTCATTGGCTGCGTGTTTCTAGCATGCTACAGTGATTGGTCGATATTTATAGCACACTTACCTTTTAAATAGATGTGGCGCGGGCGATGATGGGATTTCGACGCGAAACGGAGAAGACGAAAGCTACTTGACCTCGAAGTCTGCAGAGACCGTACAGCCAAGCACATAATAGGTCAGTCGAGTTGCATTATTAAACGCTGTCAGATTTTTACTCTTTTGAATGTATTCTTCGGTCTTGAATAAATTGTGAGTTTTTGCAGGGCCGTGTTTAACATAGGTCCATTCGGTGCGGTGCACCGAATGCCTCTGAGCCGAGAGTTTTGTTGCTATTGGCCAAATGTCTTAATTTGCGAGTCTCAGTGTTACTTAAACCTTTTGTAAAACCAATGAGTGTAAGAAAACATTAATTTCACTAAGTTCACCGACGTTGCGTGCTTGCTTACTGACCCGCCACAGCCGACAAACCACGTATGTAAGCTAGCCTATTGAACAGCGGATTTGTGTAAAATGACTGACGTTTGCCCCGCTGCAACACTTTGCACCGACACTCGAAAAACCTTAAACACGGCCCTGAGTTTTTGGAAGCTGCTTTGTTTCTGAGAGTCTGAACTACAGAAGTGAAGTCACTCAGTGTTAGCTTTTAGGCTTCCAGGTGTTGTTTTGTAGTTGATATGGGAGGGTGGGTAAAAAGCCCAATTCTTTGATTATGTGCTTAGGCCTAATATAACGTTTAATCTAGCCACCCCTCTAGACGAAAAGCTTCACTCCAGAAATTACTTTCCCCAACTTTTTAAACAAAATGATAGTTATGAGTTGCTGTTTGCATTATAATAATTATTAGCATAATAATTATATAGCTGTAGGCCTATGCACGTGCGGTTACAATATATATACTGTGAGAATATTTCGTATTGTGTAGGCCTAATAATTATAGGCTAATGCCATTAGCCTAATGGCATAATTTAGGCTACTATTTAAATAAATGATACTATCAGCCTATAATAATGCATAACAGCGGCGCCGCCAGGATTTTTTTTCTGTACGCACAATACACTAAGATTTTTTTCTGTACCGTAGGCTACGCACAATACAACTTGCACAAAATGATATGAAGCGAACAGGATCGATACGAGCTTATATATAATATATTATATATAGGCTATGTATGTATGTATACATAGGCGCCGAGTTGACCCGAAGAGTAGGGGTGGCGAAAGAATGTGAAATTTTTGACCCTTTTTTATAGGAGACGTATTGAAATCACCACTGCTCACTATAGGCGAAGACTTGGTCCTGGTTTTAAGGGACGAACTCGCGGCCAAAGTATGATCGCCGAGAAGCACAGCGCCGAGCAGGGTGTTTGGGAACGGGATGTGCTCCTCCCCATTTTCGATTTTTTTATTGTCACACTGCGATGGTAGAACCTTAGGCTATCATTTTGACGTCATGACATCCTTGTCAAAATTTTCTGTTATCTCATTGCATTTTTTGGATCATTCTTTGTGTTTGATGTAGCCTATTTCTCTTGGAATCCACACAGAAGAAAATCACAATCTTCGTTTTCATGGGCGTCTTGGAGCACTCTCCCTCAATTAGGTCAACATACTCAAATTTTGCACAAGAAATCAGACAATTGGCCACTGTTTATTGAGCCAATATTAACACTGTGGAATAGTTTTTCAAATAGATCTAGTATTTCAAGTAGCCTAGTTTTTAAAGACAAAACAATATCCCGCTTTTATGATGCTGGGAGGTGACTCTCGAGCACTGAATTAAGAACACTATTGAGCATGCATGTAAACACTATTAGGCCTAAAGAAACAATGTCATTCAAATCGTCGCCTTCGTCCGTAATAAAAAAAATGACGGAAGCGGATCGAATAAGCAAGATATCGGGGTTTCCTCGCATTCGCTGATCGGCTTAGGACCAATGGAGTTCAGACCACCAGATGGGATAAAACTGGAGAAATTGTAAGGTAGGCCTAAACTAACTGAGATTTTAAAAAGTATACTAAAGATGGAATGATTTTTATAGATAAGGAATTTCAACAGAGAAAAAATATCTTAAAAGCACATCTTGCCGGCTGATTTCAGGTGGTGCCCATGCATAGGAGGGCCTCGCATGGCCAATTTCTGGTGGTGCTGAGCACTCACGGGCCTCGCAGAGTCGGCGCCCATGTATAATGTATATACCGTATATGCCTACTGGCGATTATGGGGTATCACCAGCATAAGCTTTTTGCTCCATTTTGGGTATGCGCATAGAGGTAATTTTGGATGTTAAAAGTGGTGACGCTTTTTTTCATCCTTTTCGCGCTGTACGCACTTGCGTAAGTGCGTACGCCTAACGGCGCCCCAGCCGTAGTTATGGGCCTAGTGTATGCAGTACTCGTAGCACAAATATGGTGTACTCTAGCACAACGATTTAAATTGGTAGTCATGGGACACGCTTAGATATATACTCTGCGAGCAAGGCTACTCCGAGTTTTGGGTACGTGTAAATCACTACTCCCTAAGATGGCGTCTGTTTGTTGTGACTCGAAACTCGCTGCATTCGACCACACTTTACATGTCAAAACGTGTTTAAAACGTCTGCAATGAACTCGTATCCTTCGTCGACGGCGAACATAAAATTGGCTTTTAGTATCGCCGTCACAAAATATTAAAATTTGGCTAAATACTCTAGGAAATTGCATTCGAAGCGCCGCTGCGTCGTATGAATACCAATATGTGGGTCGCTTACCTAACGTGACCAGCGGCCCGTCTAACGTTACGGCCCTTTTATCTGGGTAATTAGTTTGTTCTAGCGACAGCTTGCATATTAAACTCCATAAAAAATCAAACGCATGCCACGTTAAAGTGGACAGTTCGAGAAACCAACAAGAAATAGCTCCTTTAGGAACTTTAATTCGGCGACCACTAGCTGAAACCCGTTACGGTTTCATCAGATTTTAGCCCTCCGTTCTATTCAAAATCTGTTCACTTTCTCGCTATGTAATTTTATTCCTATACATTTGCAACTAACTTTCACTCACATCATTATTTTCTCTTGTCAAGCCTCATAATTTTCTATTTAGGCCATATTAAATATGAATCGTTCTGCTTTGCGGTCGTCTATTTACCTGCTTACTTATCGTCGGAGTCCATGCATATAAATATAGTACGCTATGCGCATGCGCGATAACCTCATTTGTATAACCACGTCTTTTCACCAAAGAATAGATATTCCAATAAATACGACTGCTCGTGACTCCCTTACTAGAGTAAGACATCTTCGGAGATTAACAATGTCCATGAACAGCGTTTGCGACCTAGTGTACACACACTAGGCCCATAACTTTCTGCAGCTGGGTGGGGAGGGAGCATAGGCCTATCTCCCTTCTCATTTTCGATTTTTTTCCCACGCTGCAATGATAGCATTTAGGCAGTCATTTTAACGAAATTTCTCGTGATTTCATTGCTGAAAACATGGTTTTGGACTTCAATAAATGCCCCCTTATTGACTGGAATACCAATGCAGCTTTGCATTAGTAGGGGCCGTATGCGTATGACTAGGCATAGGATAATCCAGGTGTAGATCGAGCCTATACCCGACATAGTTAATCCAGACATAGCCATTAGAATTTAGCCCTGTGCATGGAAACAGAATAACAAGAGACAATGTTAATCTGGACATTCCTTGCACCCGACGCTGACTTTCCGGGTCTTTCCCCCAATCCAATAGGTTATGGCCGGCTGAGCGCGCATGCGTAAAAGATATTTATATGCGGTCGTTGCCAGCGTGGCGAAAACAAGACGGCCAGAGGGCAATAACGACGGCCGCCTATTGTTCACGCTGTCCAGCTAAAGTCGGCCGTCTATTGTTCATGATGGGAAGAGCCGGCTTACTCCTACTTCAGAGTTGGAATAAATGTATAGGTCTACATAGCCTAACTCGCTAATCTCGGCCCATGCATACGGAAATAATCTACTATTCCCCGCATAGGCCAGATTTAAGCTAGGCGTAAGAGTTATACTATTTCTTGCATGTGGCCCTAGAGGATTAAAGGACTTAGGGCTCCTATTCTATTTGAAGAGATCTACGCGGCACCACTAGACGGCGCGAGGTGTCGCTTGAGTCATTTGGCCAGTTATTGGGCTCGACGTATTATCCTGGATTTAGCATTCATTGACACGCACCTCTCCGCGCGCACTATCGCCGAATCATGACGCGCATAGGCCTAGGCAGCAAGAGGTCAGCTACCAAATCCCCAGATTTTGCGTGTTCCGCTATGTCAGCCTCTACGTGTACGATTATTGACGCCATCTCTTTGGCCCCTCGCCTCGCTATTGTATCGACAAAGAAAAGACGATGGAAAGGTTAAAGTATTTAGTCGAACAACGGTCTAAATCCACATGCGTCGGCTTTGTTGGAACGCTCAAAGTCCTGGCCTTGGATCGCTTTCGTCGGGTTTTTGCAGTAGGCCTAGCATATAATATAAATGCTGTCCAGCTGTCGCTCGGTTCATAAACCTCGTGCCGTGAATGTGCTCCCCGTTTAAACGCAGCGAAAACTCAGCAACCGGTCGCTCTCAATTTAGACTTTAATTGCATCGTTCCTTGCGGTCAGTCGCCGTTATAACAGCAAGACATTTTAGTATTGCACACTGTTACAGTTCTGTAGTAGACTGTTAACCGAACGAAAGGAATTAGTTGTATTAACTCAACGTGTGGTAGGCTATAGGCTGGTAGGCCTATAGCCTACTTAAACGGATATGCGTAGCTTACGTATATGCGCCATTGCGCCCTAAGCCTACACACGCTTCCATGTTAGCGTAGATTAATATAGCCTACAATTTAAGCTAGGGGTCATTGCATAATTACGTAACGCCGAAAATGACCGTTTTCGACCCACCCACCCACCCTGTAACGCTTCGTAACGTTTGCCTTGACCCACCCACCCACCCTCCCCAGCGTTACGTAACGATTGTTTCGAAAAATCAGTTGAGATTTACATGTGTAGGTCTATTAATTGTTGGCATAATGTGAGCGCGTAATTATAAAATTCATATTTTCGTAGCGAATTTAATATAGCCTAGTAGGCTATGTGAATTATAGCGAATTTGGCAGTAGGATAGGCCTACAATATAGGTCTACAGAATGTTTAATTTATATAAAATTTAATGACAGTCATGTTTGAAATGCATAAAGAGTAAACTTTTACACACTGATGAACAGTATCACGGACTACTCATTAATAATTAATCAAAATTGAGATGAACTAATAATTATTTGCTTATTCTGGGCACATCGATAATTATTAGTCCTAATAGAAATAATATACTGCTTAGTTTCGATAAGCACAATAATTTTTAATTTTTAAATTTATGTCCATTAAGTAGGCCTAAAATTATAAAATATGCGTCAAAGTGGTTCTTCGATGTCGGGAATTCATGGGGAATTAGGCCTACCATGTTGTTCCGCTGGTAAACCTATCACAGATCAAAACAATTCAAACAGCAGTTTCCGGTTCGCACAAACGGGAGAACTATGACCTGGCATGTAACTGGTATCTACTGCTGGATCTTATTCAGATAAGTAGACCTACTTCGGTTAAGTTTTAAATCAATGCCAGGAAGTTTAAACTTCGAACACAATCATGTTTGAAGTGTCATTCGATGGTCATTTAATATTTATTAATAAAAAATTTTCAAAGCGTTACGTAACGTTTAGCTTCCCCCACCCACCCACCCCCGTAACGTCTCGTAACGTTTTCATTGACCCCACCCACCCACCCTCGAGCGTTACGTAATTATGCAATGACCCCCTAGCTTCTGCGTTTGTATAGGTTTATTATTGTATGATATCGCTCATGACAGGATGAACTGCACATGAGGCCAGGCCCAGTGTGCTTTTGAATAATTATTCATTATTTGACGCCTTCACGCTTTTGGTGTTACTGGGTTTGAAGAGGGTCGTATCGCAATCGTAAACTCGAAACTTATATAGGCCTAGGGCCTAGGCTAAACAGCGCCCACAAAGAGCAAAGTCGCTGGAACAACACAGCCTCACAGGCATTCAATCGCGTTAATTAAACAAGTAACGTGAAGATTGAAACTTCGTAAAGAACAATAACGTTGTTTTCTCTGTGACAGTTCTTTTCTTCCCTAACGAAATAATTATGATGTTAGGCCTAGGCTAGCCTAGGCTAATTATCGTTTTTGCATAATTTTTTTCTAATAAAAAATTATGATGTTTCTTTGTATCAGTGTTAGGCCCTATAACTAGTCCTGTATGATGTTGGATTTGTCTAACTTAGGCCTAATGTTCTATTTTCTTTTGTACTTAAATAATTGGGCCTATGATAATTATGTGGGTTTTGACTCGGTTTTCTGTTCTGTTCTAGGCTATTGAAATAATTGTGACTTTTTCTTTGTCTCAGTTTCTTTTCTTTCCTACTGAAATAATTATAGCCTACATGCAGTAGCCTACATGAACATGCCAGCTATAGGGACCTAGGGTCAGTATAAGAATTGTGAAAAAATAACTGGGGGTTGGGGTTGGACCAATAACCACTTGGAATCAGGGTGTAAAAACATACTTTAACATGTGGCTCTAAGAAAGACTGGGGTTGCAGACACGTTTCACTGGTTGTCAATGATTATCGTCACCAGTGTGAGAATTGTGGAAAAATAACGGGGGATTGTACTAAGCCCCACTTGTGTGAAAAACAGACTTTAGGCTACTATGGGTTTCTAAGAAAGACTGGGGGTTGAAACCTGATCGTCCCCAATAACTTTATGTACCTGAGAGCAACGTGTCTCTATCAGTTTTTGTCATTTAAAAAACGAGTATAGGGCCTATAATTTTAATAACAATTATCTTACTCTTTTAATTTGCAGGCTTCATTTCGGCTGATTCCGTCAATCAGAATTTTTAACTTTCTCGATGACGTCATCAAAGAGCAGAACTTCCGGCGTGATGCAAGTTGCCATTGTTCTTGTTTTTGTGGCCATTTTCGAAGTTTCGCACACTGTTCGGACGGAAAATGCTCATCGACACAGTTTAAGTGAAACTTTGCCGACTGAAATCGATTTCGAGAAACTGGCAAACCTTTTGCAGGAATTGGGAGCGATCAAGGAGCGCCTCGAGCTGGAAGTGCTAAAAATGTCTGAAGACAGGCAGCGAAATGATTGGAGACGTCTCGAAGATCAAACGGCCAGTCTAGAAACTGGCGAATACGTCGTGAAAAGGGGAGATCCACTTGGACTTGGTGGTCGGTTTGGTAAATAATTCTTTCGAGTTTCGACCACGCAAGAACTCACAAAAACAGCAACATAGGCCTATAAGACTTTATAATTTAGACTGGCCTAAAAAAGGCTCTAAATGCTGCGCATTCTAAACAATAGGCTACCGATTGTTGTTTCATACAATTTTTACTGTGTCTTTACTTTAAATTGAAATCGAAGAATGAAAGTGTCGTCAAATTTCAGTAGAGCACGTGCCACTAACTTTTTCAAACAGTTCAGGGAACAAAGATCTATATTAGAGTCATTAGACTATAATTATATACATATTATAGCAAACTTACTAATTTTATAAGTAAAAAAATGATAGTTTTGTAAGTCAAACTTTATAATTTATAACAGTCAAACTTAATAATTTTATAACAGTCTTTATTCACCACAAACTTTGATAGCACAACACAAGAACGAATATGAAAAGCAAAAAAAAATCAATTACTGTAATGATGTGTGAGAAAACACAGAAATCTGACAACCTTAGTCATGTGAATGGCATTTCTGCATAAAACGCAGTCTACAGAACAACCAACATTTTAAAATATTATTTTCATGCATTAAGTGCAGCAATGATCAACAACACTGTGCTATGAATTTTTTCAAAATTTATCATAATTATATAGCAGAGCTATAGTTGGTAGCCTACGGGCTGATAACCTCCACTTTGTAGAAGGAAAATGGTTTACAAACTACAGTTGACACTAAACCAAATACAACACAATTAAGAGGTTCACTAAATTTGTAGCATTGCTAGGCCTAATTTGCTATACAACAAGCAGTTATATGTTAAAACTTTTAACCATAAAACTTCACATGCATTTAATGCAGACTAAGTTAATTTAAATGGCTTGGATGCAACTAGAAAACAGCCCAAATATTTGAGTTGGTCCACAAAGTTAATACCTATTACATTGACGCTGATGTTCGTACACATATTAAGGGACTATGAACCAATCCGTACCATTTGAGATTTGGCTACATTTACCTTCATATCAATACCTTTTTTATCAGAACAGAGTAAATTTCAATAGTTAATAGTGACTATTGTATGGTTAAAAAGTTATGGGCCTTGGACAGTAAATCAATAGTTTTTTACATTGTTTCGCCTATACTGTCATCCATGGCAGTGCCAATAGAGCAGCCTTACGGCACCAAGGTTGGGAAACATTGCTGTGGGAATGAGTGCTTACAGATGATGTACTAGCATTTGTGCATGACCTCCTTCATTTCAGCTACTCCTAGTTCAAGTTCTCTCCACTCTTGGATGACATCGAATTGTCTCTCTCTCTCTAAATGCCTCCAAAACCCAGTTCATTTTAAAGTAGAAATTTTGAATATTTAGGTTAGTACAGGTAAATACATAATGAATTCACTGACCCCAATAATTTGAGAGATATAGAGAGGTTTAAAACACTATAAATGTGATTGTTACGAAGTGAGTAAATGACAACGTTCTAAAAGCACTGTAACACAAATCATTTCAGTCAACCAGCAATACATATTAAAATAACTATATATAATGAATAAATATGTGAAAATACATTCACAATGTATTCAAAAACTGGGACCATAATTAAGAAGTTGCATTTTATCGCGATTGCAAGTTGAACCTACTTTACACCTGAGAATGTGAATAAAGAGTGTAAACATGCAATCAGCAGGCTGCATCCAGTCTGTCAAACTCGTAGAACCGGTTTTCCCGCAGCAAAAGGCCTACTGCATTATGCTATAGATAAGTTTCTCATTGTCCCGTCTGTAAAGCAGGACATATTGCCATAGTTTGATTCTATCATGCCAGACTATGTAGTTGAAAACAGTAATACTTTAATTTTAATGCACAACTTTGTTTCCTTCAGTGTGCTGTAAAAACTGTGAAGTCTGGAATTCTGGATTCCATGCCTCGCCTTCGTTCATGCCACAGATGATCTCGATTTTCTTCTAGTCTCTTCTTTCTCTGCAGTAACATGAGCTAAAATGCAAATAAACATTTGCATTGTTTAGTAGTAAGAGATTTTGACATTATTATTATTTTGACATTTAATGATTTAAGCAATGATACAATACTGCCAGACATCATCAGATTTTAGTACTGAAAGACTACTATGTAAATTGATGAAAATAGCAAATTATATAGGCTTAGAAATCATAAGAAATGTAGTTCTTTGGGAAGTACAGGCTGTACAGCTGTTCCATAGACCTGATTTATAGGGAATTCCAGTCTGCATATTAAAACAAATATATCACCAAACGCTGAATGATAAAACCAGAATGAAATTAAGAGTTGTACTTTGGTACAAAATATTCTATGTATCATTATAACCTGTAGTAATGGCACTCAGGCCCAACTAAAGAAACACTTGGTAACAAATTGGACTTATTTATTTATTGCATTTGCTATAGTTCAAGCTCTCTCCTCAGAGGTGCTCCCGACTACAGCGTGGACACTGCATCGGAGTTTCACACCTAAGCGCACAAGCAATTGTGAGTGAAGGACCCTACCCTCCGGCTCCAAGGCACCAAGCATTCAAATAATAGCAACTACTGTATAAACTTATAGTAAATATGCACTGCTAATTAATGCAAGTTGCAATAATTTAATTTTAAATTAAGTTTTTTTTACCTCCTCTGGCTTTAGTATATAACCGGAATTCTTTGATTTTTCCTCAATTGCATGTATTTTGTCCAGTTGAGCTATGATTTCGGAAAACTGCCGACAAAAGTCTTCTTGTGTAAAGTCATTTATTTGTCTTGATCTGCTGGGTGCATAAATAAGGTTGTACGAAATGTTTTTGTTCCGATTGTGATCTCTAGCCATATCAGCTTGCAAGGTAGGGTCAGTAAGAGATACATCAAACGCCCTTGGTCCATTCCAACTAAAGCCAATGACAAAGTATACCTTCTTGTTCCACATGTTGCGATTTTGAATTGGCAACGATGTAGGGATTGCAATGAGTGCTTTGTTACCTTGAGAGTAGTTAAGATGAACACTCACTTCGTTTCCATCTCTACTCAAAACACCTTCAAATCTTTGGAGTTTCCTCAGCGTGTCCGGCATTTTCCAGAAAGAATCACGTCCTCTGTTTTCATTAATGCGTCGTGATCCTCTCTCTTCAAAATTGGTATAAATCGAAGCCATGTCACTGCCATTTGCTAAGAAAAACATGGTTGTATCTTTCTTTCTGTATGGCTTGCCCTCGTCTCTTTGTCTTGGATACTTTCTGTAGTAGGCATCTTTCCACTGTCTTATTGCATTTTCAAGTCGTTTAGGTACAGCAGCATGCTTTGTGTTCTTTCTTGGCCAGTTGAACATGACATAAAAAAGATATGGCTCTAGATGAATAACTATACTAGTTTCTCGAAGAGTATAAAGTTTGGTGCTCCACTCAACCATGTCGTCGAATTTTATTTTGACATCATACAAAGAATAAACATCCATTGACGTCAGTGCAAGGGTGACGCAAATTGCAACCAGGTAATCCTCTGCAGTTGCATATGGGGTTTCCAAATTCTGCAAAGCGAACTTTCTTATTCTTACCAAGTTTTCACCACCCTTGTATTTCGAGCGAAGATCAAATATGCTTTTAATGTTGTGACTTGCAAGACGAAATACCCTTCTTCTGCGAAACTCACATTGATCCTTTTCATTGAGATTTTCCGGTGGATTGTCACCTTCTTCTCCAAAATAGTTGTCTAGATTCTCCTTCAACCTTTGAAGACTGTCGATTTCATACTTGGAATACTTTGTTCTCTGATATTCGTACAGTGTATCATCTCTAAGTTGCACCAGTTCATCTTCAAGCCTGTTCATTGCCTGTTGGACATGCTTTTCCAGTGTTTTTAATTCTTCCAGGTAATTGCGGCCATTAACATCTTCAAGCATCCTGCATTCTCTGGGAACAAGGTCAGTTAAAATAAATGCTCTCAATTCATCTTTGTCTCTGAAAACATATGTAAGACAGTCCAAGAGCAATACCACCAACTGTAGCTCTCCAAAAAATCCAGCCTTGTTTGCCAAAATAGTTGTCTTTTCTTGTTCACTTGTTTCTTGTACTTTTCTGAACATTTGCATTCCATCTAACGCAATTCTGATAACATGAACCAAATCATTCGCACTGTGTTCAATGGTGTCCTTAGCTAGTTTTTCATATTCTTCAACAAGCTGTCTCTCGTAGATTCTTCCAAAAGTATCCCAGAAGAATGAGTTATCTGGTCTTTGGTCTGTAGCCTTTTTAGCAAATTCAGTTGCCATTTTCCAGTTCTGAGCTTTGATGTAGAGGCGGGCCAGCTGCTGATCAATGTAAGGGTCTGATGTCAAAGCCAAAACTTCCTTCATGACATCAACAGCTGTATCGATGCTTTCGTGATCCACAATGTGCTGAATTAAAGGAGAAAAAGCCGTTTCTGGTTTTCCTCCTTTCTGTTGTCTGCGTTTTAAGACATCCTTTATTATGTTCACAAGATTGTCTCTTGGAAGACAAAGTGACTTGAAAATATCGTTGTTTCGCAAAAACTCCAAAGCGATCTCTCCAACAGGCACTGATCCATTGTTTCTCAACACATGTAAAATTTCTCGTGAGAGAAGTTGGTGTGCGATTCGCAGCGAGTGAATCTTACCCAAGGCTGTCTCCGATGTTTCATTTAACAAGACACGCACTTCAGCACTTAACTTTGTCTCCCATCTGTTTGATTTTGCCTTTACGCCATAGCGTAGTCCACCTTGATTCGACCATGGAATTTCCAGCATCATCCCATCTAAAGAAGACGTGGGGATAGGTCGACATTCCAAGTCAAAAGTGTTCAGCAGGCTGACGTATTTCAGCAATTTCTGTTCTTTTGCATCAGTTATAGCTTTAACCAATTCTCTGACTGTGCGGCGAATGTACTCCTTGTTGAAATTTTCTTTCATAACATTAAATGAAATGAGGAGTCTTGGATGAACTGTATTTGGAGGTCTAATGTCCGAGTTTACATTTGCAAATTCTGCTGAAAGGTATTTGTATCGATCTTGGAACCAGTTCAGCTCTCTTCTGGAAAGTTCATGCTTCAACAAGAGTCTCCTTGAATCGGAATCAACTGGGGTGTGACGTCGTGACTGTCGAGAACACACCAACAGGACGCAGACTACTCTCGAGACCTCATCGCTGCTCTTTATTATACAGCGAGTCATTTCGGACAGATCAGCATAAAGAAGATTGAGCTTATCTGCATCTGGATTGTCCAAAAGAAGAAGCACTGGTTTTGGATTGTTATCTTCATACCAGAAAAGCTTCAGTACCTGTCCAGCTGTTTGGCCTCCGTTTATCTTTTTCACAACAGCACATCTGTATTCCTTCTTGAAATCCCATAGAATGTTCTTTGCTAATGTAGTTGCACCTGCACCTGGCTGATGATACAGAAAGACTTTTCCAACTGTGTCATCCTCATATATAAGTGCGCTCTGCACATTCCTTTTCGCTGATTCCAGAATATCTCGTATGCAGACGTGATGAGACCAGAAGTTCCACCAAGAGACACAATTTCCTTTGTAGAATTCCTCTTCAACCTTTTTCTTGTGCTGTTGCAGCAGCTCCACATCGTGCTGTATTTCTGCGTTGTCGCATTCATAGCTGCCGAGTATTTCCAAATCAGTCAACTCATTGTTCATAGTATTGTTCAGAGGTATATATGCTCCGGTTGATGTAGGCAACTCACATACGCTGTACTTCTTCGGACCTAACAGCCGAGTTACTGTTTCCTGCACGTGCTTCCAAGGCATTCCCCACACGACATTGCTTTCAGCATTTTCAGGTCCAGCACTGTCTCTCCTAACAAGTTCTTCGATCCAAGGCTTTCCTATCTCTTCATTTTCAGCTACGCACATCCACTGGTTGTAAAAAATAGTCATAAGTTCATCTGCTGCTAACAACATGACTTCGGTCTCCTTTGATAATAGCAGGAACATCACAGTTGCTCTGCCATCTGGAATTTGATCTCTAAAAAATCGAACCGCACACTTCAAACCTTCTGCCCTGTTCTTCTTCCACTCCCTTGGTGGTTGAGGTTCTTCATTTTGAGGTTGGTATCCATTGGCAAATACCCATGTTGGGCAATCAGAGTTCTTCAGGTCATCAAGCATCTGTTTTAGTCTATCTGGCTCTTGGATATTGTACTTGGAACGATGATAAAAATCATCGGTCATCTTGATTTTTATTGGCTTTTCTTGTTCTTGAACGAAAGCGCAGAGACTGGCTTCAGCATCAAAGTCAAGGACAACTTTCCACTCGATTTCAGCAACAAATGAAAGTGCCGTTTTCATGTATTCGCTATCCATGTGACCATCTGGTTTATTAACAACAAGTATGTGATAGTGATCTCCAAGCAAATTCTCTGAACCATGACAAAACAAGTTTATGAACTTTTTGGATAGATCATTTTCAATCCTTTGCATCCTCTTGGACTGATCTTCAAGTTCCTTTCGTTCTGCTGCCATCAAAGCAACTTTCATCCTGAACTGATACTGATCACAAGGATCCAGTTGACATGGATTGGCATCAATTATTCGAAAGACTGCCTCGGGCTCAAAGCAGCCCTTTTGTCTTGTTGGTAGCTTCACACAGAAAACTTCGTCCTTGCAAAATATATGCTGTGGAATTACATCAACTTCGATAACAAACAGTTTGGATCGGAGTGTCACAGGTACATCATTTGGCACTGTCTCAATGAACTCTGGTCCTTTTATGCATTTCAAGGCTGCTTCAGCCTGTGCTTCCTTGAAGAAGCACTTTCTAACTGCTTTTCTGAGAAAGTCTCCATAGTCTTTTGTTTCTCTCGACAGAGCAACACCAACAATCTTTCCATAGACAGCTATCGAATTGCGACTTCCGGATTCTATTCCGAAATGTATTATTCCATTAGTCCTGTCATTGAGACAAGCGCATGCGAACTGTATGACTTCTTTGCAAAATTCAGTTAGAGACGTCACATCCTTCAAACTCTCAAATAAAGCAAATCGGTGAATAGGGTAAAGCATATTTCGACCAGAAGAGCTTTCACATGCCGAAATTTTAGCACCTTGTCTGTACTTGAATGTTATGTCTGTTTGAGAACCAATCTTACGCAGAACCTCAGCAGGCAGCTGATCAGCCTTTACAATGTTTTGTTCTGCGATAGCCAAAGTATTACGAAGAAATCTTGCTTTTGATTCACTTTGTGGAGCATTTTTTCCTATTAGTTTGACTGAACTCGTTTTCTGACCACCTACAACTGCAGAAACTGGGGCAAGTTGAGAAGTGACAGGTGTCTTTGAAGATGATGTGCTAATATTTTTAGATGGCACCTTTATTGAGAATGGTTCCTTCTTGGCTGTAGAGCTTGAGCTTTGAAGTGGCACATGTGTATCGATAGATGTCTGCCCCTTCTGACTTTGGGTCGAAGTACTTGTGTCTGCTGTAGTTGAAAGCTGGACAGAATCTGTTGACTGCAAGGTTTTAGGTGCTTCTACAAACTGAGACTTCACTTTTCTTGTATCAAGAGATTTAACCGATTTCTTACTACTCAACTTAAATTGTTCTGGGCTTTTTTCTAGCTCAACTGCATGTTCAGACTTAGTAGGTGTGTAATTTACATTTACTTCACTTACAGGCGGTTTCTTTTCTGCTAAATTAGGACAATCTGGTGCTTTTATTCCCAAAGATAGGTCTTTGAAGAGCTCTGTTCCTCTTGTTTTCAATGTGCCTTGTCCCAAGAGAGGATTTTTATTTTGTTGCGTTAACTGTGGTAACGCAGTTTTCTCTGTAGACAAAAGCATTTGAAAACTGCTCAAATTTGTTTCTGAAATCTGTGGTATCAAACACTGCTTTTCATGTGGTGATGGAAAAGATTTAGAACATGATGATGGATTTAAATGGCTTTGAGCAGATTGCTGCTGTTGCTGTTTCTTGTATTCAAGGAGTTCTTTTGCATTTTTGAATCGACGTGGTGAATCTTTTGGCATGTCTCCAGAAGAAACTAGTGTACTTGCAGGACATTTATCTGACACAGTTTCTAATGAACGCATTCTGCTTTCTAGCACCTGTTTCTGGTTACACTCCGATAGGTTTTCATCATCCTTTGACATTTTATCTGAATCTGACAGAGTCTTTTCCAGTTCACACACTGCATTTTTATCATATATACTGCTTCCATCACTTGCAGAAGTACACAAATTCTGTTCTTCAATCATACTGACGTTTCCCTTCACTTTCATAGTTTCTGTCAAAGCTTTGTCGTTCGGCTGCTTGATATTGAGCACTTCAGAATCCGTGATGCCTGTGATCTCATCATTAGTTTCTGTGTCTTTTTTGTCACTAACTTTCTCTGAACTCATTTGAACTCCCTTCATCAAGGATGTAAAGTTTTCACATGGTGGCATTTTCTCATTACTTTCTAATGAATCAACAGCTAACCTCGATGTAAATTCACTTCCAGACCTTGATGCTGGCTGCATGCTTTGTTCACTCTCTGTCTTTGCCCATGCTTTGCTACTCGGGTCTGGTATTTCAGCACACACAGCACTATGTTCTTTGCATGCTAAAACCTGCTTAATTTTTACCACCTCTGACAATCCATGTTCACCAGAGTTACTTGGTGTTAATGTTAATTTTTCAATCATTGAGATCTCTGGTGCTGACTTGCATGCTGCAACTTCTGAAAGCAAATGCTTGTCCAAAAAGTCTTGTTTAGGTACAGATCCTTCAGTTGCAGAGTCATTATTAACTGAGAACAATGGAGTAGAGCTGCTACTGTCCAAAATCAGTGCTACACTGGGTTTAGGTACTTTTTCTTGTAGTCGTAAAGAGCGTTCTTCACAAGAATTGTGAAATTGATCACTACTGATGGATTCAGACAGAATTAATTTTTGTTTACATGTACTCTTTATGACCTTTGATGGCATATTATCTACAGAGCACACATTACCTGACACAAACACATCAGCACAACTTTCTGCAGGGAATTGAAACATTTCACTGTCACAAGTCAACACACTAGCAATATTCTCTTCTTCCATATCCTTTTGATTCTGAGTCATTTCTTCTGTTTCATGCGAAAATGTTTTGTTTTGATATGATGCTTCTGCTATATTGACACTGATAGGCAAACTAATCGAAATATTTAATTTCTTTTCTTCAGTTTCAGGTGGAACGCTACTGTGTAATTGATTCATGTCATTTTGATTATAAGTACCTTCAGCAAATTCCAGATTTGTGGCTCGTTCTTCATGTTTGTTTGTTTCTTCAGCTGGATTTTGAAATCCACTAGCCTCCAAGACTTCCCTTTGCAAAACTTCATTCCTCTTATTAATAATTGTCACCTGATCTCCTATCATGACATGCTGCATCTTTTCTAAGTGTTTTTCTTGAAGTTTGCTCAGAGCAAATCCAGATATCTTGTGGCGCTGAAACTCATCTATGACTTCACGGTCACACTGCAGATGAGCGAGCCACTGGCAGACCTGATCAACCGACCAATCTTGCATCTTGCCAGAGGGACTTTCATCTAGAAACAAAAGAAAATGAAGTTTCTAGAATTCCAAAACTTTGTAGGGTTTAAACGAATATGTCAACAAAGTAAAAACAAATAAAATCTCCTCTGGTCAAACTCGGGCTGTTAACTCTAAACACAAATTCAAAGAAGCAGTCTGCATTTCTGTAATTCATTATTATCTGGGTTTCTTCAATGCTCATAGCTAATGTCTGCATAAAATGTTTACAGTACTTAAAAATGCTGTACATTCAAAGCATATTTAATTTTTTTACAAACGACTAAGAATCAATTCAATTTAAAATCACCGAAGGTTGAGCAGCAATCAAGAAAAGCCTAGTACATGCACATAAGTAAATGAATGTGTGCTATGGCGAGCTGTCATAACAAGACGATAGATAACCATTCTAAGGCGAAATAAATTCCAAGAGTTAATTCACCAACACGCATACATGTATCAGTTTGCCTAATTTACTCTCATATCATATGCAACTATATACTTTTACTGTATAAATGGTGCAACATCAGCACATGTACTTGAGTAATGAGTAATGGTAAAAAAAATTTATGACTGCAGATTCCCTGCAGAATAATAACATATCCTTACATTACAGTTTGAAACTCTGTGGTGAGAATAAAGTGCTAGGCTACTCAACTTAACTTACCCTAGTAGTAACTTAATATGGATATCAACTGCTATTGCAGTGATGCTAAGTAAGCTTCTCTACTATCACAATATATACCATAATTTTTCTTGGCTTCTCTTAAAACTCACTTTTAAAAGTGAGTTTCTTAAATTTTGCATTATAAATTAATTATGACTTTCGTGACTTAACATGTGACAAGTGGCTTGATGTATACAACCATGCATACATGAATACTTGAAACTTCGATACATACATACAAAACGCAGTCTATGCAGTGAAGTTCAAGGGTTCTTGTACACTACGGCTGAAAGTGAGCCGGGTCTGTACGGGTCTGCGACCCAGTCACCCAGCATTGATTTTCGTGACCTGCTGATGTCGGGTCTCAGCCGGGTCGCATGTTTAACACATGAACGCATAAGAAACCCAAAAATTTACACAAATAACGACATATTTAGTGAAAACAGCAGAGGTTTTGACAATTTGGGGCGAATGACTTAATAAAAGACGTCAGAAAATATTCGTGTCGAAGCCATTGGCTCGTCCGCCAAAGTCAGACCTAGCTGGCAACTTTTCCAAACCACTTTCAGCCCTGTTGTACACACACTAGTACACATTCTGAGGTTCCATATTATGGAACATAATATGCAAATAAGCCTACTCACCAACACTGGAAGTGGAGTTTATTTGTGCCATGCTTGCCTGTCAGTAATCAATCATAGTAGTGTGTTTACAACATATGCATCCAAAACAGTGAAGACAGAAAATTCCAGCACTTGGCCTGGCTGCCCTGGCATGCTCATGATGTTGGAACTTTCAAAGCATGACGTGGTTGAAAACAGCTGGAATAAAACCACAAACTTCATATGCAGTTTTACACAGACTCTCGGTATTTAGAAGGACAAGAGTCTCAAAGGCGATTGGGAAAGACTGCTAAACTACAAAACAGCTTAAATAGCCCTGCGTAAGATAGAATCAACTCAAGCCTCATCAACCACTGTAGCGCAGCCCAAGCCACATAATTATGTACCAGCATATCAACATAGCACTCTCGAGCTATTTGATGGAAATTCTCGAAACCCCGTGTAAAGCAGTCGACCTATGGCTGTGTCAACAATATGGCCGTCTCTGGCTTCGATAGAATAGCTCGTCGCAACAAACCAATGCCTAGCTGCTCATACGCTGTATTTATGAAGCCAATACGTTCACAATTTTATTAATTTCTACCTGATATCAAAATGTTTTGCTTTAATAATGGTATGGTACCATGTAACATTTTGTCCATTTCCAAAGGCTCGCTCAACTCGTACTTTAATAATACGAAACAAACAAAATTTTGTGTCTATTTTCGGCTTTTCGCAAAATCGAAAGTGCAACTATACAAGGACTGTTTTGCTTTTAATCGATGAACTTGGTCTATTAATATCGATGACTTTGGCATCACGTTGATCGTGATGTTGATGGACAAGGACCAAATCAACAAAGGATGGGAAACTTCTTCTTAAAATTTCCTATGAGACCATTATTTTGAGCGCGATCCTCTGGCGGGCAGAAAAACATTGATTTGTTATCAAGCTTATTAATTTTGGCTGCAATACTATTGTGGAGGTATTTGCAAATTTTAATGATGATGTGGGATGGGTATCATGAGTGGAGACCGAACCGAGAAGTGCCAGGCTACTAGACCTACTAGCTAGAGCGGATCTATGAAGTGGTAGCCTACGCCCAAATATATATATATATATATATATACGGATTGAGTGAATTCAGTGGTCGTGCAGATTGCGAACTGATGGAGATATTATATATAGGGGCCCGGGGGTTGGGAGGTCTGATGTAGGCCTATAATAAGCCTAATTCTGAAGAAAATTCTTAAGTTGGCAAATATGGTCGATCCTGCATTCTGATAGTTAAACAGCCTATATAGGTCCTAGGCCTGCTATACGTAGCCTATATAGCCTATAGTGGCGTTATTAGGCCTAACCATAATATAAAAAATATAGGTCTACTTACAATCTGGCGTACAAAATTGAAGCGGTACAGGCTTAATTAGCTAGACCTCCCGGTAGCTGTGTTTGCTTAAAAGATTAAGTGTAGGCTATCATTTACAGTACAAAATGGTCTTAGATATATAGGCCTAGGCCCACGCAGTGACGGCGCTACCATATAGGCCTAAAGATCGGCAGCCTGCAGGTCATTACATGCATGTATATACATCCACGGGCAGGCCTACTTTTGATGGCTTACAAAAAAGCGCCATGCATAGGCCTATCCTATGGAGACTGATCGAGATCGAAGCAAGCTGCTCAAATCAAACGACATTTTATTGGCCTCAGAATCCGAATCAGAAGAGTCAAGCTAGAGAGACTAACATGCATGCATGCTTCAGTGGCAGTCGCTGGCTTTGGTTGTCATTGGATAGAGCAAGATAGGATATATTAGCGGGATAGGATATATTATAGTGGCGAAGGTAGGGTTCTGCATGCAGTCTTGAGTCACACGAGAGCGAAGAGCATATTGTACTGAATTTCATAATAATAATATTATTATGTGGCTTAATTACTTTACTTGAAAGCGATCGTCGTTTCATGAGTTTGGGTAATAAATTTGGCGCTATACAAATTGTAGATTAGATATTGCACTTATTACTGTACCACTGGGAGACTGCAATCCTTGATAAATGCGTCTGGGATGCTGCAAATCGCTGGCCGTATCATTAGGCTTTAATTCTGGTCCTACGTCTGCGCATCTGTCTGACTCTCATGTTTGCAAGATGGCCGCCAGGACGCCGCTGAAGAAGGTTCCCATACATTTACAGGTAATCGACTCATCTTGTGGCTTTGCTATAATTGTAATTTTATAGCGATCATAGTATTTGAGACAATTGCTCAACATTGAACTGAAAAATTATTAAACGATGATTGGCATAAATCGGCACAGTGTCGAAATGCATAGTATGAGTGACGGGTCTATTAGTCATAGATGTTTTGTAAGTAAGAACCATTTTCACTATATGTAACTGAAGATTCATCAAGTGCATGCATGATTGTTAAAATGCGCTATTCATGTAAGTGTAATCCAGACAGTTTTTGGTTTGTTTTAAGGTGCACAGTGTTGTTAATAAGTGAGTGTGTGAACTGTGTTCTTTCTCTATTAAACGAAAGCAAGCGTTTTCAATCACGGTCAACGTGTAGTTTAGCGTCGTTAATTATTCGCCGTTGCATGAGTTTCAGCGTTGGTCAAATACAAGTTGGATTTTAAAAATGAATTCTTGCAAAATAGATGTCGGATTGAAATTTTTTTTTGCTTAAATAGGAACGGGATTTGTGAAAAGAATCTCGCTTAAATCGAAGCTGGATTGATGAGCAATAATTTTTGATTAAATAGAAATTCTATTGATCAAAAAGTAATTGTTGTTTAAATAGAAACTGGAATGAAGAAATGAATTCTTGCCTATGTAGAAGCTAGATTCTTGCCAGAGTAGAAGTTGGATTGATTAATTATAATGATTAGCTACAATGGTTGAAAAATTAAATACACTAAGCTACCCATCTACCTCACATGCGAAGTAAAAAAAATAATTGCATTAAAGAAGCGATAATTAGGAGAAGAGAATAAAGTTGACTAGATTACAGAAAAACTAACCTAGCCAAGAAACCATGCCTGGCAAAGGATTCAAATCTATTGAAAACACGGTTATGAGCATGGATGTAGGTAGTGATCAGTACATTTAAGAAACCCTCAGTTGATGAAGAAACTTAATTCAAGCGACGCTGAAAGTACCAATAAATTACGTTTTTGTTTCAGAGTGCCCAGTCCCGTATTCTGTTAAAGGGTGGGCGAATTGTCAACGATGACCAATCTTTTTATGCTGACATTTATATGGAAGATGGTGTCATCAAGTGAGTTGACAAATTTGCTTTTCATCTCAATTAGTAACAATTTACAGTGAATCAGAATTTCATTGTGAATGCATCAGAATCTATATTTCTCATTGTGTTAATACATTCGTAATCGTATCGTAATCGTAATCTCCAAATTTCTAAAGCGCTACTTGAAAGCCAAGCGTGGGGCACCAGCTTATTCACGAGCGCTGCGTTGGGTCAAAAGGGTTGTCGGTAAGTAAGAGTAGTCCGAGATGGTCTGGTTCGAATTAATGCATTGTTTTTGCTGGAAATATGTGCATTCTATTTGATCGGAGTCCATACAAATTTATGATCTCGATGATATTTTAGACAAGTTGGAACGAATCTTGTTGTGCCTGGAGGTTCTCGAACCATTGATGCTCGAGGAAAACTTATCATTCCAGGTTTGTGCATTGCTTTCCTCGTTGAATTTTTCCAATTAAAATAATAGGTGGTTTTTATGTTATTTTTATGCATTAATACGAAAATTTATAGTAAAGAGCTTATGCTTATAATAACAGTGTTATGGGGTTTGAAATTCACTCATGTTGTTTGTTATCTATCACAGTTTTATAGTTACTTGAAAACTACATAGTTGGAAAATTGCACTTCAGATTAAAATTTGTGTGTGACATTAAAAAATTTAATGATAAATATATATATATATATTTTTTTTATTTCTTTGCTCCCAGGTGGCATAGATGCAGGTACTCATTTCCATCGTTCGTGGGAGGGTGCATCACCAGTTGACGACTTCTACCATGGCACAAAAGCCGCTCTTGCAGGTGGCACTACAATGATCAGTGAGTTACTGTTTTGATCTGTTTTCTTCGATTAATGAGGTACTACAGGTAATCATGTAAATATGATGTGTACTTAGTTCGGCCATTGTTCTGTATTTTTGCTATTACAACAGAGTTCTGATTGTCTACTGCCTCGTAAAATTAGCAGCTCTTTATGTGGCAGACTAATTTCTGAAATGGGTTTTGGTACTCTTGTACTTTAGTCTATTTATATTTTGAAGTACTGCAATGTAGCAGTAGTTGGTGTTGTGGCCATTCTTATGATTCTTCTGGAATTAACAGTTAAACATGTACACTGTATACAGTAGAACATCCAGGAATTGAAGTTATTGAGGGAACCAAGAGATAATCAGTCCTAAGGTTTGTCCAACTTTGGAAAGCAACAGTTACTGCCTAGTTTAGTTTGGGTGCATGTCTATTTTGCCTGGTCTTCATTGAGTCTAACTAAACACTTATAAATGTGATATCTTTTCAGTAGCAATTCTCACCACTCTGTTACTAGTTTAAAATTGTATTATTATAATGTAGTCTCCTTTCTTATGTAAGTTCATGGTTTGCATGTGTAAATATAGATCTATTGTCTACACTACATTTTGATAAATGATATAATGTGTCCAAAATTATTCTGTTTATGCATTCAGGTGTATTGTTTATGTATGCAGATGTTTCCTCGTTTGATTGCAGTTGATTATGTGATACCTGAGAAGGGTGAGTCGTTGCTGGACGCTTACAACCAGTGGCGTGATTTGGCTGATGCAAAGGCATGCTGTGACTACGGTCTTCATGTTTGCATCACGTGGTGGAGTGACAAGGTTGCGGAAGAGGTCGAGATGCTTGCTAAAGACAAAGGTCGGTGATCCTCTGCTTTACGACAAATTACTTGTTTGGGATGGATATCTTGAGAATGTGACAACAATTTATTAATTATTATTATTGTTATCATCTCCATCGGATTTTGAACTTTGATGCTGTTTATATATAATTAGATGCTTTGATACAGACGTCCATATTACTGGTGCTACAGTCTTTAAGATAGGATGTTTTCAAGAATTATAAACGAATAAAGGAGACCTGTAACTTTCATTTTGTCCTTTAAAAAAATTATGATGTCATTATCAAAGTATTGTTTGTATAAAAATACTAATTATCATAATATTGCAGTTAAAATATAAGAAAATTGGACGAAATAAGCGATTAGAAAAAACCGATTGAAAACAATTTTTCATGTTCTTTTTCTGTGTGCAGTATGTATATAAGTTAGATTCCTATTCTGTGCGACAGGTGTAAATTCATTCCACGTGTTCATGTCGTACAAAGGACAGTACATGCTGAAGGACATTGAACTCTACAACGTTTTCAAGCTGTGCAAACAGCTCGGTGCGGTTGTAACGGTTCATGCAGAAAACGGATGTCTAATCGAAGAGGTATTTTTTGTTTTGAGCTATTTATGCATTCTGTGGTTACGATGAGTTTTGAGCAGAACAGGAGCATGAGGGTCTGCTGAACAATCTACTCATGAATCATGATACACAAAACATCAATCTGTAGTTTGTGATATAGCATCAATTATATTAATTACGACAAATTATATATGGTGCAATAACGCAGCCATGCTGTTCCAAGGGTTTCTTACAAAGCAACTAATAGGTGGGATAAGCCCTACAGAACATGTTTGTTTTTAACATAGATTTAACATAATCCACTGAACCAGTCAGTTGAATAGAGGGACAAAATCTGAGGACCCGCGACCGAGAAAACACGATCGCTGAAACGCGTCTTCATCCTTCGCACAAATGTAGATCAGTCCTCTGTGACAACCGGCCGGTTTCTATAGAAACCCTTCTCAACAAGCACTGCCGCTTACTTTCAATCATCATTGTCTCTGTACCTCCCTTCCCTCAATCTGAGGTCTTTGGATATGGGTCTTTCAGTTGTGCCTTGCACTAAGCACTATCTTGGACTCGCATGCATTCCATGTTGCTGCCCCAGTACCCCATGGATCGAAATCGTCCACCAATGTATGGTAGATGATCTAACTCTCTGTTCGTATAACTCAGCAAGTGTAACTTCTCATTGGATTTAAAACATCTGATATCTGATTGTTCTTCGCCTGTCAACCGACTAACTGCACGTCAGTGTCACATTCTGTATGACTTTTCATGCATTGAGAAACATAAATGTTTGTAGTGATAATGATTTACACTGTTGCATATACAGTTGGACTGTTGAAAGATATCTGTCTTGAAATAGGATGCATAATTTTGTGAGTTATTACGATTGTAGAAAGGAAAAGAAGTCTTTGAGCTTGGAATTACTGGACCAGAAGGACATCTGCTGAGTCATCCTGAAGATGTAAGTATCATGACTCATCAGTTTTCTGTCATAGAAGATCTAGTTCTTGGCTTTCGTGTACTTTTTAGATTTAAGTTAGTTTATTTTCTTCAATGGTTTTATTAGCTGCGTTCTATATATGTTTGTTCTGTGTATGTGTTTGTTTTTGCTTAGGCTGAGGCAGAAGCCGTGTACCGAGCCATCATGCTAGCCAGCCTGGCTAATGCTCCGGTTTATATAACGAAGGTGATGAGTAAGCAGTCGGCTGACGTCATCAGTGAAAGTCGGAGATCAGGTCAGAGGTCGTATCAATAGCAACAGTTGATGATTAATTGATCATAGAAAATATGGTAACTGACAATTGGTAATGACTATATTATTATTATTATTATTATTATTATCATCATTATT
This sequence comes from Lumbricus rubellus, assembly GCA_945859605.1. Lineage (NCBI taxonomy): Eukaryota > Metazoa > Annelida > Clitellata > Crassiclitellata > Lumbricidae > Lumbricus > Lumbricus rubellus. The sequence goes on from OX243812.1 coordinate 9,445,191, forward strand.
GCTATTATTATTGTTATTGCTATTATTATCATTATTGTTATTCCTTTTATTATTGCTATTATTATTAAATATTATTATCGTTGCTATTGTTATTATTGTTGTGCATTTATTAAGTGCGACTATGTGTCAATGATGCCGAGCTGTTGTGAGTGAAGGAATTACTCAAAACCCTAACCGTCTCAAGTGAGGTTTGAACTCTTGACATTACGACACAGGCGCTCTAAATATCCCTCTGTGCATTTGTCGTAGTTATAGATTGATGAGCAGATAGACTTTACCTCAGTTGTCAGATATCACAGACACCCTAGAGGTAGATAGAGAGTTGGATATAATCTTACTGCGTACTTGTCAGCTTGAATTAATTATAGAAAAATATTATTTTAAGATTATATTATTGTTATTATAGGCAAAGTGGTATTTGGTGAAGTGGTAACTGCTGCTTTGGCCATCGATGGCTCGCAGTACTTCAACAAGAGCTGGCGTCATGCGGCTGCGCACGTTTCGAGCCCTCCCCTCCGACCGGACGCCACGACCCCAGACTACCTTGCCGACCTGCTTGCAAAGTAAGCGTACCCTTAGACTTGATTTCTGCTTCACTTGTAATGTGTGATTGTGATCATAAGTACTCTTTGAGATATATGCCTCTTGCAACGTGACAATGAGCAAGTTTGCAATTCCTTCACAGATGTCTTCGCAAGATCTTTAAGATTTTTGCTATATTTACATTATTCATTCATTTCGTGAATTTATATAGCGCTTCTTCGAGAAACCTACTCAGAGGCGCTCCCAGTCCTGCCACAGCTAAAATAATAGGTTTTGAGTGAGTGAAGTACTGCCACATGTGTTATTCTTCACTGCTGTTCTTCCATGCAGATATTACCTGCAAGAAAAGGTCATACATCGCGTGATGGGGGTTGACGTCTGATAGGCCGACACTCCGAGCAAGTTGTTTCCAAGCACTTGTCTCATGCCTCAGATATTGTGCGTGGGTAACAGGACAATTACCCCCTGGACAATTACCCCCCGGACAATTACCCCCGGACAATTACCCCCGGGGACAATACCCCCCGGACAACTACCCCCTGTGCCAATTACCCCCTGTGCCAATTACCCCCCGGACAACTACCCCGTACCAATTACCCCCCGGACAATTACCCCCCGTGCCAAAATTAAATCTACAAATGTATGTCATGTTAACGCCTACCTAATTAAATATTTAAATGTTATTGACGAGTTATGACTTTAGTTAGCATAATAACTAAGCAAGGTTAAGAGCAACTCCACGAAGATAGGCAAGTTATTGTTAAACGTTCAAGAAAAATACTAAATCAAATCTGATAACGGTTCTAAGCTAATGTGTGAATAAGGTTAAAAGTTCAAGAAAACTTCAACGTTTTAAACGCCTGCTTAATATTTAAATGTAATTATCGATAGAGTTCTGCCTATTTTCGTAATTAAGTAGACTGTGTGTAAGCTAACTCCGTATTGCATTGAATAAGTATTGTAGAGTGAGATAGTGAAGAAAGATGGCCATACCACAGTAGGCCCTAAAGTTAATTTAGGATAGGCTTAGACAGCGCTGAACGTCCGACAAATACAAAGAGATTAGTAAAGAGATTAACGCGTGAGAGAACAAGCTCACACTGTGACACGGGGGGTAATTGTCCGGGGGGTAATTGGTACAGGGGGTAGTTGTCCAGGGGTAATTGGCACGGGGGGTAGTTGTCCGGGGGGTAATTGTCCTGGGGGGTAATTGTCCAGGGGTAATTGTCGGGGGGTAATTTTCCGGGGGGTAATTGTCCAGGGGGTAATTGCCCTAACTGCAATAGATTAAAATTAGTTAAATTAATTTTTCAACAAGAAAATAGACGAAGCATTTTTCATAAAATTTTAACTCTGAATGTTATGCATGTGTGCCTTTTAAAAAAGAACATGCACAACTGTTTCAGTTTGGAATTTAAGTTAGTTTTGCTGAAATCTCCGTTTGAATGTTTTTCTGTTGCCAGCGGTGACCTTCAAGTCGTCATCTCTGACAACTGTACGTTCAACGCAAACCAGAAAGCAGCTGGACTTGACGACTTCCGTAAAATTCCCAGCGGCCTGAACGGTGTCGAAGATCGAATGTCTCTTCTCTGGGAAAAAGGAGTCGTATGTTCTCCATTGTATTTTGTTTGTTTGTGTTTACGTGGTTGTATCTGAATATTTATGTAGCACAATTTATGAACCTCATAAAGACACCAAAACATGGATTGAAAGATGGATATATGTAATGTAAGTATCGATATATATCATAGATTTGCAGCTTTTCTCTTTTACTGGGAGTGCCTCTGATTAGTATGCAGTGTGAGAAGCACTGCTTTGACTGTGAGGAAGAATTGCCATGGGATCACTGATCAGGTGCCGATCTCGTCCTCTGGTTATATCCATGTGCACTATAGAGTATAGATACAAATTTATGAATACAAAACAAAACAAGGTTTTTCTGTATATATGTATACTTCATTTATTCAAGAAATTTAAGTTGACATACCACAACTTTTCACATGAAATAAGGAAATGAAAAAGTTGACTAAACATAGATTTTTTTGGCAGAAAATTAAGGTTGAGTTTTTAGCGGTTGTTAAAACTAACGGAGATTGTTGCTGGTTAAGTGTAATTTGGTTTATTAATGTTTCTGTAACTGTTTTTTTCTCTAAAGAAAATGAATTTCTTGTGTTTGGTGTAAGGCAAGTGGGAAGATGGATGCGTGTCGATTTGTTGCCGTGACAAGCACGATGGCTGCGAAAGTCTTCAATCTCTATCCAAAGAAGGTTAGTAAGTCTGAGCTTTCTTTGTAACACTTCTAACCAAATCATTCTGGTAGTCAAGTTTTGGAAGCTGACATATTGGGAATGTACCAAGCTTTGAGATTTTAATACCTGGTGACAGTGGCATAGCCAGGAATTTCTGATGGGGGGGGGGGTTTTATGGCCGGATGCTTGTTTTTTTCTTATATAAATGGACAAATAACCTCTAAAAAAAGTTTTTCCCTGAGCCAATGGGGGGTTTTAACCCTCAACCCCCCTGTCTACACCACTGCCTGGTGATTTGTTTGGCTTTTGGATTTTGAATATTTGTTTGAGAAGTAAAGTATAAGATTATACATGTAACCCTTTGAACCCGGAGCTCCCGTAACGCTATGGATAACGGGCCGGAGAACCGGCCTACCGGGCTCAAAGGGTTAACTGGTGAATTTAGGATAAATTCCGCGTGAGTTTTTCAAGTCAGAGCTTTTCCTGCATTGATTGTAGGGAAGAATTGCTGTGGGATCGGATGCTGATCTCATCCTTTGGGATCCGTCAGCGACGAGAACCATCGCCACGGCAACGCATCACCAGAAGTGCGACTTCAACATCTTTGACGGCATCAGTTGCCATGGTGTTCCTCATCTCATCATTAGTTCTGGATGCGTCGTCCTCGACGATTTCGATGGGGTAAAAATCAATCAATCAATTGATCAGAATTTTTATAGCACCTTTCAAGATCCCTGCTCAGAGGAACTCCCCCGACCGAGACCAAGCAGGAAAACACAGTCTTCAACAGCTGGCGAAACTGAGAGCTGTTTGGGAGGTGTTGTATAGCCAAGGGAAACCCGTTCCAGGTTGTTGGACCAACCACAGAGAAGGAACAACTCTGCATTTTGCAGAGCAGGTGAAAGGGACCATTAACGGAATATTCACGTGAAGCTCTGTCTGACTCAACAGAGACTGAAGGCTTCTAGCTTTCTAATCCAAAAGTTGTTGAGTTGTTCTGGTTTGTTAATTTTGTATCAGTACCTTTGAAGAACACCTCAAAGGGCATATGTATGTATCCATGTATCCAGTATTGTAACATTTTGAGCAATCTCTGTTGTTCAATATACCAACAGCTGATAGGAATAATTCTTCTGAGATGCATGCGTTTAATTTGTGATTTTTTTTCAGCTCCGAGTGACACAGGGTGCTGGACAGTTTGTGGCCGCTCCGTGCAGTTCCGAGTTTGTTTACAGTCGCATCTGGGAGAGAGAAAAGGTAATTGATGAGTTTTTTGTAATTGGTTTTGAACGTTATTTTGGTAGAAGATTCAGAAAGTTTGCAACTTATGGGTTGCCATTGGGAAGACTTTTTGTGTGAGGACATTTTCTAGTTTCCCCAGATGTTTTTAGGGCCGCTTTAATGGTCCTAATTTCTTATGTGTGTCAGTAGCACAAGTTCACTTGGAAACTTCGTCCAGTTTCTGGACAACCAAATTGCATGGCTCTCCAAACTCAGATCTGGCATATAGCTGAATTTGCCCACCTCTGAATTTAGTCTGGAGAGCAGTTAAAGAAATTTGTTGAACATTGGGATTTTGATATATATAGCACTTTTAAAGAGCCTCCAAAGCCAATGTCCATACCATTGGCTCTATGGTTATACCTTTGTAAGACTGGTGAAAATTTCTTTCAGGGGTCAGTCTCATGCAAGCATTTCAATCTAATCTAATCAGAGATGGTATAATTGATTTCAGTTGAGTAACAAATCACAGAAGGTGACAAGGGAGCCGTACGTCGGTCCTGCCCTGACAAGCGATGCAGATGACTCGGCTAACGCTGACAATGGCTCTGATGCGGACTACAAACAGGAGGAATTCCGCAAGCGACCGCCAACGCGAAGCGGTGGCCGAAACCTCCAGGATTCCAGCTTTTCGTTTAGTGGTCGGTTGTTATTTTATCAGTTGCTCTTAAATTTTGTTTTTACTTCGATAACTTTCTGTTGATTCAATATACGTAGATTTTCAACTTACCAGTTTTAGTCAGTTAGAAAAGCATGATATCAGGATTTTTAGTTGATAAGTCCATATTAAAAGATGCTGTCTGGAGTGTTTTGATACACTTGTGCATGCATTCATGCATGCATATTATCACATGCATGCAAATAAGTTATGCATACTGGTGCATACATGCAATACATGCATTTAATTAAGTACTATTATTTTCATAATGCATATGGGCACCACACTAGTGAACCAGTCCACCTATAATGAACCACTGCAAATATACGTGTACACAGTTAAACAATTGATCAATTGTTTCTTCTAAGGTCCTCTTTGGGCACTCAGGTGGCACGGCTACAAGTAGTGTTATTAATTTCATAACTGTGGCATGCAGATAAGTCAACTTCAGTTGACAATTCAAGCTGCAAAGGGGAACTGCATTTCGAATTGCCTTTAAGTTCAGGACAAATTTTTGGCAGAAGATATTTTTATTGTTTCTTTTTACCAATACTATCATAGGGAACTGGGTCATTTGTGGCTTGTTTTGCTTGCAGGTGCTCAGATTGATGACCAGCCAACGGCAAGGAATTCGTCGCGGGTGATTCAACCACCCGGCGGAAAGTCTTCCAATCTGTGGTAGCCACCCTCTTTACCATCATTTTCAGCCACCAGGATACACTCATGGCCAATTGAATTAAGAAGCAAGCAGTGTGACACATTAACATTCTTCAGAGTCTGTACTCGGTACTTTTCTCAATGATCTTCTGTTCGAGGATGGCTCTCGTGTGAGATACAAGAATATTTGCCACTACAATGCTACTATGGTCCATTTTGCACATTCTGCGTACAAAGACTTTTCATAATGCACTCAACTCCATTGGATTCAACTTCAATGATATTTATCAGTTAATAGTGCCACATTTTCATAGCATTTTGCTTGTCAATGCTATATTTTCTTTGTATTTCGCCAGTTAAACCCATTTTATATAGTATTTCACTAGTAAGTACTGCTCCATTTTTAGTGGTGCACTAGTATGTACTGTTTTGCTAGATTTGTATTTCACTGGTAATATAAGTACTTCAAGTACCAACTTCAAGTACCAGATATGTAGGTGACAATTTTGTTTTGCATTTACTAAAGAGTTGCAAATGCATATCCCTGATTATCGTTCTGCATTTGCTCCGGTTTGTAACATTGATATTGCGGCTAACAATTTTGTTATTACAGAAGTATTTTTATTGGTGCATAACAGAAGCATTATCATGGCATATAAAGCAAGTATTCATGACAACTTTTAAGCTACGCTGCATTCTGTCGTTTCTTGTTTGTATCGTACTGTCAAAAGATGTTGCATCGTGATTGTAATTTGCTACTGTAAGTTTCTCTGTATTTTCATGATTGTAATGGAACGCAAATGATTCTGTACGCTTGTAATGTAATGTGTTTCTTGTCAAGTGTTAAAATTGATCTGACTAAATGCTTTTTTAAATTTCGACTCTGCCAAAATGTTCTTCAGCAGCAAATGCTTGTGTTTTAACATAGATTTTAAGGTATCATGCATGATAGAAAATATTGCAGATTCGTAAGCTTTTGTATGCTTTTATTCACTGTTCAGTGTTCTCAGAGTTTCATGTAGTCTATTTATATTGTGTATGACTTTCAATATTTGGATGTTGACTGACTTTTTTTATTATATGTTGGCTGATATAAGTATCGATGTGATTTGTTTATTTACAAAATAAGCTAGAATCAATCACCCATTTAGTTAGGATGTTTGGCAGCAGCTTATGTCCCAATTATTCTGTTCAAATTGGGGGAAAAAATTGGGTCAAATTTAATCAATTATGATAGAATTTTTAGTTAATTTGGAGAATATAATTATTTTTCTTGTAATGGATTTTCTGACGGACTTGTGGTCTATTCAACCAGAGGACAGGGTCCTGATTCCCATTCCCATCAGGTAGAATTGAGTTCAAGGTTCTAGACCGCTGATGCCGCGAATTGAGCTGCAAATTGTGGGTGCGGACCATATGTAGCAATGCTCGTGTGGATGTTGGTGCTTACACTCCATGCAACAGAACAGGGCCGGATTAAGCAATGTCGGGGCCCTGTTCGGGAATTTTTGTGGGGGCCCTTTTCGGAAATTTTTTGCGGAAAATTTCTCAAATTTTTCGGGAAAATCATACCATTTCATCCGCCCAAAAAAGTTGATGACCTTTTTTTAGTCATTCAAAATTTTTGGGAAAATAGTCGTGTGGCCGAAGTTTTCTCAAAACATTTTTGTTTACACATTTGTGGGGGTCCCCTAAAGTGTGGGGGCCCCTGTTCCGCCGAACATGTTGAACATGCCTTAATCCGGCCCTGCAACAGAAAGATCTGTTCTTGCAGTACTATTGTCATTTTTTTTTTGATATTTTCACAGTGTTTGATGATATCTAGTTTGTATAGTTTATTCAAGTACTAACAATCCATAGAAGTTCTATTAGGCACATTATGTGAACGTGTTTCAAGATGCTATGTAATCACATATGGAGTTTTTTGCATTTCTGTCATGTCCTTTCCGACTATTTCATACTGTTTTTGGTGTTATCGAGGTTCAAGCGTCACTCGGGACAGCTCAGTCCAGTTAAGTGGCACAAGATACTTTTGGTTGTCAGTTAGATCAGTGTGAATTCTGGTCAAAAAAAGGCTTGACTATATAACTCGGAGCAAGTTACAGCTCTCTTAGAGTCGGAGGTCAAGTATGAAGGAATCGTTTAATTAATCTCGTTGAATCAGGGGTGGGGGCCGAATATACGCTAAAAGCTCCTTATATGTAATTTTTTCAAATTCTGTGCGGTCAAGTGGAACCCAAAGTTTAATTCGGCTTAGTAACATGACCATGACAATTTTTTTTCAACCATGCAATGCAGTACTTAATGTTTAAAGATTATTTCCAGACAATTTTGTGCCACATCAGTGTCAACTGTTTGCAGACATTAACGTTTGCTGATTGTTCTAAAATGTTTTCGTCTGTCTTCTATTGTCATTTTGCCTCATCGCCCACCGTCAGCAGCTCTTATTTTGTAATGCTTTGTGTTGGATGTGCATACTTTTTTCTTTACGGAAATCAACGTTCGATTTTAAAGAGGAATAAAATTCTGCATGTTTTCAATATTTGCTAATGTACGGTTCAACGTGGAGAAAAACGAATAAAACTCCTTTTTCGTGTGTTGTTATTCAACATTATGGACTCTATCCATGCATGAATAACATTGGGAAGCACATGGGAACATACCTACATTCGTAGACACATCCATAGCATGCATACATAAACAAACATACATGTAGTTACAATCAGACCATCTACCAATGAAAGAACGACAATGTGACAATGATCTAGTTTTATACGGCATGCCATAGAAATGATAACATTATCAGAACTTGAATGACTACACATCGGAAAGGATTGGCTGCTCCTTGAATAACCACCCCCCCTCCCAAATTTCTCTACCCAATCAGCTGCATTGGTTGAAACACATATGAGGATCTCACACATTTCATTGAGCAATGACAGGGCTGAGGTGATAAGGTTGCTGGCTATGGCAAAGCCATAGTACATTTGCATTTACTTCACCCTTTGTGTAATGTGCATAGCCCATAGACACAGTGAATTATTGCACTGTGATTTCATACTGAGTTGGTGTACAAGGACAACATGCTGGCGTAGAGAGCAAGAGGTAACGAGTTCGCGCCCTGTAGGCTATAGGGCGGAAATGGTTTGCAGGCTGCTATTAGCGCAGTGTATTGCAGGCTGTCTTTTCTGTTAGTAGGCTAGTTAAGATTTATGTGTTCGGTAATCTGAGTTCCTGTAAACTGTTTCGACTGCATAGTTGTACACTGAGCACTGTAACCCGGGTTGCGGTCTGTCAAACGGATTGTTGAATGAACGAAAATTATTTTTATTACTAGATAGGCCTTCGCATAAGGTAAGGTTCGGGCAAAGATATTAGACTCTAATATCGGGTAAATAGATGGTGCAAAATATCTTAAAATTGACACATTAGCGCAGTGTATTTATTTTTTGTAGATGCTTTTATGATGACTGCGTTCGTTTATAATTCGATTGCGCTTTGATAATCGATTTGAAGTTTTGTGAACATAGGAGAAATTGAAGGTAAAATCGGATGTGAGAACAAATAAAGGCGCTATATATTTTTATTTTGCGTACCTTGTGACCAACGACCTTATATATATTGTGACACATTTATGATTTATCAATTAAATCAGTCATCAACTATTTTGTTTAGAGGTATATTAATTTATTAGTTAAGTTTGGAGTTTAAAGATTTATTCGTTCTGGATTAAATTCGTTAGTTTAAAAGCTTTAACATGTCAGTATCGGATAAGTTCAGAGAAAAGTGGATAGAGAAATTTCCTGACGAATTCGTTCCGGAAAGCTTGGAATTTCTTCGACGACCGAGGGACATGCGAACTTTGGAAACTTGTCTCGATGAATGCTTAAATCTCACGTTTAAACTGAAGGCGCAACTCGAGCATCAGCAGCTAATCGGAGAATTCATCATAGAACTGATGGACGAAGCAAAAAATGCGCCCGACCATGAGGACGGCGGCGGCGGTGGTGGTGGGGGCGAGACTGTGGAGTTAGGCGGTGGGGGGCCGAGCAGGTTACGCTCGAGTGGGGAAAAGACGCCGGACACGTTTGATTCAGGCAGCAATAAAAGTTTCAAAGAATGCGACATATCGTCTTACGATATTGTTGATTACGACGGTGAGGCGAGGACGTATAGTTTCGATTTGCCATTGCCAAGACGACCGGGAGCGTTAAAGGGTTTTCTGGACAAGGTGAAAAGTACAGGGGTGGCACGAGCCACCTCAGAGCCAAACATCGCCGGCATCAAGCCAGACAAGCCAATCAGATCCTCGGGTGCACTGCCTCAGAGTGAACGTCAAGGTATGGTGTCCACAGGTCGCAGTTCATTTTTGAATCTAAGCACAAGGCAGTCAGTGAAATCTACCACTGGTGCTGAGCAGTTGAAAGATGAACAACCCGGTGGAAAAAGAGAATGCAGCAGCATAACCGAACAGACTTTGGCCGAGTCCTTGGGTAAGGAATTAGCACCAGACGATCCAACTGAACCGAAGTCGATATCACTACCGATGCTGGCAGCTGTGGACTTAACGGGGAACCAGTCGTCTGGCGGGGAACCGGCGGTACGCCCCCCGCGACCGCGACAACGCAGGATGGATCTTTATGAGGAGGCGATACCGTTTGTAAAAAATGTGAAGTCAGAGTATGGAGAGACTGTTCTTTCGGATGAGGAGCACGAGGAGGAGAATAATCATATCTATTACAACATCCTCTTCTACAAGCAGCAGACTCTGGACCGCGCGAAGATGCTTTACTTCAACGAGGAGGATGAGCCGGCGAAGAAGCTGGAGAGACAGGCGAGGAAGCTCAGCCTCAGGTACAACCAGGTTGACCGACGACATGCCAACGGTTCGTATCTAGTATACACTAATCTAAGAATTTCTGTAGCATTGTTGCCATATAAATGTAGCTCTGAATTGGTAATGGTAGCTGGTGATCAACAGTGTAGTGCTGAACATACTAGACTATTAATCGAGAGGTTGGGGTTAAAGTGCCTACTCTTGCAGAGATTTGATTTGAGATTTATTCTCTGCATGAACCTCTGTCCAGCTCTGCTATGATGTACTAACAAACTCAACCATGAGCACTAAGTAGCCGTGCCATGAATTATGTTTCTGTGATGCCAGGTCAGAAACGGGAGGTCAAGTCAATCAGAGAGCATTTTGATGGTTATGTGGTGGTGCAGAGATTGAATCAGAATTATAAGATAGCTTGAAGAGTTCTATTTTCAGCTGTACTTGTATCGCAGAATGTTCCTGTAGCATGTCATAAGGACACACAGGGCTTAAAGTGTGGCAGGACGGTCATGAACGGCGTCTTGGCACTTATTTTCAAATCTCTATGCCGTCCTGCGACTTGTTTGGCCAGCACAACTGAAAATGTAATGGGCGTCAGAATTGCATGTCATACACGTCCACAGATCCAGAGGACAAGCCTCTCATGCCTCCTTGTCATTATTAAATTGAAATGTAACTCATTGTCGTTGTCTAATGCATTTATAGACATTAAACTGAAGCTGTAATCTGGACAACATCAAGTTGATAAGCTAAATTTGGAAGGAACATCATTTAGTAGTCATTTGAAAGTTAGGAACAAAACGGCATTTATAGGTGAGCTTTGCCGACAATAGACCATCCACTGTGGCTGCCTGGATCAGACTCTGAGCATACTTTGCATAATATTCTTATCTTGGACCTAATCAAACACCCGTCTATTGTGGCCTTAGATTTGGATTTCAATTTCGAGCCAAGCACAACTTAATTTACTTTTCCTGTCTCAAATTTTTGTCTTGAGTACCGGTATATTGCCTCGAGTTACTGTTTTCAATCTAATCTGCTATGTGGAAAATGCATCGTTCAGCTTTTTTGGGTGGGAGGATTGAGGTGGAAGAAATACCAAACTGTCTGTAATTATGTCTACCACATAAATGCCACTTGCATGAGAATGCAGCGAAAGTGAGGACTTGAAGATGGAGTCCTGATATAGTAAGTTGTAGATCTTCCACTTGAAAACCACTTGCAAAACGATACAGAAAATGAAAGGATAAATATCCGTTTGGAGAAATGCTCAGTCTATGAATATTTCTGCCATGTACAGTTACCTTAAAAGTCAACGATAGATTATACTATCTGGAGTCTGTAAGCAAGAACCCATTCCACATAATGAGGGCCTGTTCTTTTCAGTCATTAGACATTGATACAGCCTCCGCCCACGGCCGCATGACATTTTGCATCACCACCGAGAGGCCATAAAAACTTTATTCCAAGAGCTTTCTATAATTGAATTCTCAGCAAGCCCTCGTGTAACCTGCATAACTTATCCCTTCCTTGTAATGTAGTTACGGTCTTGTCAACCTGTTTTTCTCATTAAACGAATTGTATAAATATATATCTAAATATGTATGTATAATATATAATTTTTATGTACATGTGTATAATTGAATATATTCTGTAATATATATATTTATGTATGTATATATATGTATATAATTATATATATGGTACAAAAAAGGGCCATTGTACAATGTACATTGTGGGAAAACTATTCATGTTTGTTTATCCGAATAAAACGTCCGGATCTCAATGGGGATTGATGAATCATCTGATTTAATGTCAACACATTTGGTGAGTTGGCTTGCTCAAACATTTTATTCAACCTTTGACCCACGTTTTTCTGTAGTGGCAGAAGGTGATTTGCTTTCTGTACTTGGCTATTTAATGTGTCAACGTGTATGGTTGTGAAAGCTGTGCTATCTTGAAAAGAGAAGAAGAGTCATTTGAGATGAAATACTTGTTAGAAGACGGATTCTAAGAGGATCATGGATGGGAAAAGAGAACGAATGGGTGCTGGAAGTGACGGGAGTGGAAAAAAGTTTGTTCAGCTCGATCAGAAAAGAAAGAAAACTTCTTATTTCGACCAGCTGACGAGAAAGAATGGAGACTGCCTGGAAAAAGAGATCGTGCAGGGTACAGTGCCATGATAAAGAACGCAGGGGAGACCGAGGGTGGATGGATCTTCAATATCAGAACTTGGATGGAAAATTGGATTGTCGTTCGATCAGGTGCTGACAAAGACGGGAAAGATGGGGAAAACTTGTCTATGAAGTGACCAACCGTCAGACGGAGGGAGGTGTAAGACAAAACTTTGCTGTCAGCAAATTGTGTTGCTTTCTGAATTCCATTTTCATAACGTACTTGATTACAAAACGAATTCTGATAGGATATAGTTGGGGATACAGATCTTAAATTTAATCAAACTGTGACCTCATTAGTAGCATAGTTGTAAAAAACGTTTTTTTCGTTTTTTATTCTCTCCCAAAAACGTCGTTTTTTTCGTTTTTTATTTTTCCCATCGTTTTTATCGTTTTTTATTTTTTCTTTAACTTTATTTATTCATTTACTTTCTGTTATTATTGTCCTTAATTTTAAATTTTTCTGATATTCCTTATGTTTTCCGCCAACTCTCAAGGATTCAGCTAACTAAAGTCATTATTTCATCGTTTAACATCATCATTTAAGAGATAGCCTGCGTGTAGTAGGTTTCTAATCAAGGTTTTCAAGGTTAAAGTGCGGTTTTAGATGTAGCAAAGTCAAATTATTTTCCGTTTCCGTTTTTTATCGTTTTTTTGTCGTTTTTTATTTTTTCGAATAAAACGACGTTTTTTTCCGTTTTTTATTCCGTTTCCATCGTTTTTTACATCTATGATTAGTAGTGTTGAACCTATTTTCACAAGTACAAAGTAAACTGTGTGTACTTGAAGAGGTGCTATATAAATTCTTAGAATGAATGAATGAACATGCCCTTATAATTGTGCTTGTTCATTTATGTATTTATATGATTGTGTGTAATGTGTACTATGTAGGTGTTTGTTTTTGTTTTGTGTACGTATGCAAGGGGTGTGTTTCAAAATCTTTATATGCAGTGTTGCAGACTAACTCCCAAGAGGACCATTGCAAGGGTCTTCTGTCCCACGTGTTTGTTTGTAACGTGGGTCAGCAATAATTGCGCCTTGTTTTTAATTTCTAATGTAAGTCACACTGGCAATTATTTCAATTTGCAATTAGTATCATTTAAACGCCTTTGCGTGGCTGAATGGCAAGATGAGTAACACTTTTGCCCACACACTCTTCAGCACTGTTCCCATATTCTGAGTATTATATACATACATATATATTATACATGCAATTTGTACATTGTGTATATGACACATATACAACTAAACAACTAAAACAAGTAGAGTGGTTGCCAAGAAAATTTTTAGAGCGGTTTTTAGTTTTTGGGTGGGGTTGCCAATGTTGGACATGACATACGTTTCTACATTTTTAGTGTTTAGTAACATAGAATCATGTATTTGGGGTGACAACCTGTGGAGTGTAGACCCAGGGCTGTTTTAAATTAATTTTTAGAGCTGCACAACTCCTTCTTTCCATTCCCATCCTCCATGGTAAATTACTTCCAATCGGAGGACAATGAACTTTTTTTGAGTTTTAGCTGTACAGAAGTGCTAGAACTACAACTGCACATTTTGTGTACAACTGCACGTTAAAAAACGCATTGTGTAGACCCTAGAATCTAGACACGCCCACATGGACAAGTAAAGTGATACAGAAGAGAAATAAACAAATGGAAGTACTGAGTATAAATGACTAATGAGGTTCGTGAAAAATCAGAGACCTAGAGAGAATAATAAATCACAGTAATCTCTCAACTGAAGTATCAGCAAAGAATTCTGTTAGCCTGAGATTGTTAAACAAGGCATGCAGATGATAAGACAAGATAAGAGAGCACCATGGATACAGAGATATGGAGAGATAAGGAGACGCATTGAGGAAGACAGATACAGAAGAATGTTATAAAACAAAAGCGGATACAGGGCTACAGAGACGAGGAGATATAGAGACAGAGATAATGCTATAGAGAGAAGGCAAATGTGGAGTTACAGGGAGAAGAGACAGACATACCCAGACGGACAGACATACAGAGAATATTTTGGGAACTTCTCTTACAGGGAGACTGTGATTGATGCTAGGTCCTACACTGTTGAACATCGTGAGCACAAGTTGCCTTCTCGCTGAATCGTAAATCTAGGTGCATATTATATTGAACACTTAATTCTTGTTTGACAACTTCAGGTCATTTTGTATTCCTGACCAGTATCCTTGAGAGATTGGTCAACAATCTCCTTGCACTGATCATATTAATAGGCATTGTTTCTTCCTGTTTTGAGTCTCAGGCAATCCAGGAACGTAGATGCTATGGTCTTACTTGTCTACTGAATTTCCATTGGACTTTGACGTCAGACTGCTACTTGTGTGTTGTGTGTCTTACATCTATGACCACTGGTTCCCTCCAGCATTTAAGAGTATCTTAAAAGAAGCTATAAAAATATTTATTCAGATTTGTTGACACATATATGCATAAATTTGTGTATGTACAATAATGCAAACATGTGCACACAGACACGCACACACTCCCACATATGCACACTTTCATATTGTCCTCACGAAAGAACTCAAAACTTAAGGTCTGTCAAGCATATCACCATTGCCTAACAAACCCTAATGGTTGGGGTGAGCATTAACCCAGACGTGGGGTTGTGGCTAAGGTTAGTGTTATGGCTAGCCCAGCCACATGGGCTACGGTTAGTGTGAACATGAGCTGTAGATTTTGGTTGGGGTTTTGAATTGCTCACGCCATAAGGCTGACACTGAATGCTATGTAAAAATATAATTATGATCATAATCATGATAATTAGATCTTTATTAGTTTGCAGCTTATGTTGGATTCAATACCATCATCATTTTATAGCAAGCCCACAGCCTCTATTGACATTTACAAAGTTGCCATGATGTTTACACAGCCTTCTAAATTATCTGTTGAATTTATATCATGTGAGTTATTTTTAATGTACACGTTTTATTGCACATGCTATATGTAGGAAGTATGTATAAATTCATTTAATTCCAAAAAACAACAGAAAAAACGCTGTAGGTTTACATTGGCACAATTGACAGTATGGCTACTTAGGCCTAAAAAAAAATGCTGTGTTTCCGGTAACAGAGCTAAAAAAAATTGGGTAGGTAGGTCGGAAAATATTTTTATTTTGTAAAATATTTTTATGCAGTGACTGTCCGAAAAAGTATACCCCACTAGTCTTTTTTGCACGCTGAAACAAAGTACGTGTTCTAAGCAAGTATAAACTGCCTATTTCTCGACTGTCTGCACCTAAAACAGCTCTAGAAACCGTCCTATTAATTTCATTTTGTTGACGTCTCTTATGTTATGTCAATACAAATGTTAAAAAAAGATTTTTTGAAAAAAAAATTTTTTTAATAAAATTTTTTTACAAAAATATTTGGGTCGCGGCCGTAAAAATGGGTCGGTCGCGTTACCGGAAACACAACACTTTTTTTTACGCCTTAGTACTTATGGTTGAGATTGTTAGCACATGTTTTTAAGTAACATTCTTTGGATAAAGTTTATTGAGTCTTTATTGGGGGAGGGTGAAATTGTGAGCCCCTTGCAGAAAGCTATACCGCTAATGGATCTCGCTGTAGTGGAAAGAGGTTACCCGTGGAGGTCATGAAGTTCATTTCCCTGAACAGCTTTGAACAGCACTGTGTCAGCCTCTTAAACTGATGTTTCAGTTGCAAGTGTATCAGGGTGTGAGTAGCCGGCTCATATAAGTTTGTTCATGAAGCCCTCAAGACGGGTTTTGTTCATTCCACTTGCAAGACCCCACCATACATCATTTTAGATATGATAGTAACCCTTGTGATAGTTTGGAGCTTTGGCATGTAGGACCCATGAGCCTTCAGGGTTCTGATGGCATACAGTGAGGTGAAAGCTCATATGAAAAATAAAAAAATCATAGAAAGATATCTATGAAAAACTATAACATGGGATTTTTCTGAGAAGAATAAAAAAACCTAAGAAATCATTTTTTACAACTTAGAAGCGTTCAAATGCTTGGACATCTAACTGCATCTTCCTCTGGTGGCTGACTATCCATGCTTCAGATTCACATTTCAGTCTGACCTTGCTTGCTTAAGAAATTTATTTATTAATAGTAATAATAATAAAAAATCAATTAACACTTTAACAATTTCTCATTTTTTCATATTAACTCACTCAGGACTGTAAATATATAAAGATGAATTGTTTTAGCAGGTAACAAGACGGAAGGATTGAACGATGAGCCGATCGATCCTGTGGCCATGCGACGCAAACGACAGAGCATGTTCAACGCACTCTCAGATCTGTCTGATGGTCAATCTGACGTCGATGAGGTTGCTCATGATTTTTTTTACTACTGCTTTCACTGCTTTTAATGCTACATTTAATGCTACATTTAATGCTACAT
Organism: Lumbricus rubellus; assembly: GCA_945859605.1. Classification (NCBI taxonomy): domain Eukaryota; kingdom Metazoa; phylum Annelida; class Clitellata; order Crassiclitellata; family Lumbricidae; genus Lumbricus; species Lumbricus rubellus. The sequence continues at coordinate 9,461,979 of OX243812.1, forward strand.
TTAATGCTACATTTGATGCTACATTTAATGCTACATTTAATGCTACATGGTCACATGAATAAGGATCCAGGTATTCATTGAAACTGCTGTTGCTGTTAGATTTGGAGGCCAGGTCTTTGATTTCTTTAATTACTGTTTTTACTACTTTTACTACATTTAATGCTACGTGATGGTGCTGGTCATATTATAAAATATGGCTTGAGTCTTCATTTTAAAGTGACTGTTAGATCTGGTAATGCTGGTCATATATGTGATGACCAAAATTTTTCATTGAAGTGAGTGCTAGATCTGGAGGCAAGGAAGCTCTTGAGTTTTTTTATTAAGGGTTTTACTATTCACATATCATGCTACACGATAACGCTGGTGACCATGCACAATAGATGAAGTCTTCATTGAAGCGATTGAAGGCTTTAAGTAGGTCGCTGAACAGAGTGTTGAATAGGCAAAGAGACCTGTGAGAGGCGTAAATGATTGATTAAAAATAACTGAGAATTACTTCCTGATTACATTGGAGGAAGTTTTAAATGGATGTGAAAAAATCGGGAATTTACCATGTCGTGCTAAGATGCACTGGTTAGTTAGAGCCCTCTTTGAAAAGCTGGGGGGGATTGCTGTGGTAGGCTACAGTACATGAGAACCTGCTTGGGGAAACTTGGAGAAGATGGGTGAAAGGAAGGGAGGATGGATTGATGGATAGATAGATGGATGGATTTGTAATGGATAGATGAATGGATTATGGATGGATGGATAGATGATTTGTGTAGATAGCTGGATGGATGTATGTATGTGTGGGCGGATGGATGGGTAAATGTATGTATGTGTGGGTGGATTGATAGATGGATGTATGGATTTGTAATGAATAGATGGATGGATGGATGGATAGATGATTTGGGTGGATAGCTGGATGGACGTATGTATGTGTGGGTGGATGGATGGGTGAATGTATGTATGTGTGGGTGGATTGATAGATGGATGGATGGATTCAATCCAATGGCTCTGCCTGTTTGCAGTTGGATGGTTTGGTTGCACCGCTGCTTGCTGCTGACGATAAGCTTCAGATGAGGAAATCGCTCGTAGCGAGTATCCTCGACAGTGAGCAAGACTACGTTGAAGTACTCGACATTCTTTTACGGGTGAGAACATGCGTTTGTCTATCATGTCTGCTAGTGGCATGGCTTTATTGTCTTATTGTCTTCAGCCTCTGTCTTTGTTATGTGATGTCGGAAGTCTTGGTGCCCTTGCAGCCATTCTCTTGTCATCTTTGAAATTCACTGTCGTGGTCCTGTCTTGAAGTTTTAAGTCTTGCATACAATGCTAATAAGTTCTAAAAAGTTCTGTGCTACATCGCATTCTTATTCATGCCATACTCATGTCATACTCATGTCACAGCACTCACAACCTCCTCCTCCTCCCCCTGCAAGCCACTTGTCCTTAACCTTACCCCTCCCACCCAGAGTTGACACCTTTACCAAGAGAAGTTTTATTATTCAAATAGTATGACTTTGCCTAACCCTTTGATGACGAGCTTCATTTGTTTCACATAAATTAAAGTACATGCTCATTGTTAGAGGGTTAAACTGCTGCAATTCATTCCTGTTTTAAGTTTCTGTTTGTTTGGAGCTAGTCTGATAAGTGTAGTCTTACTTACTTGCTGTCTTTGATATTGTATTGTATTGTACCGAATTCCTACCAGCATGCTGGTGTGTTAATGATAAGGTCTGGGGATGATAACTGACACCAGGGCAGACAGATATTTCAGGATTTCTACCCCGGGTGTGCCCCTATCTAGCCCGTATCTTGCTCAAGCGTGGGCGGCATTGATGTGCTTTATTATAAGTCACAAAGGGCTTAGAAGATGTGGATTGTCGTGTCAAAGTGGTGAGAGAAACACCCATACAGATATGTATACAGAGAGAAAATAGAGAGACATCTCAGAATAAGACATGCATGCAGAACGGTGGAGTGCAGATGGGGAGGGGGAAATGGAGGGAGGGAGGGTAAACATGACTTGGTTTGCATTGTGTTATGAGTGACAACACATAATATGTGTCAAATGATTTCCTCAATCCAAGGGTCAGTGACTACATCTTGGGGTGGGGGGGGGGTGCTTGCAACCGGACCAAAGGCTCTTTCCTGTACAACTGTTGAGGCCAATTTCCTGCTTTAGTCAGAATGGGTTATTCTGTGTGGAAGAAAAGTTTCTTTGCTCTGTTTGGTAATAATACCAGAGTGTAGGTTGGGGTAGTCATTTGCCCAGCATGTGACAGTCCACAGTGGAAGGCAATTAAACCAACCAACAGAAATTCAGTGTCACCTTCTACCAGACACTTTTATAGATCTAACTACTAGAAGCGGTCACATTATACTTATGGCTAATACAGGCCACAGAACGACCGCTGCTTTATGTCGAGATGATTGCTGCAATTGTGTCTGCATCGGTAATTAGACATTCGTGTAATTATTATGCCATTCCAAGGAAGCATGTGAGAGGCGCTTCTGCATTATAATCATATGACGTTTTATTTTGTTAATGATATAAGAAGAAAGTTTTCCTCAGTTGGAGTTTATACAATGCACAGAAGAGTGGAAGAGTCACCAGTGGAAACCCCCCCCCCCCCCACACACACACACACACACACTCACACCCCACACACGTGAACTCGACCAGTGTTTGCATATTGGTGTGCCAGCCCCAAGCCTGGAGATAGGGGAGGGCAACACTAATCATCCTTGATATGATGCAGAGACTGTTAAACAGGACCAAGCGACACACACACACATGCACACATGCACATGTTAATTCAAACTATTGGATTTCCATTTGTCGGTTAGCAATCTTGCCTTCCTTCCTCACAGGATGTTACATCACCTCGTGAATAATCGTATTTATGATGATTATGATCATCTATAAATAATTTATTTTATGTTGGTTTTGTTTCATAATACCTTAGGTTAATAAGAACAGTTATCAGGATAATTTTTAATCATGATAGTTAGTTAATAGTGATTTAAAAAAATTAATATTTCACCTGCTGTGATTGCTCAGACAACAGTCACAGCAGGGAAACTGCTTTTCGTCATCAGAACCTGTGCATGACTTAAATACGCTTATTAATTACCCCATGAATTTTTTTAAAAATTGCTTTTTTGAAGGACATGCATTTTGTGGGAATATTTCTGTTAAATGATGTGATACTAGATCTTATCCAGCATTGAATCTTTCATTATAATCTAAAAATAAAAAATCCATTTTGAGACTTTTTGTCAGAGCCTATCACATTGACCAGTACTTTGAGTAAATAACAAGTAACTAATAGTGCCTTGAGAAAATAATAATTAATTAATAGTAATAAAAAATTTAATAGTATATTACACACTACACAGTATAGCTGAGCTGTCTGTTTTTGTTGTTCTAGTATATGCAGACGTTTAAGAACCTGGCTGACACAGCGCAGTGCATTCTGCCGCTGACTGACATCGATACGATATTCCTTAAGATTCCGGATCTGCATAGAATCCACTACATCTTCATCCACGCACTCCGACCTAAGGTCGAGAAATGGTCCAACGAACAGGAAGTGGCCGAGATCTTCCATCAACTGGTAATGGAGCTACATAAATTCATGCTTCATCTTCATGTGTCGTTTATCCGATCTGTAGATTCCTGTGATGCTATTTTTGTGACAGGCCGTGCGTAAATTGATGAGTTTTTTTCTGAACTGGATCTTCTGAATTTAATGTATTTAGAAGTTACAGTCCACGTCCGGCAGAATCTGTTGGAATCCATGAGGTTCTGAGATATGGTATGGTATATTGGATGAGCCATGCAGGGACGATGAGGAGCCCTTTGCATGCAACTGCTTAATGCTCTGAATAAATTTATATAATTTAGTATATTCTGTGTCTCTTTCAAGAGATTCCTACCCAGAAGCACTCCCAGCGGAAGAAATTGGTCTTGAGCAGCAAATTTAATTAAGAGCAGGCAGTATTAGGGAGGTGGTGCATTGTCAGAGAGATTAAATTCCATATTGTTAGACTGTTTTAAAATTGCAATGAGTTTGTGGCCAGAGATTGGTTTTTATTTCTTTAGTAGTGCTATACCAGTATGAAAAAGTTAACTAGTGCTTAGGCAGAACAGTTTACGGTGTTTTGTTTAGATGGTAACAATCTCAGTATATTTCTGGTTTGTAGGCAGAGGAGGAATATCGAATTGCTCCAGCCTACCTGAAGAACTATCAGACTGCGATCAACACTGTCAAGAAATGCTATCAGGAGAATCCTCAGTTCCTCAGCTTGACAAAGGTCGGCTATTTCTTCACGAGACGTTTTATGCACTCATATATGAATATGGACATATTAAATGAGCAATGCATAAGCACTGAATAGTGTTGTAGCAACTTTACATACAGATTAACAGTTCTGTTCTGGTTTTGTTAATTTTTTATTCAGTTGAATTGGAAAAAGATTAGGATTTGGCTCACTATTGTGCAACTTGAAGTGACTGCGAAATGACTCTTCAACACAATTGAATTACTGCAGTATGGAAATTGTTGGATTTGATTGGAAATGTGATAAGATATTTGATGATAGAGTGTAAGCAGATGCTGACATGTTTGACCGTGCACTGCATATGTGTTTCTGTTGATCGTCGAACAGTTGCATGAATTGTCTTTGATAGTTTTTTTAAATCAATTTGTTTTAGGATATTCATGTAAAAAGTGGGGAGAAAACTGGAAGCATGGTCGGAACTCTTGAAGGTTAGTGGAAAAGCAGCTGTAACAAAATCTGTAGAACTGTACATGTCGCATAATTCTGTAAAGCAATCTAATGGACTCGAAGCTTATGTCTGCAGCAGAGGACCAGTGATTAGAAATGATCACTGTGTGGTGACATGGTCTCTGGTAGTTTCCTGAGTCGCTTTCGTCACCGGGACAAGTCCGCTCGCACATGTATCAAGATTTTTAGCTTTTGATGTATTTGCGTTGAGTTCACAATAAGTGCAGTGAAATGAATAAATGAAATGAATGGATAAAATAAATAAATGATTGATGTTTCTATGAGTCATTGGTTTAAGTCTAAGATTAGTTTATCTTGGTTGAATTGGTCAGTTCAGATAAGTTAAGATAGGTTAATCTAGCTCTGAACTCTAACCAGTATGGTGCATTCATTGCAGTGCAGAGTCCTGCAGTTGTTTGAGAAATCTTGTTGTTTTATTGATTGATTGAATAATAATGATTGGTTTGATTGAGTTGGATCAATTGATTGATTCACTGTTACATTGATTGGTTAGTTAATGAATTTTTATGTGATTGATTATTTCAGAGCTGCTTCATAAGCCTGTCGTGCGAATTCAAAGGAACACCCTTGTCTTACAAGTAAGTCTTTTATAGCTTTGACATAACATCATTCTCTTTATATTGCTCAAGCAGCAATATAAAAGTAATGTATTCCCTCATTTGCTGTATATGATCATTTAAATAGCATGTTTGGGCACTTAAGCACAGAGTATTCAGTTGTACAGTAAGTTAACTAGTGACTTGTTCCCTTCGCCTTTCTGGAGTTCAATATGGCTCTCCAAAACTGACCTAATAATTGTGTGGCCAAGCGATGGTCAGTGTTCTGATTTTCCTGAAGCAGCTTTTGTCTGGTGCTGGGAAATATTGTTGATTGTCATAATTTACGTTACATTAACAATGCGGTAACCAGTTCTCATGAGTGGCATTATCTCAAGCTGTGCTTTTAATGCGTTTGACAGTCTTTCTGGAACGGACCTATTATCGATGGCAGCTTCATTTAGATGCATAGTAAAGTTGTCTGATTCACTGGAAAATTCCAGTTAAATTGGATTCATGAGTCATTATAAGAAGTGAGGCTGAATTGGTATAATCTGGTTGATACAGATTTAGCTTAAGTCTAGCCCTGAGTGGCATGTCACACTTTTGTCGCAGTGTTAACGGCTTTTTAAGTTCTTCATCTTCTGCTTCTTCTTCATATAGGATCTGATCAACTATACCCCTCCAGGCCATGCTGACTACGATCTGCTTCAGAAAACTCACAAAGTGGCGCAGAAGTTTCTCAGCGATTTCGAAAATCCCAACCGAAAGGAAACCGTAAGTACTCTCTTTGATCAGGCACTTGGATGGTCTGAGTAATGTACTGTAAAGTGATGCTACATAATTAATGGGATTTTATATTCATTTATTCATTCAAGTAATATATAGTGCCTCTTCAAAGAAACTACTTTTAGAGGCACTTCCGACTCCAGCACGGCCAAACAGAACAGTTTTAAGTGCTTATAGAATGTGTCAGAGAGTGAACAGGCGCAGCTCAAGTGGGAGGGCATTCCATGCCACCAGGCCAACCACAGAAAAAGCACGACTCTGCAATGTCTGCATGATAGAGGTATGAGCAAACGGGACCAAGAGCACTGACCTATTTGCCGAGCGTATATATATATACACCGGTATATATATAATACCATGTATGTATGTATATATATATTATGTATGTATATATATTCCTGTAATTATGATGAGCTCACAGTTCCCAAGTGTAATGCAAATTTAGAAGAGGCTCATGCTATAGTAAAGTATTTGAAATTGTTTCCAAAGCAGCTTAGTACTCTAATGATGAATTGCATTGGTTCCCAGTCACTTTTAGTTCAGTCTTGCGATTGTAGGCGTTAATAACACAGTAACTGTGTTGTGGCCTAAAGAAAGATTCACTGAATTTATAACACACTACCTTGTATTGTTCTAAACAAAAGGTTTCATAATGTTAACTATTAATACAGTACTTAACATTGCTTCATGGAAACGTTCTAGTGTTGTGGTAGTTAAAGGAATGGTCTTCCTGATGAAATCATTATTGAATTTGCAATTTTCTGTTTGCAGCCGGACTACCAGAGGTATCTAGCGAAGCACGACAATGTGGTGGAGAGAGTTGGAACAATTCGGAAACTGAGGCACATCTTTCTCTTCAACGACTTCTTTGTCTGTGCCAGGCAGAAACTCTCAACAAAGTACTTACTAACGTATTCATATCTAGCAAATTACTAATCATGATTGTGTGGACCAACAGCGATTGAAGAAGAACATTGTCCCTTGAGCTAACGCTGAGGTAAGCCGTGAGTATGGAGTGTTAGCGACTTAATTTTCTTAGGCTCAACATATGGTATCCTTTGGGTTTGTGCGCTGATTGCGTTTGTTTTTGTAGAGGCGCCTTTGTAACGCCATGTGCTGTGTTACAGCACCATAGAAATTGTCGTCATTATTGTTATCATTATAGAGTGGCGACTACTCTGTTGTTCCACTGGAGCTCTGTTTTTTGCTTGACATTAATTTGCATTTTCGTTGTTGTGTGTTTCTAGGCAACGTGTTTCTTTTGAGGCAGAATGGTTCATACCTCTTGCTGACCTGAGCTTCAGTGTTACCAGTGCAGAAAGTGGTATGTTTTAAATTTTTAATTACCAGTGTAAAATGTTCTTATTCACTACACTGCTGAAGAGGACAGCAACTTTGGGACAGTGGAGGAATAATAAGCATGCTATCTGTGTGCATTTCAATTTTGATTTCTTTATTTTGAAGCAATTCTTGAACACCATGCAAGACATCCGAATAAGCATTTTATATTTCCGAACATTTATATAGCACATTTTAAAAAACAATACAAAGGTTTTGACTCGGTACTGAAATTATGGTTTTTGCAGTTTTGCTTTCAAAATTTGGTTGCCCGAGAATTGGCAAATATTGACATTTTTCATGATGGTTTTGCTTTCACTTTTCATTTTGTTTTATACTTTTTTTTACTATTCACATAATTATTATGACTGCTTTTCCTTTTTCACTTATGATTTACTTTTACTTTTGATTTATATTTCATGAGTTATCCGTATTTTTTATTTTATGGTTAACCTTGGTTTTGAACTTTGACAATGATTTGCAGATGAAATCAAGAACCCAGACATCGAACCAATTCGTCGAAAAGTCATCAACTTGCAAAGTGACCTCAAAGTTGAGATGAAACGTGCAAAGGCCTCCGAGGAATTCCAGGTTTATTTCGTGCATGTTCATTTTTTATGAAATAACATCTATAGATACATGTAGCTCCTCATGTTTTTGACTGAATTACCTAAACCTCAGCAGCTATTAATTTTGACAATGTAGTGACATGTTTGTCATGTAATTTGATCATTAAATTACTAGTACAATATTGCAGTGTAATGTGGCAATGCTATGTGCTTCGATTTTTAACAGTTTAAAACATGATGTAATGTTATCGTTTTTAATGGACGTGCTGTGTTGTGGCAAGGTATGTGACAAGTTTTCTCACACTCCTATTTTCATTTAGATATGTATGAAATATCTCTGAAAATTGTTATCTTGCATTCTTATTTAAATTTGCCTTCTAGTTTTCTCATGGATCAACTGGTTAGATTTTTGATTTAATTTAGTGAATGGTCCTTCGTTTTGTAGCGACAATGGTCATTCAGGACACATACGAAAAACATAGAGAAGATTAAAAAGAAGCTGCTTGAGCAGGTGAGCTTCCCATCCTCACTGATTAGTCAAAATCTATTGGGACATTTATGTAGCTGTATTACTTGTAGGCTCATCGATTGATGGTGCATAATTAATTGCTCCAGGGTCTCAGGAAGTATCACCAATATACACTAGTATTGCAAGTATGCACAAATATTTGTGATGGTATACATGTGTAGTATTTCTTTGTCCAGAAACTGTTTGTAGTGATTTTGGGTACTTCTGTAAACTTCTACCAATGGCTTTCTATAGAGTTGTTCAGCAATAACGTGTTCATTTGTAAGAAAATAGTGTGTACAAGAGAGCTAGAATTTGATTTTTTACTTGTTTCAGAAAGCAACTCTCATCTTGGAATCTCCGAACCTTGAGTTTGCCGTCAAGAATGACAAATACAACAAAGTCTATTCTCTTCTGCTTTCATCAGACTACGAAAGAACAAGCTGGAGTTCTGCTATTCAGGGCCTGTGCAGCAAAGACTGTAATTAGAATAATTAATTAATCGTATTAGTTTGTTTATTATTATTCTGAGCTGTAAGACTTTCTGAGCCCTTAGCAGCAAAGACCATAATTGGCCTAAATAGCTACTTAATTGTATTATTTCAAGCAGCTGAACTCCAACATTCACGGTCCTGTCTGTTGCAAGGATTTTTTACTAATAGGGCAAACTATGTGAAAACTTGTTTTATTGTGTTGCTGACGTAAACAAGCTGACGTTCAATGATCATTTCAAAAGAAATCCGCATTTCATGTTGACAACTTGCCGTTATTTGCTACCTGATCTTGAGATGTCTCTCCTGACTCACTGGTTATTCTATTCATTGACTGTGTTTCATTTTTAAGCTTATGACATCATAACTTGGTTTCATATTTCCTCTCATGCAATACATGTCAACAAGATTTCTCCCAGGTATTACCTTCTTTTTATCGCTGTTTCCATTAAGGTGACGATCAACTGGTGCCGTGTCACAGAAGTCATTGCAGTAAATAGTAGATTAAGTAATGGAGAGTCCTTCTTGCATTGCTGTAAAAATTGAAAAACTGTATCATTTTCTTTTTAATGGAAATTTGTTGCTGGTATGCAATGGACAGTGCCATTTGAAGTTGTTTTTCATACAATATTTTCAATATTTTTAACCTTGTCTTATGTTATGTTATGTGTCTTGTGCTTATAATGCGTTTGCTTTTGTGCTGATTGTAGTAAAACCGCCAGTCAATCTGTCCACTCCGGACCTGAACAGCATGCTGAACAGCATCCAGGTAGAGTACTTCATATGAACACGGTTTATTAGTTAATTGATCCGATTAAATTACTGTTGAACTGCTCCCCTGAAATGTTTGATGCCGTTTAAATTCATCCTTTTTGCTGAACACTTTTGAATGCCTTTGACAGGTCTTTTGAAAGTATTTGAACAGATTCCTGCAGACAATGGAATTGTCTTAAATTGAGCTTTTCAGAGTCAAAGGTTTAATTTTTTTTCTGTTGCAGCTTCCTCGAATGAGTTCCTTGGGAGCACTGTTCGGGCAAGAAGGTAAACTCAACCTACTTCATAAATATTTTATAAAACATTATCACTGGTTTTAATTTTTGACCCTATGAAGGATTATTGTTATTGATATTATTTATGTAAATTTTGTAATAGGTTCTGTTGGTCCTGATGGAGTTTTCTTTCTCACTTGCTCCTTGACGACATTCTTTGTATTTCATTTGTACTGATTTGTTTGATTTTTGATGGAATCAATGAAATTTATGGTTATATTGTGACAATCTTACAGAACTGAAGTTGTAATGTCTGCTTCTAAAGTGAATATTGATTGTGTCATATGTTGCAGACTTCTGCCTTGAGGAAGAATATCTTTTTGGCAGTCTCACGATTACTATCCGAAGTCTTCAAGGATTGAAGCTGCCTGCAGGTATACGATCACAATGATCTTAATTGCCACTGTGATCATAGTCATAATGTTCATTGTGTGATGGTAGCTGAAGGGTTATCCAACTGATCTTTGTGCCATTGTATCACCAATTAAACATCTCCCAGACCTTGATTTGATTAAGCTTGTGAGTGTCGCACTGATTATTTGATTGATTGATTTATTGATTGATTCATAGTTTGGTATTTGTTTGTTGTTGTTGTTATGATCAGATACGTTCTGCTGCATAGAGGTTGACTCGTTTGGTCATTTCCTGATGCAGGCGAAGACAAAAGTCATCAGCAACAGTTCTGAACCAAACTGGGACGAGGTCAGTGAACTCGTAAAACACTTTCATCTCCCAGATTTCACATTCTGGATTTCATAAATGCAATGTTTCCGTCACCCAATTATTTCAAATTTACATTGGTTTGCATATATTGCGTGTTATTACATGTACATTATACAAGCATTGTACAGAAATTGTGATGGTTGGCCTGACAATGGGAAGTGCTGTTTCATTGTTGGATTTGGTTGTTGAATTGAGCCGGTAGATTATTATTCTAATCTATATTAAATAATTACAGTGCAAAAGGCTTTTACGTCATTGATGCCTCGAGTGACTCTACTCAATTATCAGAATTCTTTGGAGTGGCTCAGTTGAAATACAGTAAATCGCATGTGGCAACCCAAAATCAGGCTACGATACATGTGTAAACGAGTATTTTCAAGTACTTTTTGGGGGGGGGGGGCTTATCCCTGGTGCCATATTAGATTAAGTCTGCTAAAAGAAGTCTGCTTGGTCACTGTTTGGTCTTAATCTGAAAGTCAGGGCATGATGCTACCTACAGTCGTACACTATGAAATGATGCTACGCTGCTGTGTTACATTACATTGTGACCTTGTGACATTGCTGTGTGTTCAGGACTTTGATATTGACTTGGAAGGAGCACAGACACTTCGAATCCTGTTATACAGAATCGAAAATGGTCAGAGTAAACTGATTGGAAAAAACGCTTATGAGGTATTTCATAGATTTGCTTCTCCTTTCAATTGTAACATTTAATAACTTGGGATGATTTCTGTGTTTTTTTTCAACTACAGATAGATCTCTATCTTTGACTCTTATATAAGTGTCATTTTTGTTGTTTTCTTTATGTAGGTCCGGAGGTTGTAATTGTTTTTTCACCATTTTCTCCTGTTTTGCTGTTATTCTCCGCTTATTTATATTTAGCTGATTAAAAAAATGACGAATTGTGATAGATTTCCATATTTAATTTAAATATTTCTTTATAAAATTGTCGCATTTGTCTGTTTTATTGCTTCACAGTTGAGTAATAACTACTTGAAACGAGATGGTCAGAAGGAAGACATTCTTATAAATGAGGTAATGATATTGTTGCTCTCTATAATTTTGGATTTTATCCTTACTGCTGCTGCTTTCAAATAATGCTTGATCCATAGTTTGGGTGTTGGTACATACAGTGCTACAGCTACAAATATGAGACTAAATTTCAACGAAGGTGCAATACTGGATTCAAGGGCTTTCTTGGTTGTTAGTCAAAGGCCCTAGATTCAGTGGCGGCTCCAGCCATACAATTTCAGCAGGTCGCATCAGGGTCATGGGAGTCATTTAGCAGGTCGAAGAAATTAAATGTGAAGACGATATTAAAAATTTCGAAGTATCTTAGGCAGGTCATGAGTAAAATAGGCAGGATGTCAAGTGACCTTCCATGACCACTGCCTGGATTTCATTGTCTGTTTCAACCTAGTCTATAGCTTTTTGACAATGCTTCTAAAGTTAAGGATAAATTTCCATCTTTCTCGATTGCTTGTCCTGTGTTTTGAGTTTGCTTTCTAGGCTCTGTGTCCTCTTCATTCTCAGCTGGCTGGGTTGTGATGTTCACTTGCGACTTGCTTTAAAGTGTTTATCAGTTTTTAGAAACTGAGATTAGATTAGAATTTTATCAGCAGCGGCAAGTTTGTACGATCAGTTGTACAGGATAGGTATGAATTGTTTGACGTGAGTTTGCAGCATCTCTGAGAAGCTGTCATCACATGGATTATTGTTCTGTTGTGTCAGAGCTTTCTAGATCTTCTTCTGTTGCTGATTTTCTGATATCAAGGAGAAATGTTTCTGTTCTGAATAAAAATTTCAGATGTCTCTGTCGTTGTTTCTCATCTATCGTTCGCGCGAGCAGACGCTGAGGCGAACGCTGTCGCTGTCGAAAGAAGGTCTTTTCGGAGTTCGAATCAGAGCCGTCACCAGGTACGTAAAACGGACGTTGGACGGCGAAACCGTCTGATATCAGTTGCTTTGTTTGCCACTTGCTAAATAAGCATAAAATTTAATGTACAGGAACCCTTGTTTCTGAATACCTTTGTTGATGCATCAAATGTGAATGCCTGCTTCATTGCCTACTGCAATTAGAATAGATTGTAAAGCAACTAATTAAGTAAGTGTATTCTCTATTATTATATATTTAGACAAATATCTAAGGTAGAGAATAAGACAAAAATCCAGTTGTTGTGCTTTGTGTCGCTTCTATAGTAGTGTCCAGTTCTAAACTTTGGACACGTTGGTAGTTGTTTCAACTTGCTTTGCCACTGTAACCCGACTCCAAAGTTTTCAATAGATCATATCTCCAATGAATTAAGAATTTTATTAATGGAGGAAGACTTGTACTGCCAGGTTTTTAGACTTTTACTTCTGTATCGAGACTCTTACTGATCATACATGTCTTTATTAATGGATTACGACTTAATAGCGGATTAGGACTTTTATGAACTAATTAAGACTTAACAACGGATAGCCTATATAATTTTACTAACAGATTATGTCTTTTCAGGATTTCACATTGCTACCATATGCATCATGATGACGGTGCTATAGAAGTCATTAAATTAGGTTGAGCATGCTGTTGAATGACCTTTGACATTTGGCTGAGAAGTTGCAGAGATAAGTCAATGTCCTTCTGTCTTTCTTTTAGACGAGAGGGTTCGAGAATTCCGTTGATCGTGACTGCGTGTGTTGAGGACGTTGAAAGTCGGGGTATGACGCTACTGTCTGTTTTAGAGGTTTATGACAATGTCAAAATTTTTATAACTTGTTATTTGACATTTTTATGTGTTCATATTTATGCACAGATATTTTATCTGCTCTAATCAATTTGAACTTGTTGGGGCATTTGTCTGCAGTGATACTTGTTTTGTTGTGGACTCCACAGAGTGGTATGTAAGATTGCAAAATGATACTTAGTTGTGTATGTGTGTGTTGCAGGTATGCAAGACGTAGGCATCTATCGCATTTCTGGTCTGTCGTCTGAAATTCAGCGTCTGAAAAAGGCTTTTGAAAAGAGTAGGTAATAATGATAATAGTAATGATAAAAATATTATTGTTGATGATGATAATAACAATTATGACCATAATATTAGTATTAGTACTCTTATCCCATTTTTTAAATGTAAAATCACTTGCATTTTGCACACTTGTTGAGCTTTTTTCCACAGTTTCTGTGCTTTTCACTGGAAACCCTCACTGCTGTGGCCATGGGAGCGAGGGACGGACGGAGGGAGAGGGATGCAGGGAGGGAAGGGGAATTTGCAAATTTCAATTAGGACAGTTTATAGTGTACAGTGTAATAATGGGTATTGAATTCGTTGATTGGGCACAGGTACCCACTGAAGAGACTAAGTATCAGTTTGCTGCAATACATATTGATGTATATTGATGTAACATGAGATTTTTAAATTCCATTATTGCAGTATCAATTTCGTTACTCTTCCGTTCAACTTTTCTTGCTCGCTGTATCCCTCAGACCTTTAGGATTTTAGACAGAACTAACTTGTCCATTGGATTAAATGACCTTTAAAATGGTTTGAAATGTAGATAGTCGTGCCGCTGTGAGTCTTCTGAAAGGATCGGACATCAACGTCATAACTGGTTTGCTGAAGATGTACCTGCGTGAGTTGCCAGAGGCTCTCTTTACAGACGACAAGTATGCGGAATTCGTCAAAGGCATGAGTAGGTGTCTCACAGATTGAAGCAAATGTGATATTTGACGTTATATACTGTTACATATAACCCTATGATAGTCTACTAGACCATCAATTGTTGCCTTGTGTATTATGATGATTCATTCATTTAAGTGTTTATATAGCACCTCTTCAAGAGGAAACTACTCAGAGGTGCTCCTGACTCCAGCATGGCCAAGAAGAACATTTTTCAAGTGCTTATAGAAAGTGTCAGAGAGTGGCCTAGGGAACAGGTGCAGCTCAAGAGGGAAGCCAGTGCATACCACCGGGTCAACCACACAAAATGCACAGCTTTGCATGATGAAGGTGCAAGCAAATGGCACTGAAGCACTCCCCCTTCACCACTGAATCTTATCCACCAGTCTGATATAAATTTCCAAGACGGAACATCTGGTTGCGAACATACTAGCTTTGGTTTTTATTATTTGTTTGCTTGCTACTATTATTAGCTTCAGTAATTGTTTGCTATTTTGAAACTCATATGTTTACTTTTCATAATTAGTTTTATTATTGGCATGCCCAATTCTTGAGCCTCGGATCAGTGACCGAGAATGCCAAGTTCAGCAGAACATCAAAGCGTTCAATCAGCATGTGCTTAGAGTTGGTTCTGTGACTGTAGTGCTGACATTGTGTTGCTTCTAGGTATTTCCGACCCAGAGGCGAAGGAGAAGTATATGTTGAACGTCATCCGAAGGTTACCAGAGCCTAATTATTCTACAGCTCAGTTTATTATGGATCACTTAGTCAGGTAAATCACTGTTTCTCACTGCAGTATAAAGCAATATCTTTATCTTCTGTGGTCTGTGCTTATTGGGATTTTAAAATGGCATGGCAGGTAGTCTTAATGGCAAGCGACGTTACATCCCCCCACACCCAAGTTATTAACCTAAAGCACCTTGTTGGTTAACGCACCATAGAAGGACTGCATTATAGCGCTGACTATTGACTTTCAGCGTTATCTCTTGGTGTGTTTTACAAACTGTAGCGTAGTCATTGTCTCTCTGACGACGACTTCCTGTTAACAAGCCTACACTCTACAATGTATCTATAGATCTGTCTTTTGATCTATCTAAGGCTTTGTCCTGTTAATGAAGCAGCACTGAGACATAACAGATTTAGTTGTCATATTCATTCATTCATTATGGAGATTTATACTACAACCCTTTGGGGTTACTACTAAGGAACGTTCTCCAACCCAGCCTTGGTTGGAATGAATGGTTTTAAGGCTGCAATAAACTGACGCTTCTGAGAAAACCTCTAGGCATCAGGCGTAAAGACAGTGGAAGCCCATTCCATACCATGGGGGCCAATTAGAGAAAGCACTTTTTCTATAATCACATGTTTCTGTCAAGTATTATTATTATGTTGTTGTCTTTCGACCAATGTTGTAGAGTTTCCACTTTCAAGGATAAGAACAAGATGACGCTGCAGAATCTTGCAACCGTCTTTGGCCCAACGTTGCTTCGGCCCGCTGCTAAAGACGGAGAGAAGAAGTCGGGCAACGAGATGTTTATTGCCGGTGCACGTGAGGCGCTGATGCAGGTGGCCGTCCTTCAGCACTTGCTCAACCTCCGAGCGAAAGCGTCGATCACCAATCAGGCGTAGATCACTTTCTGGAGGGTTGTCATGGTGATGCATGCACTGCCTTTTAGATGTTCTGTTCATGTCGGTAGTACTTGACATGTCAGAGTCTGTTTGGCTGTGTGAGCAACTGTTTACGGGAAATGTTTGGTGCTGTTCTGCTGCGGGTCGTACAACAGTTGCAACCTTCCTGATTGAGCCTCTATTTGATTTTGATTAATTAATCAGAGACAACATTATGTAAAGTTCGGAGAAACATTACTGTTTGAAGAGACTGCGGATTTGCACTGTAATCATTGACATCGAGAACAAAATCGTAATCAGTATGCATAATGCCACTGCAAGTATCTAACATGTTGCAGCAGTTGTTAAATGTATTAATGTGTTTTTACAGAGAAATGTTATTAGTGTTTTTAGCACTTGAAGAAGCAACCAACGAATCTTTTGATGTAATACACCATCTCTGAGTGATGAGTAATAAGTTTTATTTATAGACCTATACATAATTATAGAAGCTGTGATTAATGATGAAGGGAGGCTGAGCATTTGTTTTGCTGCCATTTCTTTTGCTCTTGATTTCCATCATCTTGTTCAATCGTGATTTTGTGCAGTCAGGTTGGGAAAATCTCGGATGAATTTTTTAAACTTAGCACTTACAATTACATCTACATTCACAGTGTACTGAACCAGTGGCCCAGTCCAGACTTCGGACTAAGCATTCTAAACCTTGAAGCCCTCAGCAGACGGTGTGCATGGACCTGGCTTAAGCAACAGTCTAGCTAGTAGGACACGAAATGAACTTGGTGAAACTGAAATTGGCATGGCAAACTCAGTACCATATGGCTGACCTCACATGCAAAAATTTTTATAGACAAATTGCAGCCTTGTGTTTGGGTTTGTTACTACATGTTTTTAAATGGCATTCTTGGGATAAATTTTGAGTCTTTATTGGAGGGTGAAATTGTGAGCCATTTTTCGAAAGTTATGCAGTGGACAGAGGTTATGAAGGACATGAAAAGCTCTAAACAACATGGTGTCAGCCTAAATTGTGCTAACGTTTCATCCGTATGCATAGGTGCATTTTGAGAGGTTACTAAAATGTGATTGATGATTGCCCAGATACATAGCTTTACTACATGCATGCCTGGTGCATACGTGTATATACAGACTCAATTTACACCGTACTTGTGAACTGTACCTTAGATTTTAGTTGCTGTGTATCTGCTACATTGTTGACTCTTGTTATATACATTGCCCTGTGAACAAAGGGGTCAGACTGCTTTATTTGTCGATCAACAATCTCTAAATGTTTCGGTCTCTATAAAATGGAATTCCACTTGTATTGAAAAGTTCAATTTTTTACAAATTTTCTCTATTTTGATGAAATCTGCATAATGTGCACATAATAAACAATAATATTATATTGATGCTTGTCAGATCTCCATTAGTGTTTACAATTATTCAATTGATTTTTGTGCAAATTAATGTTCTCAGTAGAGTTAGAGTTTGTTTCATTACAGATAAACTATGTTATCCAAATTTCACATTTTTTGGTTTTGTCAACATGTAATGTTAATGTGCACTTTTGATTGGGGTGTCTGCATTTACCGTTTAAAGAAACTTAACACCGGTGCTATAGAAGTCGAGACCACAGATTCAGCAGATGTAAATACTGTACATACTTGCACAGTGCACACTGTTCTGGATGGCCACTGGCACTGTGGTAAATGGACCTCTACTAAGAGGGTTGCAGTTCTAACACATGTATTTGATTGTGGCTACTAAGTGTATTTAAGAGATATGCATCTCTGGGGAAGATGGTCCAAACACAAGAACCTAACATGGTGCAGTTTCTGATGGACAGCAGCGCTAAATGATTTTGCGTGATCACTGCAACGTTTGCAAATTAACAATGAACAAAGTTGATGGCCATTTGATGACCAAAAACATGTACACTGAATCATTTCATATTTTTATGGGTTGCTGTGGATACAGGAACACTTCATGCTGAAGCAGTTCTACATGACTACCAATGGCTAAGAAATCATCATGCTTTGATGAGACAAAGGTTGATGAGAAGGCAGACAGATAGGTGTTTGGGCAGAGGAAGACTGAAAAGTGAAAAGTGACAGAGGAAAACAAAGGAACACCAAGAGACAGTGGAAACAAGCAAGCAGAAAGCCAGGAATCAGGGCCTGTTATTAGGCTACTGAAGCCAATAGCCTATATACTTGTATAATCTGAAACTGATAATTATTGTGTTGGTTTCTGGCATGTAAGCTTATGCAAGGTCACTAAATATAAGATTGTTGGAGTTTTGGTCATTTTCATCTTCATGGCAGTTCATTTCGTTAGTTATTTATTCCAGGGAATCTGCCAGACTTTGATCCAGAAAGGAGCCAAGGGGCCGTCCATAAAGTATGTCACGCTATTTTTGACCATTTTTGACCCCCCCCCCTCCCCCCCTGTCACAAACTGTCACAAGTCTCGGACCCCCCCCCCCCCCCCTAAAGTACGTCACACTTTCTCGGACCCCCCCCCCCCTATAGTACGTCGCACTTTCGAATTTTTTAAAATTAACACCTTATTCAAATTTAATCTAAAACACGCTTCACTATTAAACTGTAAAATTTCCACTTAAAAGAACTGTCACATTATTAAAATGACTTTAATAGTAGAATAGTTAATTGTCAACAGTTATCACAGTTATTCATTGAAGCAGTAACTCAATGTAGATTGAATTTGAAAAAAAAATTGCAAAAATTAGACTAGACAATCATATAATACACATCATTTAAAAATAATAAATGTGTGACGTCACACATGGCTTGACCCCCCCTCCCCCTGTCACAAACTGTCACACTTTCTTACACCCCCTCCCCCCCCCCTCGAGCGTGACGTACTTTATGGACGGCCCCCAAAGCAACTTATAAGTGAGAAAATTAGAACAACTGAAATTTTTTAACTTCTGGTAACTTCGAACTTGACCATGGTGGGCGAAACTGTCAGAGACAGAACATGGAGAAACTTCATAAGGGCCTCATCGTCAGGAAACTGATGTAGGCCTAAGAGAAGAAAGAAGAATTTCGTTGTAGCCTAGTAGGGAAAACAACAGAGTTTATTTCTACGTGCTGTGCAAATTCAGTATAATTTGAAAAAGATAGAAATAATAAAATTATGACGTGAATTTTGAGAAAACAGCGTCTAAATCAATCTATTATGGTTGGTGAACTTGGTGAGCGCCGCAGCGCGGCTTATTCTGCAAACCTTGTAAATCAATCGACACAAGCATATGAAATTCGGCTCAAATTCCATTCACCGTTAAATTTTTACGAAATTAAAGGGTTTATTTTAAAGTTAAGCGTAGGTTTAATGGTTCGAACAGAGGATAAACGCAAAGCACGTCAGATGCGGAAATTAGCTTTGAAGCATGAGCGTACATGGGAAGGAAAAGTTGAAAAGTGCGAAAGAATCAACTTCTTTATTACGAAACCGTTCTCAAAACCAGGTTAAAACAGCAGTTTCGTATAGAGCAGCAATGGTATTTCGAGAAAATTTATTTTCTAGGCATCGGTAGAGTACCTAATCAAATTATTGTACATTACCAAGAAATCGACGGTTTTAAAAAAGCAGCTTGCAACGTTCGAAGTCTGTAAGTGTAGGCCTATTATTGGAGAGCAAGTTGAATTAAAGATTGTTATAGGCCTAGTACGTGATTATAATTAAAATACGATCTAAGATTATAAAACTTCGAACTCAGCACGCTTAATAAGGCTTAATAAGGTTCATGCGTAAAATTGCGGAATTTGTAACGGAAATAATAATTGTTAGGCCTATAGAATTTGTGGATTGGGGTGGTTAGACCACAACGGTGACGTCAGTTGGTATCTGCGTTACGAGAGAGGAAGACGAAATGGCGGTTAGTGCAAATTACGATTTCTTATCGACTTTAACGCATAACCTGAGTCGCATTTAAAAAATTGCTCCTTCAACTGTATGAGCGTGTAGCCTACGCCAAAGATATTTTGTTGTGATGTGCAATGACGATTAACTTCTGATATGCGTCAAAACCAGAGTTAGCCTAAGCTTGTGTGCGTGTACGTGGAGTCGTAGACATAATAAATTTTATGAGCGCTTGGATTCCTATCTCAGTCCACGCGATTATCTGATTTCCAAGTTTTCTCGTCCTCAACGAAGCCCCTAGGTAGTAAACTGTAATTGCGTTATGTGCCGAGCGTAACTCTGCCTTCCGACTTCTAAAGATCAACTTGACCAATAACGGTCGAATTTGTTAAATTAAATGTTATGAAATATTCTGCCTTTTAAAGGAAATATAAATGAAGGAAGTGTCGGTGTCTCTATTCTAATCCATTATTTATTTTCATAGATTAGTAGCCGAATAACATTATTGTAATTTATCCCAAAATATTTAATTGTAGTCACTTTAGATTCATTTTTGCGTGCTTTTGATGATGCAAACCAAACATCAATATTAGTGATTTGACAATTTATAGAATTGGCTATATTTATAGGCTGTGACTATAGCGGACCGCCAGGCAGCCGTCGAATCTCAAATACTAGCGGACCGCCAGTCACGTGTAACCTGTCACATGACTGGCGGCCGTCCAATACGGAATACTAGCAAGCCGCCAGGCTTTCTATTTACACCAATCCACAAGAGTTTCTAATGGCTATACAAACCCTAAAACTAACCCTAACCGACCCTCACGACGCCTAACCTGAACCTAACCAACACTTACGAAAAAAAATTGGTTGCTTACTCTGTTTCTAGTAATTTTCTAAGTCATTAAAACAAGAAAACTTTTGTCCGACATAAAACCAACTATCAGTAACTGCCGCCATTGTAACAATTTATTCAAGAATCAAGACTCGTCATGTGACAGGTTACACGTGACTGGCGGGCCGATAGTATTTGAAATTCGACGGCCGCCTGGCGGTCCGCTAGTCACTTCGATATTTATATTCAATTGACGCAATTGAGAAGCCCGTCAAGTGGTATTGCCACCTATAAAAGTATAAATAACATTTATACTGTGCCTATAGGCCTAGATACGTTGATCTCGAATAATTTTTTAAAACAAACTGATGAAACGTCTTTCACATTCTTGTGAAGTAATTGATATTGGAATTGTCAGAAATAATATGCGAAATGCAAGTATAATGTATGTATGTGCACTTGTTATAGCGCCCATTCAAAGTTTCTGCTCTGAAGGGCTTCCGACTACAGGGCGGACACTGAATCGGAGTTTAACGCCAAAGCACTTGAGCAACTGCAAGTGAAGGACTTGCTCAAGGTCCCTGCGCGGTGGATTCGAATCTGCAACCCTTCGGCTGCAAGGCAACAAACATACTCCACTCCACCAACGTGCCCAACAATGGTGGGATTGTATTGTCAGGATTTTAGTTTTAATCAATTGTAAAACTTCAGTTCAGGTGGCTTTTCTTAAGCTGACCATCAAAGACTGCAGCTTGAAATTTAAAACTTTAAATTTCTTACATGAATTCAGTGACATCCAGATCATTTCTATCAGTATGAGAATTGTGGAAAAATAACTGGGGGGGTTGGCCTATGATAAACTTGAAATTGGGGTATGAAAAACATACTTTAACATGGGGCTCTAAGAAGGACTGGGGGGGTTGAACCCCCCAACCCCCCGGCAATTCTCACCCTGATTTCTATATTTCTTTGATAGAGCAGCTCTGCAAATAATTTGAGCTGCTCTACAGACAAAATCGACAATGAGGTTTCATTTAAGAAATCTAAATCTGACGAAACTTTTGTCCTAAACATTTCAAAACATTATTGCAGCTGGGTAAGAACACTGTCATAAACAGTATTAATCTGTCTTTCGAAATCACCTACAGTGGACATGAACAAATGAGATTGGTCTTTGCAGCTACCTGTCACTTAATTATTTTGCTTTGTGCTTGTGTTTATCTACCGGGTATATTGCCAGTGGATTTGTTAATTATGTTCAAACGAATCAACGATAATTTTTGAACTCAATTACTGTGCTGCACGATTTACTGTTTTTGTAATTATTTCATTGTTCTTTGTTGGCTTAGAACTCGGTGCATCCGACGTTATCCAATCCTGTAAGTATTCTCGACTTAAATGCTGACCTATATAAATAATTAAATGCTGCTCTAGAAATCTGATCTTTGTGCTGTCTTTCGCTATTTGGTGTGTTGCATTTTTGTATATCCCTTGTTTTATTTGAATCCCCCCGTAAATCTTTCCTGGCCCTGGCATCAAAACTGATCAAACAACCTGGATCTTGCAGACTGGATTTGATATACCAGTGAATAATCTGGTCTATATGATGTGACTTTTGTGTCTGAGAGATTTAAAATATGTACATGTTTTGTGTAGGCTGTTATTTGCACTTTGTTGTAGTCAAGCTTCATGTCTTGCAATTGGGGAATTAATCATGAGTTCCACACCATCAAGGCAGAGAGATATTTTGTCCCTACAATGACATTTTCAGGCCATGCGATTGTGCAAATATTGAAGATAGTATTGTATTTTATGTATCTACAGATCTAGTTCTATAGCTCCTCTTGCAGAATGACTAATCAGAGGCACTCTCAGCACTTATGAAAGACTATGAGAGAGGGAAAGGCCTTTAAATAATGAGAGACTGATGAGGAAAAATGAGTCATTAGTTTAGCCTTTAGTGCATGCGGAAAGTTGTTCCAAATGGAGGGGCCAATTGCAGCAAATGTCTGATGTTGGGCAAGAGCAGTCCTAGTCCTGTGATCAAAAAGATCAAAACGATCAGCAGAATGCATTGAGCAAGATGAAGATACAGATGAGTGTGATGTGTTAGGAAATTGTAGATTTGTCTAGTCTTTGCCATTGACATAGTTGTGTCCTTTTTACTAACTCCAACTGTGAAAAAGTATGAGTTAAAATGAAATTTCTTCTAAGATTGACTTAAGTTGAACGCAGCACCAGCACTAACTTGTTAGGATTACTACTGGCCAGCATTACTCACAATTGATTAGAGTGCACTAGCCTTGTAACTTGAGTACCGATACGGGCCTCCAATGAGCCAGTTACTGCGTAGCAAGTCCTTCACTCAAAGTTTCTCAGCACATAGACTTATACATGGGCATCTGGTAGTTGCACTTAATAAATAAATAATAATAAATATAATAATAATATAATTAGAGTTTCTAATATTTTTTGTGTTTTTTTCGGGATTTAGCTAGTGGCACGTGCTTTGGAGAAAGCACGACTTAATAGAAAGAAAGTCAAGAAGATTAACAGAAAAGCACTCGACGATCTAAAGAATGAAGTCGAAATGGTGGGATGCAATTTATACTTACGAACACAATTCATTATAATGAGAACTTCATTGTAATATGATCCGAAACTATTTAGTTGCATAGCAAACAGCACGTTAAAACCTGGCTGTGCAAGTTGAGATTAAATTGTTTGTGAAGAGCTCTGAATTAAATAAAGGATTCACAATCTGATTACATTATATAATTTTGAATTTGCTTTATATCATCGATGTTACTGGCTGTACTAGTGTACTTGTTTTGTGATTTCATATAAACCTAGATTTCAGCTACAGCAAATAGTGCATGAAAACTAGCTTACTTTTTTCAGCCCTGGGAAAAGAACTTAACTTAAGGAAAGCTCATGCATAACTTCTTTAGAAACTTTCAGAAAGCCTTTGACTGCATCCACACTTGTATTGTATGTGAACTTGTTATAGTGCCCCTTCAAGATTACTACTCAGAAGTGCTCCCGACCACAGCACGGACACTGAAGTGGGGTTTCATGCAAAAGCACATAAGCAATTGCAAGTGAAGGACTTGCTCAAGGTCCCTACGAGGCGGCTTGATGTGGATTCGAACCTGCAAACCTCTGACTGCAAGGCAGTGAACATGCCCAATACACCACCGTGCCTCACATGGTGATGGAATATAGGAAGTTCTAAAATAATTCGGAATAGGAAGGAGGCTGATGCCAACGATAAAAAATTTGTGGAAAAATGCTTTATCCACATGCAGTCAGAGTAGACAAAGTGATTTGAAGAACGGTCTTTTACTGGTGCTAGTACACGGCCGTTAAATGTTTCCGTCTTAGCAGATTGACCTCTGGACTATTTACTGATACAGAGGGGTGTCTTATATTTTCTTGTAAAAGGATGAACACAAGATTCCAATCGATGAACTTGTTCAACGTTTCAATAGTGATCTTACAAAGGTAAGCTCTCAGTTCTAAAAGAATGGTAGTGGAGAACAATATATATGCAGATTTTGCTACTACAGTATACTTGCTAAATGACTGGATTCAGAGCAATGTGACTGACCATCTGGAATTCTCAACAACCTGGTATAAATTATGTGCTATAGGCCCCTATGTTCTTCTCTCATGAGACTGATAAATTGATAATATCTCTCTCTGGGCTCCAAAATGAGAATTTTTGTCCCATGTCATTGATGTCTTCTCTGTTTGTTGCCAGTACACAGCTTCTATTATCTTGTTCTGTAGTCACATCTTGGCCATGCCCATCCTTCCAGGATCATCCATTTAACCATCCAATCAGTGATGGTCCAGGTCCACTAACTGTGTCCTGATACACAGAGCATTTGACTGGAATTCTCCAAGGGATTACAACATCGCCTATGCCCTATAACGGTTTCGCCTGCATTAATGGTACCACACAGACCATTAGCTAGGGTTAAATTTGTAATAAGGCGGTTTACATTAAAGTTCAGTTGTTCTTGCATGCAAGGCACAGCTTTGGAAATTTTTAATCTGGAAAACTCGGAAACCTTGAAGAATTCCTCCATTTAACAGAGAATTATTTCAAATCTATAAATAAGTGTTTGTTTTGAAACGGCACAGATCAGGTGTCTGACTTGCAGTCTGGTGGTTGAAATTTGCATCAATCTGAAAAGGTGTGCTGTAAATGAAGTTGACATTTGGTGATTAGGTTTAGTTTAGTCTAGTTTTGTACGATGATGGTTGTAATGTTTCAGTCACTTTGTGCATGACTAAATTGTAGCAATTCATCTGAAATGATGACATGTGAATTTATAAGAGGAAAAAGAAGGCTGCAAAAAACATCTATTTTAAATCAGAAAAGTGATTAAAATGTGCTCTGGAAAATTAGGCAGTTTCTGGGAAACTCAGCACATTTTGAAATAATTTCTGTGGCCACCGTGTGTATGAAATTTTCTTGTTTAGGGTCTGACGAGTGAGGAATATCTAAAGAAACTGGAGGAGCTTGGTCCAAATGAGTTGACTCCACCTGCACAGACTTCAGAATTCATAAAGTTCATTCTGTGTTTCTGTGGTGGATTCTCGCTTCTCTTGTGGGCAGGTGCCGTGCTGTGCTTCATTGCTTATGCGACCCAATTCATAAACCCAGGAGCTGAGATTGAAATGGACAATGTAAGTCCTTTCAATTCATATACCGGTTATATATATATATATATATATATATATATATATATATATATATATATATATATTATGTGTGTGTGTGTGTGCTTGTATCTATGAATGTATACATGTTGGTATTTATTTGTGTAGATATTATGTGCATGTATCTGAACAGTCATAGTTTATTTTAAGTAGGAGCATGACACAGGTGCATGAATGTTATTTACTGTAATTATGATTTTAGTTCGAAAGTTGCAATAGGAATTGTGGTAATTTTCAGATTGCATCAACGAATCAATGCATGCTGACAGAGAGGGAGTGAGAAACTGTGTTTGTACCAATGTGCCATTGATGGAGCAGCTAACTAATTGATTGGATTTCAATTGATTAGAAACTAATCACTTCTCTAATTGATTAGCTAAACAGCTGATTCTTGTTCTTATTGATCAGTTGTCACATGCTTCTAAATCTGATTGATTAACTATTCTTTTTTTAATGCTAATTAAAATTGATTGGGTGTGCCAAACTACTTGATTCAGTCAATGCAAGTTTGAGCTCCGCAATATTGCACTTGTCAACAAGGAAGCCATGCGAGTTCAGGAGATTACAGTTATTTGCGGGCACTGTATCTTGCTGTGCTTTTATAAAAATAATTGACAAATTCATGAAGAAAATAATTGTATGTATGATTTCTCTAAAATTTAGAGAAATCATACATACAATTATTTTCCTCATGAATTT
Organism: Lumbricus rubellus; assembly: GCA_945859605.1. Taxonomy (NCBI): domain Eukaryota; kingdom Metazoa; phylum Annelida; class Clitellata; order Crassiclitellata; family Lumbricidae; genus Lumbricus; species Lumbricus rubellus. Next base: position 9,488,211 of record OX243812.1, read on the forward strand.
GTCAATTGCATTGCTAATCGATACACTTGCTTATAGATTAGAATTTATCAAAATCTTGCTCTATTATCGATTAGAATTGGAACTGGCAGCAGCTAATCAATTAAATTAGCAAGTGTATTGATGTAGCAATCTAACTAAATCAAGCCCATCTTTGGTTTTTATATTGTGTGTGATATTTTGCTCATACTTGCCGCGTGTCTTCATGCATTTTCAGGTGTGGTTGGGAGTATCACTTGTTGCAACTATTGTACTGACCGGAGTATTTGCTTATTACCAGAACTCGAAGAGCTCGAGAATTATGAATGCATTCAAAAACCTTATTCCACAGGTAATTGATGGTTTTTTGGAGTCCAATATAATTGTTGATGATGACGACAATGACAATAATGAGAATGGTGTTGAGGAAGACTATGACAAAAATTCATTAATTCATTCATGATGTAATGTCATGTAGGAAAACATTTCTATAGCTCCTCTGCAGAATGTTCCAAGTGCACAGCCTGCAGTTCATTGAAGCATCTTCTATCATTATGTGAATCATCATATTTAAAAGACAGTTGTTCCATGAGAAAGATCGGATACAGGAGAGACAGAAAAACTTGCATCGCTGTGAAAGCAAGGATCTGTAAATCTCGATCATAAGCGGAGTTTCGTGATCTGCATAACTGAAACACCAAGGCCTTTGTGTATCGGTATGCTGTCTAAGTGCCACCAATGGTGTATTATCCAAATGCTTTGAGAGTATCTTGATTGAAGATCCTCTGTTTTAAGCCAGCGCAGCATTATGTGCATGCATATATATTATATACAGGTGTGCTGGTATACCCTATATGAAAATTTCTACTGATTGACCTCATCATCTACCATGGTCTCATTAATTATCGCCAAGAAATATGTACTTATCAACTTCCAAACGGATCAGTTTCCTGACATTTCTAGGCGTTGCCTTGCCTTCAACCTTCCTCGACACGAGGGTTGGTCGCATTTTGGACAATTCTTCTCTATTACATTTCTGAAGGTTGTGTATTCTCCAGACAGGCTGTTATATCTTGTCTGTGCTTTTGTGTAGCGAGCACGAGTCGTTCGCGATGGACAACAATACGAGGTTGATGCGTTTTTGCTGGTAGTTGGAGACGTTGTTAATGTCAGGGCTGGTGACCGAATTCCTGCAGACATTCGAGTCACCGTCTCAAAAGGCCTAAAGGTGTGTCTTGGATTTCGCATAATTGTCTATTGTTTTGAGCTTTAAAATTGTATAATATTTATAGCCTAGTCTTTATTGAACACTGCTACCCAGATTCAAAAGTTTACAAGATAGACAATTTTTTACCCTTTACTTTCTAAGGTTTCCTGAATTTCTTACTTTCCAAGCTTTTTGTTACCTTTGCTTTATTTTCCAACTGTAGTAGACAGCCACTGCCTGAAACCTAACCAGCTTATGGGTTCAAAACTCAAATTGGGTCTAATGGTGAAGTGCCCCCAAAAATCAACTCTTAGTCTCATTGCTGAATTCATTCATTCATTTATTCAGTATGAGGATTTGTATAGCATCCCTTCAAGGTGACTACTAATGAGTGCTTCTGACCCCTGCCGCTAAAGAGGACAGAGTTGAGATGTGCCTGGTAAGATTCACAGTGGACCATGGGGTCTGGGGAACAAGTGCAGTGCCAAATGGAACCGTTCCAAGGGGGGGTGCAACCATTGAGTGGTGCAGATCCTTTCGTTCTCTGTGGTTGGTACAACAACCTGGAATGGACATCCCTTGACTATTCGTCACCTCCCAAACTGTCTCAATTTTACAAACTGTTGAGGATTTTTTCCCCGCTTGATCTCGGCCGGGAGCGCCTTTGAGTAGGTACCTTGAAGGTGCGCTATATAAATTCTCATTGATTGATTGATTGAGGATGATTCTGCTTGATTGCAGTGCCACAAAATGGACGATTAGCACACCCTGCTCAGTAGAGCAAGGAAACCGATGACCTAGTGCACTCAGTGCAGGAGAAAAGAGGTCGCTAAGGTAGACAGGAGCAAGACTCAACGAGAACTGCTAGACCAAAGTGATGATGCATACGAGATCCGCTGCTGAAGGGAATCCATCGGAGCACATCCAGCATATAGCCGAGTACGTGGTCAGATTTGGGGATGCGCCTGCAAAGGCGTGCTGCAGAATTGCTATTGTCGCATTTGTAATTCAGTCGAAAGATCCTTGAAGCCAGGGTTGTACGTCTAAGAACCAATATTGATGGCTTCATGTGGTAATACCTTACCTCACGACCCTTAATTATATTTGTATTGAACGACATTAGTTTGTCACCTTACTTTGCTTCAGGTCGACAATTCTTCACTGACTGGAGAGTCCGAACCACAGAGTCGGTCTACAGAATTCACCAATGTCAATCCCTTGGAAACAAAAAACTTGGCATTCTTCTCAACAAATGCTGTAGAAGGTTCGTTTAATTAAAGAAATGTGTTATAAAAATGTTGTGGTATGTGCATCTCTTAGTAGACCTTGTGTTTTCTCTTGGGCAGAGAACTGAAGTTTGATGCTGTGTATATGATGCTGACAGGAACAATAAATTTGAGCAATTGATGCTAACTGCCAATTATTAATGTTTGGCTGGGTTTTATCAATGGAATATTTATGAAGCAGTTTGAGGCAAGTCTGACCTCAATCCTTTTTTATTGTTTGAAACCATAAATGAATCCTCCATCATATATGATGCGTGCTGGACCCACTGTTATGTTAAGTACTACTCAACTTGGCTTTCTAATAATGGCAGCGCTGTTGATTACCACATCTACATCCTTCTCCCATTTTAAACAATTAATCAGAACACACATGGCAAAAAATGATACATGTATCTAGTAATATAGAAGTTAACTGTCGTTTATTTATTTATTTTTATTATTTGTTTATTATTATTTTTTCTATCATCTTCCAGCACTAATCGTTGATCTACCAGCATCTTACAGGGTTAATCTTGAAAGTAGGGCTCCTACCTAACGGGATTTTTTCCTTCAAGGGTTCCAATTGTTTTCCATGTACTGTCATTTACATTCATTATTTTCTGTTATCACATTTGTTGTCTACTTAACTGTAAAAAATTGTCTTGTGTATGATTGATTTTGGAGCAATAAAATAAAAATAATAAAAATGTGTAGCTTTTCTTTTGATATGATAATTTGACGTATAAACTTTCAATATTTTAGCTAAAGTTTGTGGTGATATATATATATATATAGAGAGACTTGGCTAGTAATGAGCTCAGTGTGAATTGTGGTCAACACATTCTAGAGACTTGCTAACAACTCTAAATTTGACTGGCTTAATAAAGTTAATATGCAGTAGGGTGATCTACTTTATTCATCTCACTGACGGCACATTGACAGTGCACACCCAGTTTGAGTGCGGTCTTTGTACTCTTTGACGCCACCACATCAGTTTCTTACCATATTTGGGCATAAATGCAGATCTTGTGTTTGCTTACGTATATTTATGTGAGAATGTATGTATGTATGTATGCACTAATGTAATGTAATGTAATTAGTAATTTCTATAGCGCCGCTCACAGCCAAGGCCATTCAGTAGCGGTGCCAGTGCGATAACCCATAAATAGAGAAAAAGGTCTTAAGAGAGTGATACTCAGAGATATGTAAATAGTGAACCTGAAAGTAGAGTCCCACGCAGAGTGGGGGGGGGGGGGAATTCCGTAATGAGGGCCCAATTATTGTGATTGAGTTTGAGCAATAGTGGTCCTAGCTCGTGGAACAGACAAGTCAGTCCTGTCCAGAGGATGGAGAGGTTGATGAGAAGATGCAGAAAGATGAGAACGAATGAGAATGAATGAGATTGATCACTGAGATAATAATTAATTATAGTGCCACTTGAGTACCTTTTAATGTACACACTGCTGTCTGATTGGTCTAAGCAAGTGATTGTTGCGATAAGTAGCATGACTTATGCTGAGTGGAGTTAACTGAAGAAATACATTTGTGCAGTAGAGAACTGCTCTCAGAGTTGCCCTCTAAGAACCTCATGAAAGCACGATGCATTTACTTTTTGCCTGTGTCATTGTCAGGTGATGCAACCGGTATCGTGGTACAGACAGGAGATGCCACTATAATGGGTCGGATTGCAGTTCTTGCCTCTGGACTTGAGAAAGATGAGACGCCTATTGCAAAGGAACTCAATCGCTTCATTCACATGATCTCAATCTTTGCAGTTGGCGTTGGCGTCCTATTTTTTATTATCTCAATTATTTTGGGACACCATTGGCTGGAATCAATTATCTTTCTCATCGGTATAATTGTGGCCAATGTTCCAGAAGGACTTCTATGTACAGTAACAGTATGTAACTCTTCCTAGCATGATCTATTACTACTTAGCTATTGTGGAGTTTTATTTACTGGCACTTTTATCGTCCTTTAAATCAATAGCTACTGCTTCGCTTGTTTATTGTACCTTATGTTACTGATGTTGTTTGATGAAGATAATAAAAGAAGAAGAAGAAGAAGAATAATATAAGAAAATAATATTTAAAAGAGCAGCAATAACAAGAAACTATGATATGTTAATGTACACAAACATGCTCATAATAACGTAACCATGTGTACGATATCGACAAAAATAGATTACATTCTGTACGTCACACCTTGATTATAAATGATAAATATAATAATAGCATTACTGCATTATTGTCATTAATTGGTATAACAAATCAATAATTGTTACAGTATAATCATTTTATTGTATATTAATCACTTGTTAGCTACAGCTTTTGGAACCTCGCCTCTTAGCCAAGTTCTGTGGGGAACACTAATGGAACAGAAATCTGAAATTATACTTCTCTCTGAATAGGATTTTGATATTCTGACCTGTGAGAGACAGCCCAACATGATATCTGTTAGAGTTAGACTACTGTACAGTGTACACCTCATGCAAACAAAGGTCACAGAAATCTGTTTTTGTTGTTGTTAGGTTTGTTTAACACTGGCTGCCAAACGAATGGCAGCGAAGAACTGTCTCGTGAAGAATCTTGAGGCTGTTGAGACTCTTGGGTCGACGTCAACTATCTGTTCAGACAAAACCGGAACACTGACTCAGAATCGGATGACTGTCTCGCATATGTGGTACAACAACTTAATCCACGAGTCGGACCTGAGCGAGGACCAGTCAAGTGTGTTAGACTCTTTTATTTTTGAGTTTCATATCTGTTACTCATGGAGTTCATGTTGTATGCATGTATGTGAAGACATTTTATGTGACCCTTTAAAATTTTTTCTCAAAGATGCTGTTGATTTCTTTGAAATCCTGTATACATGTTACAAAATGGATTTGACCAAATTCTGTGCACGTAAGTAAATTATGCCCTTAACAATTTTGTATTAAGTGGCGTTGACTATTGCCTTTTACATGCCTCTTAAAATTGATGTGATCACTCAGCTATTCAGTATTTATTTATTAGCTTATCAGCACACATCATCTGTAAGCAAATAATGCTTCAATAGCTAGAAAAATTACTACTGCAGACAGGTAAAGCTGAGCTACCAGCGCTCCCATCTAGTATTGACCACTGGCATTATTGTAATGTAATAATTTTGATCAATTCACAGATGACACGTATGATCGAGATGACCCTGGGTGGAAGGCATTGATGAATGTAGCTATACTTTGTAGTCGTACAGAGTTCAAGGCAGGCCAAGAGAAGATATCAGCTCTTAAAAGGTATGCTACAGCCTCCTTCAGTGTAACACTGCATTCTGTTGAGCACTATTGAAATAATTTACAGTAAGGTCGCCTGTTATGCAACTTTGTCAAAATTCTTCTTCTGGTTCTCTGCCACTGGGCAGTTGACAAGTTCAGAGTCCAATGTCACCATTCTTTCGATGTTAAGCCTCTTCTATAAGCTTCCCATATCAACTTGCCATCATCCAGTCCAGCATCATCTGTCGTGGTCTTCCTCTTGTTCGTTTCCCCTTCATTTTCCTTTTATAACAAATTTTCTTAGTTTTGAATATCCTCTGAGACTCTAAGTGTGTGGCCTGCCCTCTTCTTTTGTTTCTGCCTGAAATTGTCAAATGTCAACATTAGTCTTTAGAATTAAGACTATCGTCTTGGACCCCCAAAAATAGTCCAAACAAACCTCACTCTGATCTAACTGCTTCGCTGACATGGATGCACGCCAGATCTTTAATTTTCTCTTTGACCAGCTGTATATTTAATTCAGACTTAAGACTTGCCCATGTTGACACCTCGTTCTAACAACCTATAAGTTTCGTTTAAATACTTGTGAGTTTTTGAAATTATCACAACCCGTCCAAAATAATATCTGAACTATTGTCACAATTCGAACTTTGCACATGATGCAGTGTTCTGCAAATAGTGAAAAGGAGACCCAATTTCTGTGCACGCTATCGTAGGATGGATACAAACGTGTCATGTTTAAAGTGATTGACTATCTAAGCCTTCTAAGGCTAAAGGTAGGAAAATCAATGAAGGGCTGGCCCAGGAGTGGTGCAAGTTGAGAGTGCACAGGCTAAGCTTTTTGGCACCTGTAGGACAGCTATTCAAGAAACTAAGATATGTATGCAGATGATGCCAGCAGGCAGTTTGTGTATGAAATTACAGAAAACAGGCAGAAGTTACTTGATTTAAGTACCAGGTTGCATATGTTTTCAAATTAATTGGTGTTTGAATAATGCCTTTGTGTTAATTAGCATTTTTCGTTGCTGTAATGAGTCATCAGAGTAATAGAAATGATGATAATGTTAATAGTGATTTAAGTTAATTTGTAGAGAGTGCACAGGAGACGCATCTGAATCGGCCTTGCTTCGATTTACTGAACTTGCTTGGGGAGAAGTTGTGCCGTACCGTCAGGGTAGTCCGAAAGTTTGTGAAATTCCATTCAACTCCAACAACAAGTTTCAGGTCATTGAAGTTGCAGCATTCTGCCTTTTAGACTCTTTATGGTTAACACAACCATTTTACAAGAAATTAAACTGTAAATTGAAAATATTATTTTAGAACCGCTTTTTTGTGCCTTTTGTAATTGATCAATGTAATTCTGTACTTTGCAATGATAATTATGTGACCTTTATGATTATAAATATTGTTTACTACTTTTGCAACCATTACTGTAAATTTTGAATTAAATTGTAATCCCAGACGACTTTTGTAGTCATAGTTATCAACTTAACGTTTCTAAACCTCAATATCTGCCCTATGTTTACAGTAACTGTAAACTATTTAAAATCAGATAATGATTTTAAAAGTACGTTTAATAATATCCAAAGTAATTTAACAATTTACTAGCAAATCATATCCATTTCATATAATGTTATCTTGACTAATGATCATCATCATCATCTGTATCCATTTTACATCAATTGTCCATAATAGTAACAAGCACATTGAGCATGAAAAGTTAAAGTAGTAGCTTTACATATTGATGATTGATAATGCTAAATAAAATAAATACAAGTGATGACATTGCAGCTTTCGATTCATGCTCTGGCTGAACCAACAGCTGACTCTCTCTATTACCTGGTCATGAAAGGCGCTCCTGAACGTATCCTTGATCGCTGCTCAACGATCTTCATGGAAGGCGAGGATCTGGCAATGACCGATGAATGGATCAGAGCGTTCACCGACGCCAACGAAGACCTTGGTGGACTTGGAGAGCGTTGCCTCGGGTTCTGTGACTGTTATCTACCGCGATCGAAATTTCCAGAGGGGTTTGTGTTTGATGGTGATAACATGAACTTCCCAACAACCAACTTGCGAATGGTTGGTATTTTTTCGCTCATTGATCCACCCCGACCCAATGTTCCACTTGCGGTTCAGAAATGCCGAACGGCGGGCATCCGGGTTGTCATGGTGACTGGTGATCATCCTACCACGGCGAAAGCAATCGCTCAGATTGTTGGCATCATCTCTCCGAACAGTGAGACTGTGGATGACATGGCACGGCGACTCCACTTGCCGCTTGACCAGATCAACGAAAGGTTTGTGTAGTTTCTTTTGAATTTAAATACTCTTCTGATGTCTCGGAATGTGGGGATACTATATTTATTTCACACTCTTCTGTCCTTGAACTGGCATTGGATGAAGCCCAACGTACTGGATGCATCACAGCACTTGTATCAGATTCTTCACAGCTCTTGATCACAGTGACAAGCATGTGTGACCAACTTGGCCTGGGTTGTTAGAGAGCCTGATCCGCAGGTTCAAAGCAAAATCATTAGATTACCAATTTCATTAGCAGACTGTTGCCTTGGCAGATATAATTATGCTGATATGTTTGCATTGATGTAAGTTTATTGTTAGCAGTTCAGTGTTGTATGTGTATATTATTATGTACATACGGTATATGTCATGTAAACTAAATTGTGCTGAGGTGGTCATCATAAATAATATACTTGCATTGGAATTTAGGAGGATGTGTATTATATTAAAATATTTTACCTAGAATAGACTTCCCGGCTGTGCTCCGCCCAATGCCTAGAGGTCACACTAGTCAGTATGTTTCTGACGGATTTGAAACTGTCTTATTTAGTCATCGTTGGGTTGAGAGTGCTTTTGAGTAGCCTACGTTGAGGAGGCGCTTTATAAAAGGTTCTTAATAGTGAATATGTATATGTCTGGATCTTGTAAGAACCTTGCAAGAATCTCAAATCTCCTCCTACTCTGACCTACCCCGGCTACCCGGGAGTACTGATCTGACTAGACAAACAACGTAACTCTTGCAGACTCGATTTGATATTCTGTGTCAGTGAATAAGCTGGTTTCGCTGGCATGACTCTTTGTGACAAGACGAGAGATTCACATTGCATTACGCTTACAAAGGTGCTTTTGGAAGAAGCTGTTGTTTCTGTCTTTAGTGATGCGAAAGCAGCGGTCACTACTGGTTCAAAGCTGAAGGAAATGAATTCCGATGACCTCGACAAGCTCATCGCCCTCCATCCAGACCTCGTCTTTGCTCGAACATCGCCTCAGCAGAAGCTCGTCATCGTCGAGGGCTTCCAGCGCCAGGGGCTTATCGTTGCCGTCACAGGAGACGGAGTCAATGACTCGCCTGCTCTCAAACAGGCGGACATTGGTACCTCTTTCCTCTTCCACTTCTTACGTTTTCTTAGGGTGTACCGTTTCAGGAATAATATTGTTCTGTCACAATTTCTCTTAATGTTCTGTTTGTCTTAAGTAATGGTCTCGGGTCAGCAAACAGCAACCAATAACACAATTCAACCTAGCCATAGCTCCCACAGGTAGATAGAATCATCATCAATGAAGAATACAAGGCAGTACTACTATTAAAATTAACCCTTTGTGTGCAGGCATTGCGATGGGCATCATGGGGTCTGATGTGAGCAAGCAAGCGGCCGGCATGATTCTGCTCGACGATAATTTTGCTTCGATCATCACTGGAGTTGAAGAAGGTAAGAAAACAATAAGTGTGACAGAGGAGTTGCTTCCTTGCGTTGTTGCATAGCACCTTCTGTCATAAAAAGGCAACGTAAAGAAATCAAACAGTTATAATTGTCATATCAGATGTTTACAGATCATAATAAATGGACCATGAGTTCATATTGGATGTTGAGTTTATTATAATATGCAAAATTCTGCTGTACATGTTTAAATTCTTGATTGTATGTGCACTTGTGATAGCGCCCCTTTAAGCGCTCCCGACTACAGCGCGGACACTGCATCGGAGTTTCATGCCAAAGCACTGAGCAATTGCTAGTGATGGACTTGCCCAAGGTCCCTACGCAGCGACTTGAGGTGGATTCGAACCTACAACCCTTCGACTGCAAGGCAACCAACATACCCACTACACCACCGCGCCCCACAATTCTTCATTATGTTGCATCAGTTGTTGCTGTAGTTGTTCATGTTGTTCATATTCTGCAAGGCCGACGAATCTTCGACAATCTGAAGAAGTCGATAGCGTACGTATTGGCGAGCAACATTCCGGAGCTGATTCCATTCTTGGCGTACATCACAATCGGTTGTCCACTGTTGGTGGGAACCGTTGCAATCCTCTGCATTGACCTGGGAACCGATATTGTTCCGGCCGTTGCTTTCGCATATGAAGAAGCGGAGACAGATATAATGCAGCGTATGCCACGACACCCATCCCGTGACCGGCTAGTGACCGTCAAGTAAGTTGACTGCAGAATACTGATCGTAAAGTAAGTTACCAGAAGGTTGGTGACTGTAGAGTAAGTGACTATAAAGTAAAGTAAGATGGGGAAAGTTTCTCTAAGCAGCTGACTGTACATTAATTGACCATAGGTTTAGTAAATTAAGTAACCACAAAGTGACTGTAAAATTAGTGACCATAAAACAATTTGCTGTAAAGTTAGCGAGTGTGTGTAGTAAGTATTAATAAAATTTGGCCTTTGGCCTGAGTTCCCTTCCACAAGATTTGTCTAACTCTTTTTTACTCAGGGCTTTCCTCTTTGCTGTGCCTGAGTCGGGAGCTCCTCTGAATGATTATCTTGAAGAGCCACTATTTATTTTTTGCAGATTGCTTCGTATTGGTTTTGGTATTCTTGGGATTTATGAAACAATGGCAGGATTTTATGTGACATTGATTATTCTCGCTCAAAATGGATTTCTGGTCACTGATTTGGCTTTCGTTCGCGACAAATGGGATAACAAAAATGTGAACGATTACACTGACTCGTATGGACAACAGTGGGTGAGAAATGACTTTTAAAAAGTGTTTTTTGTGTTCTTGTTACTTTTTAATTTAATACGTTCATTTTTCCGGAACTGTAAGCGTACAAAGTTTTAAGAGTAAAAATTAATAAACAGCTTAAAACTTCATAAACTTAAGCCACGTGTATTGTGTTTACAATTCTGGTATACTCAGTAAATGTGAGATATCTTGCGGGAAGTCTCGACCCGACCCACTATGCATTGCATTTTCAACCACGGCAAATTTACTAACCCTGATTGTAATCTTTTCGCCATTTCAGAACACTGGAACATTTGCTGTGTTTTTCTGCATTTTAGACATATTCGCAGCGGAAAAAGCTGGAGTTTACATTGTATACGGCCTTCTTTGTTTCTGTTGTCGTTACGCAGTGGGCCGACTATATTCTAACTAAAACAACAAGAAATTCTTTGCTACATTTGGGCATGAACTCGTACGTGCCTTGGCTTATCCAATCTTATGACTTCTGCAGCACCTGTCAGCAGCAGTGCTACATAAGCAAACGAGTGAATAAATAATAAGAGTAAATATTATTATTATTATTCAAGCCATGAAGTCCGAATGGTGCTCCAAGACGGAATTTGATGATGCAGGAAACACGCCTACACATCAACAAGCATCATGGGACAAACCCCTTTTGCACAAAATTGCCAAAGCACTATATGAAAACACTGTAAATTTATATAGCACTGCGCAATTGAAAGCCGTCTCATTGCCACATGCCAGCAACTGGCTGTACGCTTCAACGATAACAGCATTTGGTCTGAGACTTGACACTGAGGACGCTTGGGTGGTGGTCGGATTGCATCTTGGGGCCGCAATATGTGAACCCTTACATGCGCTTGCGAAGCCCAAGTCGACGCCAGAAGCAACCACGGCCTGTCCTATTCTCTCGGCTATCAATGATACGATACACCGTTCTCATGCAAAAGCATGGATATCATCCATCAAAGAACCACCAGGACTACTACGCACAGATGATAGAAGACCAGATGGCCTGACCATAATTCGTGGCATGTGGGTCGTCATCTTGTGTGGGATTGTATTATATCTGACCATTTATAAAAGCGCTTCTCACAGCAGGACCCTTTCAGAAGCACTCCCAATGCGTTCGACCCTGAGAGAAAATGCAAGTTTTTAGACGAGAGAAATACGAGGAAAGACTGGGATGTCACAGTGGTAGATACCGTTACACCATCATACATCCAAGCCATGACATTGATGGCAAGCACTGCACCACGGAAAGAAAAAATGCAGATTTCTTCATGCCTCTAGCCATTGAAGACCTTATGTCCAATTAACACCAGCGTAGTCTATGGATGATCGGAGAGAGACTTGTTTCTTGTTTCAATGGCTCTCTAGAATTGTCCAGGGCTTTTTTTAACGTGCGGTTGCACACAAAATGTGCAGTTGTAAGGCGTAAAAAAAAAATTGTTGTGTTTCCGGTAACGCGACCGACCCATTTTTAGGGCCGCGACCCAAATATTTTTTTCAAAAAATTTTATTTAAAAAAATATTTTTTTCAAAAAAAATTTAATTTTTTTTTAAAATTTTTTTTAAACATTTGTATTGACATAACATAAGAGACGTCAACAAAATGAAATTAATAGGACTGTTTCTAGAGCAGTTTTAGGTGCAGACAGTCGGGGAAATAGGCAGTTTATACTTGCTTAGAACACGTACTTTGTTTCAGCGTGCAAAAAAGACTAGTGGGGTATACTTTTTCGGATAGTCATTAGTCACTGCATAAAAATATTTTACAAAATAAAAATATTTTCCGACCTACCTACCCAATTTTTTTTAGCTCTGTTACCGGAAACACAACATTTTTTTTTTTTGGCCTAAATGGATTTGTGCAGTTGTAGAAGCACTTCCGAACAGTTAAAACTAGCAAAAAATGGCCATTGTCCTCCGATTGGAAGTACTTTACCATGGAGGATGGAAAGGAAAGGAAGGAGTTGTGCAGTTCTAAAAATTCCTTAAAAACAGCCCTGGAATTGTCTGGACAGCGTTTCAACTCAATGGACTTTCGAGGCACATTTGTTGAGCTATGCCTGGGAGGGGAGACTTAATGGTATTGGCACTTTTATTAGAATTTAGAACAATAGCCACTGCTTCCCTTGTTAATCTTACTGTTGAAGATAATAGAATGATAATTATTATTATTATCATATATGTTTTTAGCTTGAGGTCAAGTGACCTTAGGAAATTAAAACTTAGGAATAGTCTGTAAACACTATACAAGTCCAGTCTTTCCATGCTGCCACTGAGATCAAAATAAATTATTCATGTTCCTATCATTATATGCTTTTATACAAATTCATGATTTCCTCTTGTTATAATTTAGTGTAATATTGTTTCATGTTATGGCTAATAATAACTTATTCCTTGTTTCTAGCAACTGGGCCGGAGTATTTGGTATGTTCTTCATGACCCTAATAGCCGCTCTCTTAGTCTACTGCCCAGGAATGGAGACTTCACTAAAACTAATGCCTCTACAGTAAGTTACATCTGGCAATTTATGTAACATACTAGCTGAAGTACCCCGCTTCGACCGTGTTCCTCGTTTGCTGCAGCCCGACATAGATTTGCTTCTGTTCCAGCTTTATCTGCATGGCACCCTATGCTGGCTGCCTGTCTCACAGCGCATTGAGTACAGAATTTCTGTGCTGTTTAGTGTTGTTCCCTTGGCTGTGCTCCGGCCAATCCATGTGAGCTCTGCTGTCCAGTTGTTATAGCTCGCAGAGCTCTTTGCTCTACCCCTAGTGTGGAGCTGTTGGCCCCTCATGTTGGAACGTTAGCCTGTCAACATCTTGCTTTCTCAGTTGTAGAGTAGGTCCATCTTTTTGAAATAATCTCCCAAAGGAGATGACACGCCTGCTACCAAGGGTTGACTTATCACTTTATCAGTGCTTTACGGGCTCCTTAAAACTTTTTGTATCACCATGGTTGGCCTGGGGCGCCTCTGAGTGGGCTTCTTGTGGGGCGCTATATAAATTCATTTCTTAAAATGAATTAAGTGAAAAGTGTACTAATATGAACTGCTATATAACTACTAAGAATAAACAGTAACACTATCAAAAGATGAACTATGAATCATGTTAATTTTGATTATGTTGTTACTTGTTGGAGAATACATTTTTAATCACAATAATTAACTATTAGTTAATTGGGACTTAAATAGTCAGCTATTACAAAGTTAATGACTGACAGCCCTATTTCTTAATATTATTTCAGTTTTATTTAGAATCAAACATTGATCGCTTTCATGTGCATAATAATTGCAGTAAGCAACCATAGAAATTCCCATATAAATTTTTTATTTTTTTCATGTTGTGTCTTTCTCCTGTAGCTGGACATGGTGGTTGTACCCGATGCCATTTGCTCTCCTCATGTTCGTATATGACGAAGTCAGAAAATACTTTGTGCGTAGAAATCCAACTGGCTTTCTGGCCACAGAAACCTGTTACTAGTCATCCGCCAAACCAGAGGCAAGTGATGAACTGCCACGTCTATTCTCCATGGTTGACATTAATTGTTATCCTTCAGTCACAACAGTGCGTTTTGTTTGTTCGTATTTATTTTGATGCTGTGCTGGGTTAAAATCTGACCTGACATTACTTTTCTTGTTGTTTACTGTAGCCGTTTTTATGGTTTATTGTATAAAATAAATGCACTTTCACTGACTTTGGTCAATCTTTGCAACTAGAGAACTGTACGCCTGTGAAATAAACTTGATTTGTCACGTTACTGCACGCACTAAACTTGATTAAACACCAAACACAGGTCTTAATTTAAATTCAGCATAGACAACAGATGAAATAGGTATATGATTACTCATGTATTGCATGCCTCTGAATGCAAACCCTTGCAGGTTCACAGGATTGAAGGATATTTTAGCTAAAGTACAAACATGATCACAACAATCCAAGAAAAGTGAATTGTTGCTTTGTGGTTGCATGACCCGAGCCAGATTGTAAAATACAACCATGACCTCAAGTATCTTGAAAAGACAACACGGGGATATTAATTTAAAATATATGAATCCTTTTTTACAGTAAAATGACTCCATTGCATCATACATATAACAGAGAACACTCCACAAAGCAAATGCATTAATAGACGTTGGAATAAGATTTCAACCAGTTTTTAAAAATGTTCTTTTATGCCTCGAATTATAGGCCGTCTCTCCCTCCCTTCCTTCCTCCCCCTCTCTCTCTCTCTGTCTCTCTCTGCAAGGAAAGCCACTTACAGTCGTCTAAAACAGTATTGCTAAAATACTTCACAATTGTTTTAAAAAACTATAGACACACTTGCTAAGTTCATTTGTCAAACATTTACATACATGTGTGTACTCAATATATTCAATATACAAGAAGTGCAAGTGCACTTATGTGTTAGACTAACATGTTGGGTCATGTTAGCGATTAACGTATAACAAATATTCCCCTGGAAGGAATAGGAGATTCTTCAGAGACATTGATATACCGTAAAAAAAGTTGACGTTAACCTAACAGTCAATTATCTAAATTCCACCCACAAGAGATGAAACGGAAGTTTTAGTGCAGATCATGAACTTCGTAAACAAGAAAAAGACTCACTAAAGTCATGTGATTCTGCTCAGTATTACTGCTGCCTGTGTTACAAATGCTGTGATGAATAAAGTTTTAAAATGATCGTAGTTGGCTGCATGACCTAGAAAAAAAATAAAAAGCATATTACACAACTACACTGTGCCCCATAAAAAAACACCAAAAACTTTGTCATGAAATGCATGTAAGTCTAATGTTAAATAAGAAAAAGTAATGTTTCATTTAAGAAGATTTTCGAAGTGACGTCCCTTCGCTTGAATGCAGGCTCTCAGCCTTGGCCGCCACTGTTCAATAGCTTTGTCAATGACACTGCTTCAACTATGCCCACACAACAATGAGGCGCTCCTTCAACTGACGATCCACGCTGGCCGTTTTTCGAATCTTTCGCAGCAGTACATCAAGGCCATTTTTATTCCAACCCTTCTGCGGGAACTCTTTTATCAACCGACGACTACTGTAATCCTTCAACAATACTAAATTCTTAATAAAAAATTTATCTTCACTGCTGAAAACCATTTTAACTATAAGTTACTAATCTCTGTTTAAATGTTTCCAAACACGCCTAGTCTGCGTCACTGCCTCCAACAGCAACCACTTCTGTGAGAAAGTAAAATGTAAAATATTTTGTGGCAAAATTATTTGAGAAACAACGTACAAACTTTTATTACAATTGGCTTAGTTTTATAGAAGATTTTTGAAAAGTTTTTGGTGTTTTTTTATGGGGCACAGTGTAGTTCGTTAGCAAAGGTTTGTGCTTAAAAAATCAACCAGTTTAAACTTGGGCCTGAAATTTGAATTGTAAACACAAAAACTGGCTGCACTCCAATCTAGATTATTTGCCATTGAGACTTGCCAAACCCAGATTGGCTAGATTTAACAAATGTTCATCGCGATAGAATACTGCACTTATTACAACACATGTGCATTGTGCACCTTATTGGCATGGCATCACTGTTAATTATCAAGCTTCAGACAGCGTTCTTCAATCTCTTGCAACGTCATAAATGAACTAGCATTCTCCAATTCAATCTTAGAATACACTTAATACGTAATTCTAATAGAAATAAAATACTGAGGTATTACAGATTCCTTACTCAAGACCTTGTCATAAGGCTACAACAGACTGAAAGTTAAAGGTTTATGTCTTGGTCATAACTCACCACTTTTAGAAAACCCAACTATGGTGCTGTTGCTGCCAAAATCGTTAGACACTGTAATCTTGTACGTCTGAAAGTTGTCCTCTGTTACTTTAGAAAATATCAACTTTGCGACAAAATCATTTTCACCATCAAGCTGGAATGATCAGAGAAGTCAGTCATGCACAAACTTATGAATGCAATTTGACAAAATTCTCTACTCTGAACAGTTCTTGTACATGCTTTCACCAGTCAATTTCATATGCATCATGAAAATAGTACGATTCTCAAGACTTTATTTTTACGGTACATACTTGCTTATTTAGCTACCAAGTAATAATCTGAACTTTTTTATATACTCCACAATCGAGTTTTATTCATTTAGCCTCTTTACACATTCCTACAAAATCCTGTAAATCTCGTGATGAGCAATAAAGATAAAACTAGATTAGAGGCTGATCTTCTGATGAAGTCCTCTAAGGTGCCTCAGATGCAAGTACGGGTGAGATTGGTAATGTGATCCACGAACGTAACAGTGAACACCCAGCTTATGGACCAGTGTTGTACAGTAACGAAGTAAAAGTAACGTGTTACTTTACTTAAGTAAAAATTTGAGTGCTTTCACATGTAACGAAGTACCAAAAAAATAAAATACTTTTACTTTCAACGAAGTAACATTTTACCCATATTTTAGTACTTTTACTTCGTTACAATTTATGCGACACTCGTTACAATTTTCGTTACTTCAAAGCGCTAATTAACATTTCGTTTCGCTAAGCTAAGACAGCTTATTAAAATTTGCATGCCTAAAAATAGATTTTCGATGGGTGGTGCACGCTGGATGCACTGCCATTTCTGCAGCAGAACGACTCTTCAGCTGTGCATTGTGCTAACAATGAATCGAAAGCGTGCGTACTAGACTCAACGATGAGTGCCATTTCGAGAATTTAGTATTTTTTAAGGTTAATAACCGATTGAGTTAAGCTTATAGAAAGACTCGGTACTTTTACTTTTTACTTAAAAAGTATTATTTGAAGGGGTTACTTTTTACTTTTACTTAAGTAAAATTTGCGATGAGTACTTTTACTTTTACTTAAGTAATTAAAATCCATTTTACTTTTACTTAAGTACATTTGCCCGATACTTTAAACAACACTGTTTTGGACACTAGACAAGAGGCAAAGCAATGTAAACCTCGCTCATTCAGTGAAGTGACGTTTGAAACGTTGTTGAGTGCCAAACCCAAAATTATTTGAGTTTTGTCAGACAGTTTATTTTGTCATGACGACTATTTTCTGTGTCTGAACTTACGTTGACGATCGTCTGAATTGCATCGGCGTCCAAGATAGAAGTGTAATCTTGCGTCACATCCGTCTTTGCTTTTGTCCAAGTTACCTGGCCCGCTGGATGAGAATGAAACCTGCAGGATAGCTGTGCTTTTACAGCGCCCAGCGCCGCCTGTTGCTCAGATCGACAAGTGTTTGTGTAGAAGTACGGAACAGCTGCAAACATCCGCATAATTGCAGTATTGGGGATCAAGCAATATCTTTGGCCCATGTCTAATGACGACACTAACTATAACCTAACCGACCCTCGTGACGCCTAATCTGACCCTAACCGACACGATCATTATGTCCAAACATACAGCGGAATGTAAAAATTTCCTAGAACTACATTTCACCTACCATAGATTAATATGTATTATCATAGTGTTGATTATATATAGGCCATCAGTTTAGATTAGCTCTAAGTATAATTGAAAATGGATAAAATGATGTTCACCTTTAACTTCCACTTATCATTCATGCACGGATGCATGCAGCTTTAACTTACTTCTTTGCTTAATAGAGCTGCTAAAAACTTTTTAACGCTAGAAAAAAAACGTGAAGTTACTGAGCAACTACATTTGCCAGAGCCAAATATAAGGCTAAGATAAGAGTTGAAATTTTTACTGAAATATCTTTCCGATCAGGCCCGAGTTGAAATTTAATCCAAAGCGCAGTTGCAGTCAGACAATGACATGTCACAGATCTGACCAACAGTAGAACCTTCAGCTGAAAATGTGATTGATAAACGTAACATAATTTCACTTTCATGTGGGTCAAAGTTGATGTTTGAAAATCAAGTAATCTAAAGTTTTCCACGATCAAATAAAATTTGGCTGAAATTTGCGGGCATTAAAAGCATATTCATCTGCTTACCATTGACGAGGATAACATTGGAGGAGGAAGCATTGTAGTTGTAGATGGAAGCAGTACAGACAATCTCTTCTCCATCATATTCTGGCAAAACCCTGAACTGTTCTGTGTATGAGATTACCATCCATGAAGGTGCCTTGAATCCACTCTTAGGCCCAGACCACGTCCTTGAAACTTGGATGAAACTCTGTGGAATGGTATCTAATGAGCCAACCGAAACCGTTACGTTTGGGCGAGGGTTTCCCCCGGTCACTTGACAACCTACCGAACCTGATATTGTATCGGCATAGTAAAATGGCGAGTCAGATGAGGCAAATGTCATGTTGGTGTCTGAATAGTTCTTGAACAGGACCACGCTTTGAACAGGAACTGAAAACAATACAGAACTTGATATTTTACTCTACTGGCAATTACTGGTGAACAGGGCTGATGAAAGAAATTCCGGGCACCTATGCAGAGCAGTCACAGGCCCCTAAACTATCCTAAGGCTTTATAAGAAAATGTTTTTTTTAGAAACAACTTGAAATAATAAAAACATGGCCAAAAAGAACAGTTTTTAAGTGCTTATAGCAACCTAAGGAACTGGTGCAGCTCAAGAGGGAGGCCATTCGACATATTGCTGGGCCTACCACAGAAAAAGCATGGCTTTGCATGATGGTGGTACAAGCAAACGGGACCGAGCATACCCTTCCTACTGAGCGTAGGGAGTGACTACTCCAAGTACCCGACAAAGGTCAAGTAGGTAAGTTGAAGCGAGGTGTAGTTAGCATCATCTTAGCGTAGTTGGCATCATCATACTGAGGAATTGACTTTATATGCTGACGGACAGGGAGCCAGCACAGGACTACCAGCAGGTAATTGACACGTGACTGAATTTGGGTAGTTGACCGATAAGGTGCACTGGAGAGGACAGAATACAATCAAGGGAGGCCATTCATTCAAATTTCAGTGGGGCTGAAGGTGGAGATCGAGAGTATGTTTTAAATCGAATTATACGAACAGAGTAAATTATAAAGTCTTCTTGTTAACATTTGGTATTTGACATAGACCGATGAACTGCATCTTTTGTGGCCCTACAATAGCTGCCAGTACTTGTAAGTTGTAGGTAATTTCATTTTAATCACATTAATATCAAGAAGGTTTTGTTGGGCACAATGTCATGTACACGTGCAGTGCTGTGCATCAGTTTAAAAAACAAACCATGGCTTAAATGGCTTTACCATTATGAGAAAACAGAAAAGTTTAATAGATCAAAATATATATAGATACCAACCAATCACATTAAATGTGTAGTTCATCCGGTAAACTGTGATTCCAGTTGCATCCAGAATATCGCAAATGTACCAACCACTGTCTTGTGGCTGAGTATCTAAAAAATAAATATGTTCAAATTTTCTTAACTATAGTGCGAAAACTGATGTGTATAATTTTCAAGCATGAAAAGGTTACCATAGGTTGTTATTTGACAACACATCAACTGCATAGTATGTAAGTTGCTTAGAAGATGACAAACTAAAGGTAAAAAATCTTTGAAACACAAAGCAGCAATGTATAAATGATGTCATCTTCAATACCATGCAGTACAAATACAATACACCTGAAATTTGCAACTGCTCTCACATATATATAGTTCTAAGGTGAATTTTGATGCCAATATGACGGACCAACGCCAAACAGTTCAAAATTATAATGCTGACTTTGGTAACAATACATTAACTGAATTTTATCTGCATGAGTTATAAGATAGTAGCGTAAAAAAGCTGTTTAAATTAGTTTAGAAATTGCTAAATAAGAATCTGTGCTGTAATGAGGCATGTCATATTCAAATGTACTTCCATGGCTTCATAATTATCATCCCCCACCAATGACAGTTTACTCTGTTTCAACTGCGTACATATAATTTTGCTATGTTTGGACTACCTCTGAGCATTAATGACAGAGTAGTTCCATATAACTTTCAGCTCACATTACTTCCAGCTACAAACAAGAGCTTAACCTTAAAATACAGAAGCTGAATAATTATGAACTTACAATTGATGCGTAACTGGTAAATAAATCCATTTGTTTGGTCAACGTATGATGCCTTGTATCGTGAAAAGTCGCCCTTCTGTGCAATCTGAGGTCGAATGTCAACAAACAAAAGCAGTTCTTCATCATCTTCCAGTTGTTTCTTTGACCATCTCGGTGTAACGCTGTTGTAACGGTAGTTCTGTATCGTGCAGTTCAGCTGGAATGATGTTGCCTGGTCTGCAGCGTAAGTATGATCATCGGCTTCAATTGAAGGAAGACTGGAGAAACAAGCTGAAAAGTACAGTAGTACAGTACTTCAGCTATAAGAAAGGGTACAAACATGGGCGGAGTTTATCAGGGGCTAGGAGGGGCTAAGCCCTCCCAAGAAGGCCCAGATTCAACTTTTTTACCATGAAAATGGAACCCTTTTTTGGGGTTAGCCCCTCCAAAAGGCCCAGACTTGGGGTTAGCCCTCCTAAGAACGGAAACCAAACTCCGCCCATGGGTACAAAGGAAGGGATATTTACACACTGGCACTATTATGGGGAAGATTTCATCAGTGTAGACCTAAATTGTAGGCAATCAATGTGGGCCCATATTGAAATCATAAACATAAAATTTTAACTTTTTACAGTTTTCGTCATTAAGGATATGGCGCAATTTTTATGTACAAAGCTGCATAAATGCAGATCGGGTTGTCCTGGAATACTGTAGAAAGTTGTCCAGAAATACATGTTCATCGAACCCACATGAGACCCAAATTGTACCACTGGGATACTGCAGAAAGTTGTCCAGAAATGCATGTTCATTGAGTCCACATGAGACCCAAATTGTACAACTGTTGGCCAACTATATACAGGTCTACAGTAGGCCCAATGTTCAAGTACAGCTGTTAGGGTGGCTGCAGGAAGGCCAAGAGAGGGCAGATTCCTCATAAGTTTGTTAGCTTTAACCTAGCTTGATCCCAGTCTTGTTGGTGAACACGAATACAACTAATAAGATTCCTCATAAGTTTTGTTAGCTTTAACCTAGCTTGATCCCAGTCTTGTTGGTGAACGCGAATACAACTAATAAGTTTATTTCTCAAATGTAAAATTGTCCAACAAAAAAGAATACTACACTCTACCCAAATATGCGCCGAAGAAGTAGATTGCGGATCGCTGCAGTACGCACATGTTGGCTACACTTCTGTTACACCATAATATGTTTAATAAATTAGTTAAGAATCGATAAATAAAACAATAGGAATGTAAACCCTAATTTGTTTACATTTTTCAAAAGTGGCACGCTGCCACAGGTGAAAATGTCACGTGATTAATCTGCAACACACGTGTAAATATTATTTTGAGTTAACAGAAAATGTTAAATTCACGCTAAAAGATGCAAAGCTTGGTTGCTTGGTTTCATACAAAATATTCACTGGTGGTAAGTAAAAAGTATAATCTCGAGTAAATTGTTTTAAAATAATTAGTAAATGATCAGGTTCTGCTGTGATTCTTTTCTATCGAATTACGAATAATAAAAGTAATTACCGGAATTATCAAAGTTAAGGTGTTGATAATAATAATAAATTGTATGTGCGGTTTAAAATCAGTAACTATTATTCTTAAGACCTCGAGGGCTGATGACATTGTGATCTCGATAAATATTAGCGCGCTATATAAAGTTTGTGTCAGTGTTGTCATGCGCAGATCACGTCCAAATTGTTATGATTTTCAAGAAGCCATCATATGATAACTTCACATGACTTATTACCGTAAATTGTTTTATTGGTCTTCTAATTTCTGAGTAGAATACACGTCGACAGAATTGAAGATCATTTTTCGACGTGAAGATGGAGTGGATGGTGTTGATTGCCGTGTTTGGGCTCTGCGCTGTAAATGGCAAAGAGGTTTACACCCAACCCGAACAGGTTCATCTCTCCTATGGAGGTATCAAATTAATCTGCTTTTAATTGTATTTGAGAAGAATAAAAGGAAGAAATAAAAGAGCTCTCCAGTTAAGCTATCCAGTGTCTACGACCTTGGCGTAGTCCTTGAAAGCGCTCTCACCTTTTCTGAACGCATTGCCAAGCTTCATCGTATTTCCTACTTTCACCTGCGATGGCTTAGTGCAATCCTCCTCTGTCTTTACCTCGATTATCGTCTGCTCCCGAATTGACTAAGTACTACAACTCTCTCTTGGAGGGCCTTCTAAAAGTTCGTCGCTCCCTCACCAGTCTACAGCTGCCAGACTAATGGTTTGACTTCCTTGCTCATCCCACATCTCGTCTTTCACGTTGGATCACCTTCACTGGCTCCCCCTCACTGCTCGAATTCAGCTCAAGGTTCATACTCTAAATTACCAAGCTTACTCTGGCGTAGCACCCACGTATCTTTGTGATTTCACCCACCTGCTGAATTCAGCCGCCTATCTTCATGTACTACGCTTACGTGACAAACATGATCTTGTTCCGCGAGCAAGGATTCAGTTAATTATTCAGTTACTTATTTTGTTTGGATGTGAAGCAAGTGTTAGTTTTGAATTGGATTTCATCAGACTTTGTTAATGCTTAAATACAAGACTCTGGGACAAGAGTTGCAATTAAGAAAATGCCTAATTTTTTACATCAAGGCTTTGTTAAAATCAATTGGCATTTTTGTTATATCGATGAATTTTATATATTCTTTGATGTATTTTATTTTCCAGTGGATCCGTCCCATATGGTTGTGACGTGGGTGACACAGGAGTCCACAAACGGTTCGGTTGTTGAGTATGGCCTTGACAAGCTTGACCAGATCGCCTGGGCAGCTGAGGAAACTTTTACGGACGGTGGATCAGAGAAGCGGACGATAACAATACACAGAGTCGTCTTGAAGAACCTCAAATCTGGAACAAAGTACAGTACGTACTGGATGCAGTACCTTATACATGTGCTGTATTGTGCTATGGTGATGTCTGTTCAGAATCTCCTTATATTTAATCTTTTTCACTAGTTGCCATTTCTTAAGTGCATGACATGTGTAGTCCGGTAATTCATGGGTTATTCCATTTCCTAATGTTCAATTTCCTATGTGTAGTATGCGTACCTTTCCTTAAGTAATCTTACATTACCTAATCTCAACATGTCTTTACCTATGTTTGCCCTATGCTGCCTTTAACCTGTCTTGCTTGATCTTACCTTTTCATTGTACAGCACCTCATGATCAAGACAAATGCAGAGGTTCTCTTGTCCGTCCAAAGAAAAACCACCATAAAGTAAAATAGTTTACTTTCTGGTAAAATACTATTTAAAAAATTCCTGCAGAAAAAAACAATTTCTGTGACTGTTGTCATTGAGCACTCTGCGTTTTTGTTTTTCCAGTCTACCATGTGGGACATCCCAAGTGGGGCTGGAGTGACCTTTATTTTTTCCGGGCCATGATACAGGGAACCAACTGGAGCCCATCCTTTGCAGTCTTTGGTGACATGGGAAATGTGAACGCTCAGTCCGTGCCAAGACTGCAGGAGGAAACACAGAGAGGACACTTCGACGCCATTCTTCATGTTGGTAAGAAGATTCAAATGGAATGCATTTCACTACAATTGATGAATAATTGTTATTGTTAGCTGTTAAACGAGGAAGAGGAGCAGGCCCATGAACTAATTCTGAGCAGTGATTAGTATTCAGTGTTTTCTTACGTTAACTTCAGCATATTTGAGAAATTACATAACCAGAAAAAGGACATGCCCTTCAACTATTACCAAGGGACCAATAATGGTTAAAAAGCTTTATGCACTCTTGTTTAGTTGGCCCAACCAGTTGAAGGCGGATGGCCACCTTACCTATCTCCCTGGTTGACCAATTTTCCTACCAACAGTGTACAGTCTTCATTTTAGTCATTGAATTTTCAAAAGTGTTTTATACCGAAGCCGAAGTCTTGGAATGTCTAAGTTCTGTCCAGGATTCAAACCCCTGACCTCTAGGTTGCCAGTCCAGCAGGCTATTCACTAAACTTTTTGCACCCAAAATATGATGCAACTGTAATTTAATGGTGCCTTCCTGACAATGTTCAGAGGTTCACTTGATGCTGGTCAGCAGCAGACATGATTGTTTGGTGGAGGTATGTTTCTAGTTTAAGAGAAAAGATATTACAAATCTCAATGGGAAAGTTGCAAATATGACTGGGTAGAAAGTTCCCGATGGAAGCAGAATTGAAAGTCTATTTTCAAATACAATATTACAATTATTATTTTCTTGTCTTTGTTGTTAAGCTTCAATTGTTATTGAACAGTAAAAAAACTTTGTGTAAAACGTTTGTGCAATATAACTAAATTTTAGATGTCTATGTTTGCTATATATATTTTTGTGAATCATCAAGAGCTGTATTAATTATGCATTTGGCTTTTGCATATTTTAGGTGACTTTGCATACAACATGGACACCGTAAGTGAGGACAAGTAACTCTGAATTTTCAAGTCTTTGAACAAGTTTATCATATACTCTATCGTGTTCATTTATGCAAAGAACAAATTAACAGTGAATAGTATTGAAGCTTTTTTTGCTTTTTGCATTTTAGGTGACTTTGCTTACGATATGGACACCGTGAGTGGCAATTGATTAAACAGATCTAGTCTTTCACCACCGGGGCTTTTAAAGGAATTTTTTATAACTGCACAACCCCTCTTCTTTCTTTTCACATCCTCAATGGTACGTTGCCTCTGGTCTCCGACCCTCAGGAATGAGGATGGACCGCATCATCATCGTGGTACATTACACCCAATCGGATGACAAATTCAGGACAGTGTTGTATTTTATTAGTTTTGACTGCACATAAATGCTTCTACAACTGCACAGATCCATTGAGAACTCCACATTTTTTGTACAACTGAATACTAAAAAAGCCTTGTTTGCCACTATTATTCATGCAGCAAGTTTCTAGTGGTGGCAAGGACAACATTTGTTAGGTGTTGTCAAAATAACGACAGGAATGGCCCATATTTTCTAACCTTAGCATTGAGTCGTATCATAACTGTAGTGTCTGTTCGTAATTCACCGATTTCCTAGGACTATTCTGCTGGAAGCACCTTTTGGCTGTGTTTTTGTAATAGATTTGCTCATAATTGTAAGCTCAAAATTTCTACAGCACCCACAAAGCCAAGTCTCGGGAACCTGCTTATTCACAGGCGCTCAATCAAAACAAAAGTTAAAGACAAGGGGTCATGATCCGGAGAGTCAGGCGAGGAGTTAAACAGACGACTATGGTGGATGATGTTTAGAGAGTTTAGGCCCTTCATTAACCAAAGTTGTTAGTGCAGTGGCATTGGAATCAACATTCTATGCAGCTTCTGCTTAGTTAGGCTTTGTGGGACACTGTGAGCCTGACTTCAAACTATAATGCGATGGCTTGTCCGATTGTGGTACCTCCATGACTTCTGCCTAAGTTTTGAACAGTTCAACTAGAACGCTGATCATTAAGATCCCAGGCACATTTCATACAGGTTGCTCACTGCTCATAGGTGCTTCCAGGTCCACAAAAAAGGATTTCAAGTCGTAATTTGTTTGTAAAAGGACCCATACGAGTCCCATGGAAAAGAATGCAGGTTAGAGGAATGGCTATTCCAGATGTATACTATGTGTTGGCAGTGATTGCATGCGTATATACCATAAAAGCACCTCTCGAGGCCAAGGGCAGAGATTGTGACCAGAGCAGGCCAAGTTTAGAGTAAAGAGTGCCTGAAGTGCACCAATGTAGCAATTGGTTGAATAGAAGATATATTTATGTATATTGACCAATACAATGCAACAAAACACCAGGAAATCTCTGTGGTTATGTTGTTGGCAAAACCTTATAAAGTTCTATTCATTCGGAGCATAGCACCTCTCCAAGAAAACATTGCACTTTCACTTTGAATCAAGGCGAATCCTTAAGTAAGACGCTGATCCAATAGCAATCCTTTCCAGACCACTAAAAGCATAATGCTGAATCATCGAGGTGTGTGTGTAAAGAGAAACGCCTTTTTTGCTGTCTCTGGAACGCGCTTTTTCTCTCTTGGTTCACGCACTGGTAGCGCCTCTGATTGCTGTGCACTGCAACATGGGCTATATATCTAGATTTATAGATGCACTACAACAGTGGTTCTCAAACTTCTGCAGGTCGCGGACCGGCAATAATTTGTTTGGGAAGCTCGCGGACCGCTAACTTTAATGGCAAGCACAGACAAAAGCGAACTGTATTATAAAAAAAGCTAATTATAGGGTTATTTATAATTAGGGACTTTTTAATTGATAAACAATTGTTTGCACAGCCATATGGCAAGTTAAAATAAGGCACTGGTAATGTATTTTTAAAGTTTGAGACAGAATCTTAAATAAATTTTGAACAACAATTTGAATAATTTCACAATTTTAAATATATAAATTAATCATAGTTTATTTTTCACTCTCATACTTCTTCACGGACCGGTGATCAGGACTCCGCGGACCGGCGCCGGTCCGCGGACCACCACTTTGAGAACCACTGCACTACAATACAATGATTGGGTTTTGTTCTGTCTTGGTTTTGTAGGACAACGCTCGTGTTGGTGATGCTTTCATGAACCAGCTTCAGTCAGTCGCAGCTTACATTCCTTACATGACCTGTGCAGGAAATCATGAACAGGCCTAGTAAGAGGATTTTGCTCTGGGATAATATTCGTTGTTTAGTTTAGATTCTCTTTCAAACTGTCAGCAGATTAGGCTGCTCTGTCTGATCTGCTGATTAATAAGTGACTACAACTAGATATTACGAATGCAAAGGACATTATTAGCCAATTTTCTCAGTTCTAAAGTCTATACTCGTTTTATAGCTGAACTTACTAGAGGTGCAAAGTGGAACAGAAATTATTCAATATCTTTCTGAGAGGGTGCAGATTTGATCTGCCCAACTCTATGGTGATTACCCAGTGTACTAACCGCTAGACTATTGCCCACCCCACATTTAACAATAGAAGTGTAGCAAAGCCAATGCAGCTTATTGTTATAACTGTTAAATATTTTGTCAAGACTGTGTGTTACACTGTTACTCCAGTGGCCTTTTGTAACTCCATAGTGGATGCTATATTCATCTGACTGTTCACATAATATCTGCTTCAAATATATATTGATGAACAGTTTCTGAGTACCATAGGATCTGTTGACTGGCCTTGTTTCACGATCGTTGAGAAGTTCTTCAAAAGTGCACTGTGTAATAGCAAAGAGAAATATTACAACAAACTGATTAAATTCTTTATGATTTTGTGTCTGTTTCATTTTTTTTAGCAATTTCTCAAACTACAAAAACCGGTTCACAATGCCAGGTGGAAATGCAGAAGGAATGTTCTACAGGTATTGAATACAATAGCCTTCTAATCCTAGTTTCTAATCCATCCTTTCAATACCAGAAACATGTCTGCGCATCTCCAAGCTGTGAAATTTAATGGATGATACTTCACATTAATATCTATATTCTTTATGTTGGTGCTTTTTTTCTAATGCAGCTAAATCTAAGTTCTATAAAGGTGAACACAACGTGGATTGATGCTTAATTGTTGTTATCACATTTCCAGTTTGCGAGTATAATATTGACTTGGTATTTTTTGTAAAGCTTTGTAAATAAATTTTTTTTATCATTATCCGCCTTATCAGTTTCTGATGCTTAGCAATGGGAGCAAATAGGTAACTGATTCATTTGATTTTAAAATTCCTGTGATCTGCATGCTTCTAAGTCCTTTTGGTTTTGTTGTAGACTAATTCGTATTGTTAGAAGAAGTGATTTTTATTGTTATATCACTTACTAAATAGGTTATTTATAACGATCTTTATCTTAGTAATATTATGTTAATAAGTAATTTCGTTTGATGTTTTTCCAGCACGAACATTGGTCCAATCCACCTTGTTTCATTTTCTTCTGAATTCTACTATTTCGTTGAGTACGGCTGGACGCAGATTGTCGAGCAGTATCGTTGGCTCGAAAAGGATTTGGCCGTCAGTTCATATTTTATTTCTAGCATTATATTTACAATTTATTATCTTTACTTGCAAAGAAAATTGCCGTGCTTGCACTATATCTGATGAATGCAAAAAATATTTTCAAATCCAGTATGGAGATTTGAACGTGCATTCAGCCTTAATATGGAAATTTAATTCCTGCTGGTTATTGATGCCATCTAGATAGATTAGGTGAACCTGCTAGAAACGTCTTTAAACTAAGATTAGATTAGATTGTGTTGGTTAAATGATTTCTCGATAAAAGTAGATTAGATTAAACTTATTAGCAATTTCGTTTGGATGAGGTTGCAGTGGATTGTGTTTTATAAGTCGTTAGATTTCATTTGTATTGTTGTCTTGCTGTTGATATCTTGAGTCGACTGAAATGTTTAGGAAGCCAACAAGCCAGAGAATCGCGCCGCTCGTCCGTGGATCATCACGATGTGTCACCGTCCTCTCTACTGCTCCAACAGCAATGATCCAGAACACTGTCCAAACAAAGAAAACATTGTAAGCTTCACCTGTTCGTTCACTTTAAAAACATTTATATGGCACATTTTAACTGCCTGAATGCAGACACTTTCTCAGAATAAACCAAAGGAGACATTCATCCGTTCTAATGGCTAGGACATTTCTTGTACATCTGCATATTATTATGATTTGATTATTGCAAATTTCGTCTAAGGTGTGGGTACTATGGAGTTGTCTAAAATATGGAGAGAATTATGTTTGGAACATACAATCGCTTATAATCATTTCAAAAATAGTTTAGTAAGTATAGTACAAAGAGCTGCTTTGAATTTAGAGTGAGACAGACAGAAACAATACAACGTTGATTTTCTAGAAATTGCATGGCATTTTCAGTTAGCAGCGCTAAACATTTTGTGTGTATGGACACAAGCCATGATAATATACACTTATAGTTTTAAGGCATTGTGTGAAGCACCTTATTTAATTTTTTTCACTTTTCTTCTATATTTTCATCATTTTGTGTCACTTAGATCCGAGTCGGGATTCCAGAGATTCATGCATTTGGAATTGAAGAGTTGCTCTACAAATACGGAGTCGACGTTCACTTTCAGGCGCACGAACATTCCTATGAACGAATGTGGCCGGTCTACAATGATACGGCAAGGAACCTAATTACTCTAGGATACTCTACTCTAAAATGCATGAAGTTCCCATAATGTACCGTTAAAACTTCATTGTGAAGAGATTGATTAAGTTTACTGCAACATTAGGTTATAGTGTTGAGTAAGTTTATTGTAGCTGCTTAACTGTAATTAAAATTGGAATTTTTATTGCACAATCTCACGAAAAAATATATTGCACCACATGTTAGTTTTTAATTGGTGTAATTTACAGTATACAGTAGATATTAGGTTGCTTTATTTGTTTTAGGTGTTGTCTGATAGTATTTCTTTGTCAAGCCTTTTACAGTGTACATTTTATTTTTGTTCTTTGGTAGGTTTGCAACGGAAGTTACAGTGAGCCATACAGAAATCCCAGAGCACCAGTGCACATTGTAACTGGATCAGCGGTAGGTAACTGCGTCAGATGCAGCCAAAATCATCTGCTATGTGTAGCCACGGGTTTAGTGAATGGACATAAGATAAGCAAAGGAAGTAACTGTGACCCGATTCTTATATGTTGACAGTATTTGGAAGAAAACAGACTGTGTAGCCATCCAACTACTAAACTGGGCCTACTTTTATTTTGCCAATGAGTTTGGTGTTGAGAAATAAGGATGGGCCTCGCCTCTTGAATTGTTGCTATGTTTTGTTTAGGATATTAATTGTCTACATTGCATAGCTATGGTTGATCTGTGATTGCAGGGCTGCCAGGAAGGCGTTGATCCATTCGAACGTCTGCCGTATCCATGGAGCGCCTTCCAAAGCGATGATTACGGCTACACTCGAATGAAGGTTTTCAACGCCACTCACCTGTACATGGAACAAGTGTCTGATGATCAGGTAAGCTTATGATGCCTATGATGACACGAGGAACTGGTTTTTCTTACCTGTAATCATCTAGGATGATGGAATGGATTGTCACTTGTGCTTCTAAAGCATGGGCGTCCGCAGCGGGGCGCAAGGGGGCGCAAGTGCGCCCCCCTGGATTTTTCGCATAGTTGCACATAAAATTTTGATTATTTGGTTAATGTGATTGTTACAACGCGATTTTCAATGTGATTATCGATTCGTTCTACAAGTTGAACCTTTATATCTTTCTTTGGGTGCATTAGGTTTAGGTAGGCTATAGGATTCTCTCATGGTAATATGAAAATTCAAACTGTCACCCATTAAATTTAGACCATGTGACAATTATTTGAAAGTTTGCGCCCCCCTAGATAAATTCCTGCGGACGCCCATGTTCTAAAGGTATAGACAATCATGGAATATCATACTCGTACTTAGGTGATATACAATGAAAAAATGGGATTAGCACAGGTCTGTGGGAGTAGAGGATAAAGAATAGATTATCATACCTGTACTAATGTACTTGGCATCATCACTAAGTTGAGGTTTTTCTGTTTGATCTTAACCCAGTGTTCCTTATTCCAGGCCAATAATTTCTTATGAGTAGTGACTCTTAAATAATTGACAATGCCATTGTGTTGTAGAATGGCAAAGTGATTGACCACTTTACTATTGTTAAGGACAAACATGGAGCCGGTCTATACGACTGTCACAAGAGCTCGTACTAACACGGTGAAAACTTCCGAGATGCGATTGCTGAGAATCAAAACATCTCCCATGACTGTACCCAGATCTTTGATGCACATGTTTACGTTTTGTATTCCTAATTTTCTGTTCTTTCTGCATTCATTTATAGTTAGGAACTTTGACTTTAATCTACTTAGAAAACTTAAAGGGTTGAAAATGTTATTGACTTGTCCTGTTGTAACTTAACCAGATAGTCTAAAAAATTGGCGAAACTGGCTGAGTCAAAATCCAAGATGCAGGCATAATAAGCACTGGTTCCTCCTTATAATGATGTTTTGGAGGCCCATATATATATATATAAAAAACCATATTATATATATATATATAACCATATTATATATATATATAAATAAAATATGGGTCTGTGGTGTGTGTGTGTATCAAAGCATTACCAGGATAAATTCTTTTCTTGACATTTCAAAGGGCTCTTTTATGCAGTTGTAAACGTCAAATAAATAGTTGTAGCCTAAAAGTAAGCGGAAAATCGCTAATTTTTTTGCGCTAAAATGTGTTCATATGATGTAAAAACAAAACCACTGTTCCTATGCTAGCAGCATATACAGATATATTCAATCGAAAATTGAATATACACGATGTGAAACCTTTAAAGATATTTAAATGCTTTGAAATATGGAATCATACAATTATATGCATGCATACGTTTACGCTTGTTTAACCCTTTCCAGCCGGAATTGTTTTGATACCTATCCTGTTAATCGGGTCACGGTGACCCGGTCTGGCGGACAAGGGTTAACACTTTAATGATCAGGATGCTATAATACATAGGAAACCAATACAGCTTGTTATTAACGGGTTAACAGTTTTACTTTCTGTGCATCAGATTTGCATTTCTGTATGATCTTGCGCATCCTAATTTTTTAAATAATTATTGTTCTGCTTGCATATAAGAATTGCAAATGATTCTTCTGTTGTGATATATTGTTTATGCTTTACGGGCGGGTTAAGGCAAATTTGATGCAGTATTGAAGTAAAAATTCAAATGAATTGCACAGTATTGTAAGAAAGATTCCAGTGTGTTTTGAAAACAAGAGTTCTCTTGTCACTGCATATGGAAGAGCTTCGGACCAAATTTCGTTAAAGCATACCAACTGTTATTATATTATCGTGTATCAATAATCTGATCTGTCGTTTAAATTGTTGTTCTATGTTCCAATTCATACGCACGGTGATTTTAAACACTGTTGATTGATGTGCTGTAACGATATTTCTTAGATTGAATACTTTCTGCAACATGTTTAATTGTAATAAAAATTTTGAACTTTCATTTTTCATTGTTCAGTTGAGTGAAGCAGAATCTGTTGAATGTAATGATAGTTAATATCTGGGGATTGCTCTGTCCTGAAAATGATAGATTCATCACTTTAGGTTAAAATGGAAGCTTACATAGTACAGACATGCACAGTGAAACAATTACGATTATTGTATGACTTGTTACACTTGTACGTTCCAAAAGATGCAAGTAATAAACACACAGGAGCTACTAAAAGCCATTGTATTACTAAGTACAATGTAATTTGCTATTGGTGGGCATCTTATCCGTTTTTCCTCATTTTAAAAAGCGGCTTGTGCTCGGATGCCTGTAACTAGCAATGGCACACAATTGAAGTTGCTTGTGGCTTTGGGTATTTGCATAATTTGGAGTCACGAAAAAAATTTGTATAAAAAAATCTTTGGCTCTAGTTTTCTTTCTCCTTCTGCGCCTTCTCATCAGCCTCTCTAGATTGGTCTGTGTGACTTTTATGTTGCCAATGCTAGGGGATAACTTAATCAATCCAATCATTTGCCAACCTTGAACCCTCCTTATGGTTTGCCCTTCCCTATAGTCCAGGGGTGTCAAACCTTGTTTAGTGGCAAATGCACCCACTCATGATGATGTCTGTTGAAACCAACAATTTCTGCAGTGCTGTAACACGTTTCATTTCGTCACAAAGGCGCTTAATAAATCCTAGCATCTGCGCAGATGATGCATTCAAGAGTGAATCAATGAAGCAGCCAACTGATGCAGTATGAAGAAATTTTTCTATTACTATCACAGAGAACTTTTTGAGATGACCCATGGAGTTCGCTAGGTTATTTATTACTGATCGACTTTAATGAGTTAGTGACTCTGCTAACGCATGTAATTCCTCATATGAAAGAACTCTGAAAACAAGATAATGGCGATGTCTGCCTCGCCATTTGTCGTGTATCTGACATAAATTTATGACAAGGTGATGCTTTGGTTGCAGACTTTAAGGGGATGAAATTCTTCGGCTGGCTGCTTCGTCAATGCGGTGCGTTCTACATACGTCGGTCATTTGGGGGTGTTCAAAACCCCACCCACCCCCCAGCTACGGCCTTGAACGCATAACAAATATTCCCCTGGAAGGAATAGCAGATTTTCCAAAGACATTTATATACCGTTAAAAAAAGTTGACGTTAACCTAACAGTCAATTATCTAAATTCCACCCACAAGAGATGAAACGGAAGTTTTAGTGCAGATCATGAACTTCGTAAACAAAAAAAGACTCACTAAAGTCATGTGATTCTGCTCAGTATTACTGCTGCCTGTGTTACAAATGCTGTGATGAATAAAGTTTTAAAATGATCGTAGTTGGCTGCATGACCTAGAAAAAAATATAAAAAGCATATTACACAAATAACTAGTTCGTTAGCAAAGGTAGGGGCCTGAAATTTGAATTACTGGTACACAAAAACGTGCTGCACTTCAATCTAGATATTTGCCATTGAGACTTACCAAACCCAGATTGGCTCAGATTTAACAAATGTTCATCACGATAGAATACTGCACTTACAACACATCATGTGCATTGTGCACCTTATTGGCACAGCATCACTGTTAATTATCGAGCTTCAGACAGTGTTCTTTAATCTCTTGCAACGTCATTAATGAACTAGCATCTCCAATTCAATCTTAGAATATTTGCACGTAATTCTAATAGAAATAAAATACTGAAGTATTACAGATTCCTTACTCAAGACCTTGTCATAAGGCTACAACAGACTTTATGTCTTGGTCATAACTCACCACTTTTAGAAAACCCAACGATGGTGCTGTTGCTGCCAAAATCGTTAGACAGTGCTGTAATCTTGTACGTCTGAAACTTGAAAGTTGTCCTCTTTTACTTTAGAAAATATCAACTTTGCGACAAAATGATTTTCACCGTCAAGCTGGAATGATCAGAGAAGTCAGTCATGCACAAACTTATGAATGCAATTTGACAAAATTCTCTATTCTGAACAGTGAACAAACAGTTCTTGTAAATGCTTTCACCAATCAATTTCATATGCATCATGAAAATAGTACGATTCTCAAGACTTTATTTTTACAGTGCATGCTTGCTTATTTAGCTACTAAGTAATAATCTGAACTTCAAGATTGATATACTCCACAATCGATTTTATTTATTTAGCCCCTTTACACATTCCTACAAAATCCTGTAAATATTGTGATGAACAATAAAGATAAAACTAGATTAGAGACTGATCTTCTGATGAAGTCCTCTAAGGTGCCTCAGATGCAAGAATGGGTGAGATTGGTAATGTGATCCATGAATGAAACAGTGGACACCCAGCTTATGGACACTAGACAAGAGGCAAAGCAACATATACCTCGGTCAGTGAAGTGAAGTCATGTTTAAAAAGTCATGTTTGAGTGCCAAACCCCAAATTATTTGAGTTTTATCAGAAAGTTTATTTCGTCATGACGACTATTTTCTGTGTCTGAACTTACGTTGACGATCGTCTGAATTGCATCGGCGTCCAAGATTGACCTGTAATCTTGCGTCACTTTCGTCTTTGCTTTTGTCCAAGTGACCTGGCCCGCTGGATGAGAGTGGAACCTGCAGGATAGCTGTGCTTTTACAGCGCCCAGCGCCGCCTGTTGCTCAGATCGACAAGTGTTTGTGTAGAAGTACGGAACAGCTGCAAACATCGACATAACTGCAGTATTGGGGATCGAACCAATATCTTTGGACCATGTCTAATGACGACACTAACTATAGCCTAACCGACCCTCGTGACGCCTAATCTGATCCAACTGATGCTCACGGCCCCGATAATGCAATTATGCCTAAACATCCAACGGAATGTAAAAATTTCCTAGAATTTCATTTCACCTACCATTGATTAATATGTATTATAATGTTGGCTATAATATAGGCCATTAGTTTAATTTGGAAAAGGTCTAAGTATCATTGAAATTAGATAATATGATGTTCACCATTTAACTTCCACTTATATATCATTCATGCACGAATGCATGCAGCTTTAACTTACGGTACTTCTTTACTTAATAGAGCTGCTAAAAACTTTTTATCGCAAGAAAAAACCAGTGAGCAACTACATTTGGCAGAGCCACAAATAAGGCTAAGATAAGAATTCAAATTTTACTGAAATATCTTTCCGACAGGCCAGAGTTGAAATTTAATCCAAACCACAGGTGCAGTCAGACAATGACAGGTCACAGATCTGACCAACAGTAGAACCTTCAGCTGAAAATGTCATTGATAAACGTAACATCAATTTCACTTTCACGTGAGTCAAAGTTGATGTTTAGATCAAGTAATCTAAAGTTTTCCATGATCAAATAAAATTTGGCTGAAATTTGTTGGCATTAAAAGCATAATCTGCTTACCATTGACGAGGATAACATTGGAGGAGGAAGCATTATAGTTGTAGATGGAAGCAGTACAGACAATATCTTCTCCATCATATTCCGGCAAGACCCTGAACTGTTCTGTGTATGAGATTACCATCCATGAGGGTGCCTTGAATCCAGTATTAGGCCCAGACCACGTCCTTGAAACTTGGATGAAGCTCTGTGGAATGGTATCTAATGAGCCAACCGAAACCGTTACGTTTGGGCGAGGGTTTCCCCCGGTCACTTGACAACCCACCGAACCTGAGCTTGTATCGGCATAGTAAAATGGCGAGTCAGATGAGGCAAATGTCATGTTGGTGTCTGAATAGTTCTTGAACAGGACCACGCTTTGAACAGGAACTGAAAAAAATACAGAACTTGATATTTTACTCTACTGGCATTTACTGGTGAACAGGGCTGATGAAAGAAATTCCGGGCAGAGCAGTCACAGCTACTCACAGGCCCCTAAACTATCCTAAGGCTTTATGAGAATTTTTTTTAGAAACAACTTGAAATAATAAAACCATGGTCAAAAAGAACAGTTTTTAAGTGCTTATAGCAACCTAAGGAACTGGTGCAGCTCAAGAGGGAGGCCCATTCGACATATTGCTAGGCACAGAAAAAGCATGGCTTTGCATGATGGTGGTACGAGCAAACGGGACCGAGCACACCCTTCCTACTGAGCGTAGGGGGTGACTACTCCAAGTACCCAACAAGGGTCAAGTAGGTAAGTTGAAAAAACGAGGCGTAGTTGGGATCATCATACTGAGGAGGCGACTATATGCTAACGGACAGGGAGCCAGCACAGGACTAAAAGCAGGTAATTGACATGTGACTGAATTTGGGTAGTTGACCGATAAGGTGCACTGCAGAGGACAGAATACAGTCAAGGAAGGCCATTCATTCAAATTTCAGTGGGGCTGAAGGTGGAGATCGAGAGTATGTTTCAAATCTAATTATACAAACAGAATAAATTATAAAGTCTTTTTGTTAATGGTATTTGACAAAGACCGATGAACTGCATTCTTTTGTAGCCCTACAATAGCTGTCAGTAGCCTACATGTAAGTTGTAGGTAATTTCATTTTAATCATATTAATATCAAGAAAGATTTGTTGGGCACAATGTCGTGTGTGAAACAAACCATGGACATTATGAGAAAACAGAAAAGTTTAATAGACCGAAATATTATAGATACCAACCAATCACATTAAATGTGTAGTTCATCCGGTAAACTGTGATTCCAGTTACATCCAGAATATCGCAAATGTACCAACCACTGTCTTGTGGCTGAGTATCTAAAAAAATAAATATGTTCAAATTTTTTTAACTATAGTGCGAAAACTGATGTGTATAGTTTTCAAGCATGAAAAGGTTACCATAGGTTGTTATTTTGCAACACATCAACTGCATAGTATGTAAGTTGCTTAGAAGATGACAAACTAAAAGTGAAAAAATCTTTGAAACACAAAGCAGCAATGTATAAATGATGTCATCTTCAATACCATGCAGTACAAATTTGTATTAATACAGTATTAATACAATACACCTGAAATTTGCAACTGCTCTCACATAGTTCTAAGGTGAATTTTGATGCCAACATAAGGGACCAACGCCCAACAGTTCAAAATTATAATGCTGACTTTGGTAACAATACATTAACTGAATTTTATCTTCATGAGCTATAAGATGGTAGTGTAAAAAGCTGCTTAAATTAGTTTAGAAATTGCTAAATAGGAATTTGTGCTGTAAAGAGGCATGTCATATTCAAATGTACTTCCTATTCTAGAGCTTCTCTTTAGGTAAGCTGCCTCTCGGCAGGTCCAGATGCCCAACGACGCCAGTCTTCTCGATGTTGTGCTTTTTCTTTTAGTTTTCCATATCCATCCTCCATCATCCAGTCTAAGAACTTTTCCCTTGGTCTTCCTCTTCCCCTCTTCCCTTCCATTTTGCCTTCCACAAGGTCTCTTTGCAAGGAGTTGCCTCTCAGTACATGTCCTATTCATGGCTTCATAATTATCTCTCTTCTTCTGGTTCTCTGCCCCTAGGCAGGTTCGGCTGTCCAATGTCGCCACTCTTCCCTCCGCTGGGCCTTCTCCTTTAGTCTTTGATAACCGATCCTCTTCAATCATAATTATCATCCCCCACCAATGACAGTTTACTCTGTTTCACCTGCGTAGGCCTATATACGGCAATTTTGCAATGTTTGGACTACCTCTGAGCATTAATGACAGAGTAGTTCCACATAACTTTCACATCACATTACTTCCAGCTACAAACAAGAGCTTAACCTTAAAATACAGAAGCTGAATAATTATGAACTTACAATTGATGCGTAACTGGTAAACAAATCCATTTGTTTGGTCAACGTATGACGCCTTGTATCGTGAAAAGTCGCCCTTCTGTGCAATCTGAGGTCGAGTGTCAACAAACAAAAGCAGTTCTTCATCATCCTCCAGTTGTTTCTTTGACCATCTCGGTGTAACGCTGTTGTAACGGTAGTTCTGTATCGTGCAGTTCAGCTGGAATGATGTTGCCTGGTCTGCAGCGTAAGTATGATCATCGGCTTCAATTGAAGGAAGACTGGAGAAACAAGCTGAAAAGTACAGTAGTACACTACTTCAGCTATAAGAAAGGGTACAAAGGAAGGAATATTCACATACTGGCACTATTATGGGGCAGATTTCATCAGTGTAGGCCCAGATTGTAGGCAATCAATGTGGGCCAATATTGAAATCATAAACATAAAATTTTAACTTTCTACAGTTTTTGTCATTAAGAATATGGCACAAATTTTATGTACAAAACTGCATAAATGCAGATCGGGTTGTCCTGGGATACTGTAGAAAGTTGTCCAGAAATGCATGTTCATTTAGCCCACATGAGACTCTAATTGTACCAAGTGCTGTAAGTTGGCCAACTATATATACAGGTCTACAGTAGGCCCAATGTTCAAGTACAGTTGTTAGGGTGGCTGCAGGAAGGCCAAGAGAGGGTAGATTCCTCAAGTTTTGTTAGCTTTAACCTAGCTTTATCCCAGTCTTGTTGGTGATCCCAGTCTTGTTGGTGAACAGGAATACAGTCAATAAGTTTATTTCTCAAATGTAAAATTGTCCAACAAAAAAGAATACAACACTTTACCCAAATAGGCGCCGAAGTAGTAGATTGTGGATCGCTGCAGTACGCACATGTTGGCTACACTTCTGTTACACCATAATATTATGCTGAGTAAATTAGTTAAGAATTGATAAATAAAACAATAGGAATGTAAACCTCAATTTGTTTACATTTTTCAAAAGTGGCACGCTGCCACAGGTGAAAATTTCACGTGATTAATCCGCACAACACGTGTAAATATTATTTTGAGTTAACAGAAAATGTTAAATTCACGCTAAAAGATGCAAAGCTTGGTTGCTTGTTTTTATCAAAATATTCACTGGGGGCAAGTAATAAGTACAATCTCGAGTAAATTGTTTTAAATAATTAGTAAATGAACAGGTTCTGCTGTGATTCTTTTCTATCGAATTACGAATAATAAAATTAATTACCGGAATTATCAAAGTTAAGGTTCTGATAATAGTCCAGGCAATTTACAGTTTCACCTGGGCAAAATTGCAACACAAGCTTTTAAGACGGTTTAATCTATATATATAAAAATGAAACTTTCCAATAGTTAGTAATTCAATCACGCCCAAAGTGACGTACCGATTGTTGTGAAAATTTACCAAAACCTTCCATTCCAATAGCACCGTGTCTTAAGATTTCTTTCCCGAAAAAACCCAATATTTTCCACAAAAAGTGAACTTTGTAATACGTTCGACCGCCATTTGCAAATTCAACAAAACTGTCAGATTTCAGAAAGTCCCCAAACACAGCAGACGAAACATCAATGAGGTCGCGTGGTGTGACGTCATAAGCGAGTCGCAAAAATGGCCTTTCATCATTATTGGGCTCTATCATTGGGAGGGAGAGGAAAGGTCCTTTATGCCACAGCAAAGCGTGGCTGGGTACAGCTAATATATAATAATAATAAAAAAATTTATGCGCGATTCAAAATCAGTTACTCTTAATACCTCGAGGGCTGATGTGATCTCGATAATTATAAGCGCGCTACATAAAGTTTGTGTCAGTGTTGTCATGCGCAGATCACGTCCAAATTGTTATGATTTTCAAAACGTAGTGGATCCGCTCACGCCCCGAGCGTTAGCGGAAACCATGTGCTACATTCACGCCCGTAACATTATTGGTCGCACTGGCTACGGACGGTGGGCTAATACCCGTCGGCCAATCAGGTTAGCGGAAAAACAATGTGGAAGAGTCGAATACCGTAGGGGAGGAGGTTGTCGAGTACAATTTAATATGCCCATCCTTTGTAAACCCTACTGTCAGCAGCACGTGCTGCGACACGCAGGTTCTGACGATTTTAGACGAATTGCAATGTAAAACGTTTAAAATGTCTTACAAATGACCCTACGTATGGAGGAACATTTTGCACAGGTAATTATGCGCTCTTTATCGTTAAATTTAAGCATGGTTATAACATAGAAGACCTAGGTGTCGTTCGCGTATAGGGTATAAGGTTTCGCGTCGTGAGGGTCGGTTAGGGTTAGTGTTAGGGTTAGTGTCGTCATTAGATTCTTAAGATTTTTGCGTCGTGAGGGTCGGTTAGGGTTAGTGTTAGGGTTAGTGTCGTCATTAGATTCTTAAGATTTTTGCGTTGGTTGTTTAGCAGTTGTTGGCCAACCTAGCCTAATAGCTTGACCATCAACTGCTAACATCAACTACCTTCTCCCCCCCCTGCGGTCTTCGCCTCTTCCAGACGGTTCACGTGACGGGCGTGAGCGGATCCACGACCTTTTCAAAAAGCCATCTAGTCCGCTAGAATTAAAAGTTTTTCCATTGGTACCTTCGAAAAATTATGACAAGCATATAATTTTCAGAATTTGTTTATTAAGGTATTTAGATTGTAAGTGGTGAATTATACAAGAAATTTCGGCCGTTTACTATGTTTTTCGGACAATTTGTTGGTGACCGTTACCCTGTTGTTGATGTCCCATGTTAACGGAGCGCGGCTATGGCTGCTGGGTTTAACAGCAATGGTTTCGACGGAAACTATGTAGATGTAGGCTTCGGTTTTCACTAATTGTTGGATTTAAACGAGGTTAAACACATCTTTGATCGTTGTTTGGGCTAGCGTCTCGCGTTTTGACAATGCGTTTTTGCAGTACACGGCCATTTTATTCTCCAGTCTCTCCTTTAGGCTTTAGGGCGATCATGTACTATCAGGGGACGAAAACTACACAGTGTCTTTTGCTACCAATCCACCAGAGTTTCTAATGGCTAAACTAACACTAACCCTAACCGACCCTCACCATGCCTAACCTGAGCCCTAACCGACCCTCACGAGAAAGACGTGCAATGACCGCTGACGGCACTGCAAAAGACACTGTGTAATTTTCGTCCCCTGATAGTACATTATATATGATGCCAATGGCGTGTACCCATTATTTTTAAGGCTGTGACTAGCGGACCGCCAAGCGGCCGTCGAATCTCAAATACTAGCGGACCGCCAATCACGTGTAACCTGTCACATGACTGGCGGCCGTCCAGTACGGAATACTAGCAAGCCGCCAGGCTTTCTATTTACACCAATCCACAAGAGTTTCTAATGGCTAAACAAACCCTAAAACTAACCCTAACCGACCCTCACGACGCCTAACCTGAACCTAACCAACACTCACGAAAAAATTGGTTGCTTACTCTGTTTCTAGTAATTTTCTAAGTCATTAAAACAAGAAAACATTTGTCCGACATAAAACCAACTATCGGTAACTGCCGCCATTGTAACAATATTCAAGAATCAAGACTCGTCATGTGACAGGTTACACGTGACTAGCGGTCCGCTAGTATTTGAGATTCGACGGCCGCTTGGCGGTCCGCTAGTCACTTCGTATTTTTAAAGTGTATATATAGATATAATTATGTGTTAGATTTTGATAACATAATTTGAAATTTTCTTTGTGACATACTTTAGGATATTTGCCCAGGTGCATAGCCAGGGAACAATTTCGTCGGGTTTAGTTTCGGGGTGTTTCCATTGGATATGGTCGTATATTTGAAAATATTTGATTTTGATGACTGTTTTTTTTATTTTGGACGCTGGGATAGAACCCGTGAAACCATCTCAAATATGCCCATGAGTGCGTTTACTGTTGTTGCTTATTTCAAATCTGTCAGGACATGTCAGATAATGCGGTTGTCTTATCGTAAGGGCTGGATGCACCAAAAGAGAACTGTGAAATTGATGGCCACTTTTATTTACTTGACTATGTATAACTGCATCCAGGTTTTATAATAGGTGTATCATGCAGAAATAAATATGCATATGAAGCTAGATGAGCTTGAAGAGATCTGAGGTTTGCATCCAGTGCACATAGACAGGGTTTTAAGTGGGTGAGAACGTGTCGGAACGGTGTTCCAACGCTCTCGAAATTCTTGGCTTGCATTTTCACTGCTCAGCATGATAGAACCCTGAAAGCATGTGCGTTCCAATAAACTCTTAATCAGCGTTCCCACTGCTCGTGCATTCTGTGTTCCCACTACTCATGCAAACCACTTTAACCACTGCACATAGGAATAGACAAACATGGAGTATGACCGGTGGCTTTTCCTAACATGTTTTTTCGTGGTCGTGACAGAAATGGTTTGAGGAAAAGTTGTATCTGAATTGAATTGAATTGATTACAGCATTCATGAGTATAAGCGTGCGTGGGTGGGCTATTGAAATACAAGGGCGCATGGATTTCGCATCTTAGTATAAATGTGCAGTTGATGCTGTTTACCAGATTTGTATCGTGATTTCACATCTTCTTTCTACATGGTAACGTGATTTCACATCTTCTTTCTACATGGTAACTGGTGTAACTGAAGAATATCTCTTCTGACATTTGCTCATTCATGTTGTTGTTGTTATATATCTTATGTCGCTGTTTGATGACAGCTCAGCCTTCGATACTGTTGACTGTAGTGTCTCTTTCTCTCGTTGGTCTTTCAGGTACTTTCTTGGGTGGCTCGGTTCCTTCCTGCAGGATCGTTCCATCTCTATGATCCAAGGGTCCGCTAGGTTTCCATGGGTTACTGCTCCTTTGACTTACCTCGGTTCTTGACCCTCCTCTGTATATAATTTATACTGCAGATTTGGGTCATCTGCTGACAGCGGGCGCTGTCCTGAGCCAGTCTTATGGGGATGACAGACTAATCATAATGAGA
Organism: Lumbricus rubellus; assembly: GCA_945859605.1. Lineage (NCBI taxonomy): Eukaryota > Metazoa > Annelida > Clitellata > Crassiclitellata > Lumbricidae > Lumbricus > Lumbricus rubellus. The sequence goes on from OX243812.1 coordinate 9,531,488, forward strand.
TTTGAGAGGCTGGGGACCATTTTCTAGCATTATAATTATCTGATCTTTAATTTTATTCTATTTCCAGCTTGTTGCCAATTTTTTCCGGGTCGAAAGCTTCCGCAGCCCGACAATAACTGCACATGACTTAATACTGCAAATTGTTTTAGTGGTCTTATAAATTCTGAATAGAATACACGTCGACAGAATTGAAGATCATTTTTCGACGTGAAGATGGAGTGGATGGTGTTGATTGCCGTGTTTGGGCTCTGCGCTGTAAATGGCAAAGCGGTTTACACCCAACCCGAACAGGTTCATCTCTCCTATGGAGGTATCATATTAAACTGCTTTTAATTTAATTGAGAAGAATAAAAGGAAGAAATAAAAGAGCGCTTCAGTTAAGCTATCCAGTGTCAACGACCTTGGCGTAGTCTTTGAAAGCACTTTCACTTTTTCTGAACGCATTGCCAAGCTTAATCGTATTTCCTACTTTCACCTGCGATGGCTTAGTGCAATCCTCCTCTGTCTTTACCTCGATTATCGTCTGCTCCCGAATTGATTACTACAACTCCCTCTTGGTGGGCCTTCCAAATTTTCGTCTCTCCCACCAGTCCGTTTTCAATACAGCTGGCAAACTAATAGCTTGCCTTCCTTGCTAATCCCACATCTCGTCTTTCACGTTGGATCACCTTCACTGGCTCCCCCTCACTGCTCGAATTCAGCTCAAGGTTCTTACTCTAAATTACCAAGCTTACTCTGGCGTAGCACCCACGTATCTTTGTGATTTCACCCACCTGCTGAATTCAGCCGCCTATCTTCATGTATTAGGCTTACGTGACAAACATGATCTTGTTCCGCGAGCAAGGATTCAGTTAATTATTCAGTTACTTAATTTGTTTGGATGTGAAGCAAGTGTTAGTTTTGAATTGGATTTCATCAGACTTTGTTAATGCTTAAATACAAGACTCTGGGACAAGAGTTGCAATTAAGAAAATGCCTAATTTTTTACATCAAGGCTTTGTTAAAATCAATTGGCATTTTTGTTATATCGATGAATTTTATATATTCTTTGATGTATTTTATTTTCCAGTGGATCCGTCCCATATGGTTGTGACGTGGGTGACACAGGAGTCCACAAACGGTTCGGTTGTTGAGTATGGTCTTGACAAGCTTGACCAGATCGCCTGGGCAGCTGAGGAAACTTTTACGGATGGTGGACCGGAGAAGCGGACGATAACAATACACAGAGTCGTCTTGAAGAACCTCAAATCTGGAACAAAGTACAGTACGTACTGGATGCAGTACCTTATACATGTGCTGTATTGTGCTATGGTGATGTCTGTTCAGAATCTCCTTATATTTAATCTTTTTCACTAGTTGCCATTTCTTAAGTGCATGACATGTGTAGTCCGGTAATTCATGGGTTATTCCATTACCTACATGTAATGTTCAATTTCATATGTGTAGTATGTGTACCTTTCCTTGAGTAATCTTACATTACCTAATCTCAACATGTCTTTACCTATGTTTGCCCTATGCTGCCTTTAACCTGTCTTGCTTAATCTTACCTTTTCATTGTACAGCACCTCATCAAGACAAATGCAGAGGTTCTCTTGTCTGTCCAAAGAAAACCACCATAAAGTAAAATGGTTTACTTGCTGCTAGTTGCTGGTAAAATGCTATGGAAAAATTTCCTGCAGAAAAGACAATTCCTATGGCTGTTGTCATTGAGCACTCTGTGTTTTTGTTTTTCCAGTCTACCATGTGGGACATCCCAAGTGGGGCTGGAGTGACCTTTATTTTTTCCGGGCCATGATACAGGGAACCAACTGGAGCCCATCCTTTGCAGTCTTTGGTGACATGGGAAATGTGAACGCTCAGTCCGTGCCAAGACTGCAGGAGGAAACACAGAGAGGACACTTCGACGCCATTCTTCATGTTGGTAAGAAGATTCAAATGGAATGCATTTCACTACAATTGATGAATAATTGTTATTGTTAGCTGTTAAACGAGGAAGAGGAGCAGGCCCATGTACTAACCCTGAACAGTGGTTAGAATTCAGCACTTTCTTTTAAATTAGCTTCTGCATATGAGAAATTACATGGAGAAAAGACCAATTTCCTTCAGCAATTCCAAAGTGGCTATATTTAGTAATTTATGCAAAGCGTTAGGCACTCTAACTCTGCCACTGGTTGCATTCTGCCAGTCCCAAGCATGTATAAAGGAGGAGGGCGGCGCTAATGGTCTTTGTTAGCACAGAGCGTCATTAAACTGGAACTACTACTACTTAAGCATGCTTGTTTGACTGACATGACGAATTGAAGATGTAGGACCACGTTCCCTATTTCTCTAATCTTCCTGCCAACAGTGTACAGTCTTCATTAAAGGTACGTTTCTCGTTTAAGACGACCTGTAGGAGAGTTGCAAACATGTCTGGGTAGAAAGTTCCAGATGGAGGCAGAATTGAAAGTCTATTTTCAAATACAATATTACAATTATTATTTACTTGTCTTTGTTGTTAAGCTTCAATTGTTATTGAGCAGTAAAAAAAACTTTGTGTAAAACGTTTGTGCAATACAACTAAATTTCAGATGTCTAGATTGACTATATTGTTTGTGAATCATAAGGAACTGTAATTAATTATGCATTTGGCTTTTGCATATTTTAGGTGACTTTGCATACAACATGGACACCGTAAATGAGGACAAGTAACTCTGAATATTTAAGTCTTTGAACTTATCATATACTCTATCATGTTCATTTATGCAAAGAACAAATTAGCAGTGAATAGTAGTGAAGCTTTTTTCTTTTTGCATTTCAGGTGACTTTGCTTACGATATGGACACCGTGAGTGGCAATTCGATAAACATATCTAGTCTTTCACCATCAGGGCTTTTTAAAGGAATTTTTATAACTGCACAACCCCCTTCTTTCCTTTCACATCCTCCATGGTACATTACATCCAATCGGAGGACATATTCAGGACAGTGTCCTATTTTATTAGTTTTAACTGCACATAAATGCTTCTTCAACTGCACAGATCCATTTAGAACTGCACATTTTTTGTGCAACTGAATACTAAAAAAGCCCTGTTTGTCACTTTTATTTATGCAGCAAGTTTCCAGTGGTGGCAAAGACAACATTCGTAAGGTGTTGTCAAAGTAACAACAGGAATGACGCATATTTTCTAACCTTAACATTGAGTCGTATCATAACTGTAGTGTCTCTTCGTAATTCACTGGTTTCCTTAGGACTATTAAGACCACGCTTTTTCTCTCTGGTTTCATGCACTGTTGGCGCTCTGATTGCTGTGAACTGCAACAGGTGCTATATCTAGATTTATAGATGCAATACAATACAATGATTAGGTTTTGTTCTGTTTCGGTTTTGTAGGACAATGCTCGTGTTGGTGATGCTTTCATGAACCAGCTTCAGTCAGTCGCAGCTTACATTCCTTACATGACCTGTGCAGGAAATCATGAACAGGCCTAGTAAGAGGATTTTGCTCTGGGATAATATTCGTTGTTTAGTTTAGATTCTCTTTTAAGCTGTCAACAGATTAGGCTCTTCTGTCTGATCTGCTAATTAATAAGTGATTATCTAGATTTTACAAACGCAAAGGACATTATCCAATTTTGCTGGTCTCAGTTCTAAGGTCTATACTCGTTTAACTTACTAGAGGTGCAAGTAGAACAGAAATTATTCAATATCTTTCTGACAGGGTGCAGATTTGACCTGCCCACCTCTAGGTTGATTACATAGTGTACTAACCGCTAGACATATTGCCCACTTCACATTTAATAATGAGAGTGTGGCAAAACCAATGCAACTTAAATTGTTATAACTGTTGAATATCTTGTCAAGACCCTCTGTGTTACCTCAGTGGCCTTTTATAACTCCATAGTGGACGCTATGTTCATCTGACTGTTCACATAATATCTGCTTCAAATAAATATTGATGAACCGTTTCTGCCTTCCACAGGATCTGTTGAATATACTTGTGTCAGTATCGTTGAGAAGTTCTTTAAAAGTGCACTGTGTAATAATAGCAAGGAGAAACATTGCCACAAACTGATTAAATTCTGTACGATCTTTTGTCTGTTTCATTTTTCTAGCAATTTCTCAAACTACAAAAACCGGTTCACAATGCCAGGTGGAAATGCAGAAGGAATGTTCTACAGGTATTATTGAAGACAATAGCAGCCTTCTAATCATTTTCTAATCCAGCCTTACCAGAAACCATGTCTGTACATCTCCAAGCTGTGAAATTTAGTGGATGATACTTCACATAAATAGCTATGTTCTTAATGTTGGTGCTTTTTCTAATGCAGTTAAATCTAAGTTCTATAAAGGTGAACACAACGTGGATTGGTGCTTAATTGTTCTTGTCACATTTCCAGTTTGCTTAGCGTAATATTGACTTGGTATTTTTTGTAAAGCTTTGTAAATAACAAAATATTTATCATCATTATCCGCCTTATCAGTTTCTGATGTTTAGCAATGGGAGCAAATGAGCAGCTGATTCATTTGATTTTAAAATTGCAGTGTTTCTGCTTGCTTATAAGTCCGTTTCGTATTGTTAGAAGAAGTGACTTTTATTGTTATATCACTGTTATTCTTCTTCTTTTATTGTTATATCACTGTTATTCTTCTTCTGGTTCTCTGCCCCTAGGCTGTCCAATGTCGCCACTCTTCCCTCCGCTGGGCCTTCGCCTTTAGTCTTTGCTATCCGATCCTCTTTATCAGAGTGTCCAGCAACATCTGTCGTGGTCTTCCTCTTGTTCGTTTTCCCTCCATTTTTCCTTCTATCACCGTTTTCACCAGACTGTCTCCTCTTAGCATATGCCCTATCCATTTATTATGTCTTTCTCTCATTGTTTTTATCACTGTTATATAAGTTACTAAATAGTTTATTTATAACGATCTTTATCTGAGTAAATTATGTTAATATATGTAATTTCGTTTGATGTTTTTCCAGCACGAACATAGGTCCAATCCACCTTGTTTCATTTTCTTCTGAATTCTACTATTTCGTTGAGTACGGCTGGACGCAGATTGTCGAGCAGTATCGTTGGCTCGAAAAGGATTTGGCCGTCAGTTCCTTTTTTATTTTTAGCATTATTACAATAATTATTATCTTTATTTGCAAAGAAAATTGCCATGCTGCCACTTTATCTGCTGAATGCAAAAAAATTCAAATCCAGTACGGAGATTTGAACGTGCATTAACCTGCATATGGAAATTTAATTCCTGTTGATTATTGATGTCGTCTAGATAGATTAGGTGAACCTGCTAGAAGCGTCTTTAGAGTAAGATTAGATTAGATTGTGCTGGTTAAGTGACTTTTCGATAAAAGTAGATTAGATTAAACTTATTAGCAATTTCGTTTGGATGAGGTTGCAGTGGATTGTGTTTTATAAGTCGTTAGATTTCATTTGTATTGTTGTCTTGCTGTTGATATCTTGAGTCGACTGAAATGTTTAGGAAGCCAACAAGCCAGAGAATCGCGCCGCTCGTCCGTGGATCATCACGATGTGTCACCGTCCTCTCTACTGCTCCAACAGCAATGATCCAGAACACTGTCCAAACAAAGAAAACATTGTAAGCTTCACCCGATTGTTCACTTTCAAAACATTTATATAGAATATGTTAACTGCCTGAATGCAGACACTTTCTCAGAATTTAAGAATGATGGAAATGTTGTTCATTCATTCGTTACTTTATATAGCACCTCTTCAAAGAAACTACTCAAACCAAAAGAGACATGCATCTGCTCTATTGGTTAGGACATTTCTTGTACATTTGCATATTATTATGATTTGATTAATGATTATTGCAAATTTTCCTCTCAGGTATGGGCCTAGAGAGTTGTCTAAAATAATGGAGAAAATTATGTATGGAGAATACAATCACTTATACTCATTTCAAATGATATTATAGTAAATAAGGACTCAAACAGCCACTTTGAATTTAGAGAGAGACAGACAGAGACAACTTTTACTGAAATTGTTGTTGATTTTCTAGAAATTGCATAGCATTTTCAGTTGGTAGGACTAAACATTTGTTTGTATTGACAAAAGACGTTATAGTCCACGCTTTCGATGGTTAGGCGAGTGTTAAGGCATTGTGTGTAGTACCTTATTTAATTTAATTTTTTTCATTTTCCTTCTATATTTCTATCATTTTGTGTCACTTAGATCCGGGTCGGGATTCCAAAGATTTATGCATTTGGAATCGAAGAGCTGCTCTACAAATACGGAGTCGACGTTCACTTCCAGGCGCACGAACATTCCTACGAACGAATGTGGCCGGTCTACAATGATACGGCAAGAAAACAGCTTCATAATTACTCTAACATACTCTGCTCTAAAATGCACGAAGTTCCCATAATGTACTGTAAAAACTGAATTGTGAAGAGATTCATTAAGTTTACTGCAACATTAGGTGTATAACATATAAGAAAATAATGTTGAAAAGTTATAGTGGTGTGTAAGTTTATGGGGCTATTGTAGCTGCTTAACTGTAATTATAATTGGAAATTTTATTGCCCAATCTCACAAAAAAATATTGCACCACATGTTAGTTTTTAATTGGTGTTTGCAGTATGCCGTAGCTATTCGATTGCTTTATTTGTTTTAGGTGTTATCTGCCAGTATTTCTTTGCAAGCCTTTTACAGTGTACTGTACATTTAATTGTTGTAGGTTTGCAACGGAAGTTACAGTGAGCCATACAGAAATCCCAGAGCACCAGTGCACATTGTAACTGGATCAGCGGTAGGTACCTGCGTCAGATACAGCCAAAATCATCTGCTCTGTGTAACTATGGATTGAGTGCAGTGCTGTCCAACCTTTTTGACACCGTGAGCCGCAGAAGTAATAATTCTTGGTAGCTGAGTGCCGCAACAATAAGCTCAAAAGCAGTTATTAGAAGTAGATGGAAATAATTAACTGTTATGAAATTTAGTATGGTTATAAATCATAATGAATGCATCTTGGAAGCTGAATTTTGCTCACACATTGTCTGATAGCAAGCTAAGTTATGAACTAATTGGCTGTGCACGTAGGCCTAGTGTTGTGATTCTGTGTCATTTCATTTTCTCAATTTCTTATGGGAAAAATGTCACTAGCTTAGGCAGGCCACTTAAAATCAGTTCGAGGGGCCGCAGGATGGACAGCACTGGTTTAGTGAATGGACGTAAGGTAAGCAAAGGAAGTATCTGTGTTCTTAAGTTAAGCGTCACATTCATGTAAAGCACTGTCGTATGATTTTGAGTGAAATTTACAGTATTTGGAAGAGAACAGACTGTGTGGTCATCCAACTACTTCTAAATTGGGCCTAGTTTTATATTGCCAATGCGTTTGGTGTTGAGAAATAATCATGGGCCTCACCTCTTGAATTGTTGCTATGTTTTGTTTTGGATATCTATAATTGTCTGCATTGCATAGCTATGGTTGATCTGTGATTGCAGGGCTGCCAGGAAGGCGTTGATCCGTTCGAACGTCTGCCGTATCCATGGAGCGCCTTCCAAAGCGAAGATTACGGCTACACGCGAATGAAGGTTTTCAACGCCACTCACCTGTACATGGAACAAGTGTCTGACGATCAGGTAAGGTTATGACACCTATGATGACACGAGGACTTGGTTTTTCTTACCTGTAATCATCTAGGATAATGGAATGGATTGTCACTTGTGTTTCTACAGCTGCATACAATCATGGAATATCATACATAGGTAGTATAATGCAAACATGGGATAATGCATGTATAGGAGTAGAGAATAAAGAATAAATTAACTATCATACCTGCACTTGCCTTTACGTTAGAGTGGCCAAATGGCATTTTTGCTAAGTTGAGTTTTTTTCTGTTTGATCTCAACCCATTGTTTCTTATTATTTATGATGAGTATTGACTCTTAAATAATTAACAATGCTATTGTGTTGTAGAATGGCAAAGTGATTGACCACTTTACTATTGTTAAAGACAAACATGGAGCCGGTCTATACGACTGTCACAAGAGGCGTACGGGAGATTTCAGCAGTGGGGGGGCAAAGATTGAACTTCTGCCCGAAAAATATATCCGTCAAACCGTAAAAAAGTTGACAACCTTTTTTTAGTCATTCGGTCTGTGTTTGCCCGAAAAACCGGACTTGCCCGAAAGTTGATGACCTTTTTTAGTCATTCGGTCTGTGTTTGCCCGAAAAACCGGACTTGCCCGAAAGTTGATGACCTTTTTTTAGTCATTCGGTCTGTCTTTGCCCGAAAAACCAACCAGACTTGCCCGAAAGTGGGGGGGGAAATTGCCCTCCCTGCACCCCCGCCTCGTACGCCTATGGCTCGTACTAACACGGTGAAAACGTCCGAGATGCGATTGTTGCGAATCAAAGAAAACATCTCCCATGACTGTACCCAGATCTTTGATGCACATGTTTACGTTCTATATTCCTAATTTTCTGTTCTTACTTCATTCATTTATAGTTAGGAACTTTGACTTTAACCTACTTAGAAAACTTAAAGGGTTGAAAATGTTATTGACTTGTCCTGTTGTAACTTAACCGGAGAGTCTGAAAAATTGGCGAAACTGGCTAAGTCAAAATCCAAGATGCAGGCATAACAAACACTGGTTCCTCCTTATAATTATGGTATAGAGGCCGTATAATATATATTATATACATATTATATATATATACATATATAGTATATATAATATGGGTGTGTGTATCAAAGCATTACCAGGATAAATTCTTTTCTTGACCTCTCAAAAGGCTCTTTTATGCAGTTGTAAACTTTACCTAAAAAGTAGATGTAGCCTAAAAGTAAACGGAAAATCGCTATTTTTTTGCATTAAAATGTGTTAAAATTATGTAAAGACAAAACCACTGTTCTTATGCTAACAGCATATACAGATATATCCAATCGAAAATTGAATGTACACGATGTAAAAAATTGCAAGATATTTAAATTCTTTGAAATATGGAATCATATAATTATACGCATACATACGTTTACTCTTGCTTAACGCTGTAATGATGAGGATGCTGAAATTCATAGGAAATCAATAATAATCTTCGAATAACAATCTTCGAAGATTATTATTATGCTGAAATTCATAGGAAATCAATACAGCTTGTTATTAATGGGTTAACAGTTTTACTTACTATGCATCAGATTTGCATTTCTGTATGATCTTGCGCATCCTAAATTTTGTAATAATAATATAATAATAATTGTTCTGCATGCATATAAGAATTGCAAATGATTCTTCTGTTGTGATATATCGTTTATGCTTTACGGGCGGGTTAAGGCAAATTTGATGCAGTATTGAAGTAAAAATTCAAATGAAATGTACAGTATTGTAAGAAAGATTCCAGTGTTTTTAAAAAACAAGAGTTCTTCTCTTGCCACTGCATTTGGAAGAGCTTCGGACCAGATCTCGTTAAAGCATACCAACTGTTATTATATTATCGTGTACCGGTATTAATAATCCGATCTGTAATTGAAATTGTTCTATGTTCCAATTCATACGCACTGTGATTTTAAACACTGTTGATTGATATGCTGTAACGATATTTCTTAGATTGAATACTTTCTGCAACATGTTTAATTGTAATAAAAATGTTGAACTTTCATTTTTCATTGTTCAGTTGAGTGAAGCAGAATCTGTTGAATGTAATGATAGTTCAGATCTGGGGATTGCTCTGTCCTGAAAATGATAGATTCGTCACTTTAGGTTAAAATGGAAGATTACATCTATAGTACAGACATGCATAGTGAAACAATTACGATTATTGTATGACTTGTTACACTTGTACGTTCCAAAAGATGTACGTAATAAACACACAGGAGCTACTAAAAGCCATTGTATTACTAAGTACAATGTAATTTGCTATTGGTGGGCATCTTATCCGTTTTCCATCATTTTAAAAAGCGCCTTGTGCTTGGATGCCTGTAACTCGCAATCGCACACAATTGGAGTTGCTTGTGGTTTTGGGTATTTGCATAATTTGGAGTCACGGAAAAAATTTGTGTAAAAAAATCGTGGGCTCTAGTTTTCTTTCTCTTTCTGCGTCTTCTCATCAGCCTCTCTAGATTGGTCGGTATGACTTTTATGTCCCACTTGTTAGGATAATGTTACTCAATCCAATCATTTTCCAACTTTGAACCCTCCTTATGGTTTGCTCTTCCCTATAGTCTGAATGAGACTCTCCTGTCTGTGTCTGTCTGTCTGTCTGTCTGTCTGTCTGTCTGTCTGTCTGTCTGTCTGTCTGTTTCTTTCAAGCGGCTCTATGGAAATTACTAACTACATTACAAATGATGGAAATAATTACTGTGAGAGGTGATTCCAGAAAATACAGTCCACCATGGATTGGATGCAACAGCAGCAGTTTTCCTTTTACTTCTTTAGCATCTTTAAATACACCAAGTGTATTGATTCATCGTTACCAACACGAATCCTTGCTGGCATTACATTGCCCTCAATCGAAACAACCTACTCGTCAGAGCTGCTCGAGTCTTTCATAAAATTAATGTTCTCACCACAGCGGCCCCAGACATTGTTAGTAGCACATTGTTCAGAGCAGTCACTGAGTAACCAGGGAAGAGGGCGATTTAAGGCAAGATTTCGTGCAGTTTTGCGGTAGGGCAACGACCAGGTCAAAGACAATTACCAGAGCGTTTATTGCTTGTCATGCTGTAGCCGCGTAGCGCTTGGCTTTCGAGTACCGGTAGCGCTTTAGAAGTTTTGATGTTACGATTAGCGCCGCCTACCGTCTGGCAAGTGTATTTCTCTAATTTGATGCGGCGGTCGTTGCTAAGATTAAGTCCTGCTCTCAACTTTTAATTTAAGTTTTAGGTCACCTGAGTTTACGATTACGACTATTACAGTTTTCATCTATCGATACGACTCAATCCTAGTGCATCAGACAGTAAAGATTTTTCTGATAGTCGGCCTTCAAGTGGGTGCCGCCATTTTAAAGTGTGCGTCCTTTTAAAACTAGAACTTAATGGGCCAATGGCGTTATCGCGTTCAAGTTCCAGTATAGCGGATAAGTACGCGTGCACCGGATTCATCAGAACCTCAGGTACCTCGATACGAGTACAATACTGTTGTAGTACTCGAGACGGCGACTAAGTCTAGTCCCGATAATCGTACCTCGTTCAGCGTAATCTGATCAAAGGCCAACTAAATGGTTAAATAGATCTTTAAACGTCTGGTTCATTAATCTGGTTACCTCAACGGCTGCAAAAAGAACTGGGCCGAAACATCCGCTGAAGTGACGAGACGGATTCGTGTTTTGATCCAGTTTGATCCTTCGATCTTCTGCCGAGGATGAAGTCTTCGAAGAATGCAGAGATTTCGCCGAATCCGGTTACAAGCACGTCTTGGATTAATGCGGGTTTGTGGAAATAGACTTCTGTGCACTTGTTTTTAAGAAGTAAAATATGAAAACTAACGGTTACTGGCAGTGTGAGAAAAACCCAACAGATGTTTGTCGCTCTCGCTTACCGGTGTAGCTAACTAGGCCACTCCTAATCTGTATATGCATCAGCAAATATTTGAAGAAAATCAGTTGCATTACTTTATATTTGGGCTCCAAGTTTATTGTGGTATTTGGACTTTTCTCGTTGTAGCCACAAAAGACTCGATAAGTTTTGTACCAAAATTGCAGATATACAGTTCGGTATGAACACGTTACAGTATTGTGTCATTTCAGCAGAGCGATTGCTAAGCTATTCGCTCCCATTTTAAAAATCTATTCATATCCCATTTCATTAATCTTTTTCTTCTTTCCCTTCAGGCTAGAATTATTCCCTCTGGCCACTTGGATCCTTCTCCTCCACTTGTCTAAAAGCTTCTAATTGATGAATGAAGTGAATTTTAAATTTTATCAGATCAACCTGGAGATGTTTCGACATTAGCATCTTATAAGGATGGATACCATGACATTCTGAACGAGAGAAGACAGGATTGGGATTTCGGTTTTATGACACGAACCAGACAAGATGTACCTGTCTATAAATACCACGTTCCACGAACTCCAGCCGACATAAAGCAGCATGTACTGAATAGCGACAGAGTCAAATACACAGTCGAAAGGGTCTGTACTGTTTAATACATTAATAAGTATTAGGAGCATACTAGTGTAATATTAGCAGTGTAAGACATGTGGAGTGATTGACATAAATAGTATGCTTGCTGAATTTGTACGATTTATTTGCTTACCTGGATAGTTGCAGATTTTTAAGGTACAGTGATATATCCAACTATGTGCATGGTGACATGTGCTGTGTTCTTACACCATAGAATTGTCATTATTATTATTATTACTATTAGGATAAGTGTATGCTTCAGGGACTGATTGGTGATCCAAGATTTGATTTGGATAATAATTTTCTTGGTAGAATGGTGCACATTATTAGTTTTTAGAACCTAGTACCCGTGATGATTGTTGGCAACTTGAGCAAATTGTTGCCATTGCTTTATGCCTCAGATCTATTGCTACAGGACCTACATGCGTAATAAAATCACGATGAAATGGAAGGTACGGAAATATGCGCAGGCTTTTTGTTGATTTAAAAATGTGATTTAGAACCTAGCAACCGTAGCATGCCTAAGACACCTGTTTAACGTAACTAGTCATTTTGGTTGCCAAGCGCTGATGTCAGAAGGATGGATGGCTGAGTTTGTCACAATACGCTGATTAAAATTGTTTGATTCTGTGGATGATGTAGTTGATTGGCGAAAAGAAAGTGCCGAGAGAGGAATTACTAAAAGAAGCGGAAGCAATTCTTGACGAGATGGCTCATTCGCTGAACATGAACTCCGTCCGTAGCTTTGCATTCGTCCTCATCAAAGTCTTTAAGCAACTCTTCCAAAGGATTTACGTGAACGAAGAAGGCGTTCAGACGGTAAGGCTCAACTGCAGTGCAGTGGTGATACCGATAAACACATTCTTACACATAGATTTTTCCGCTTGATGGCAAAGACATTTGAAGATTTCGGTTTAATTAAATTAAATGCCCCACTTTGCAAACTCCAACTATAAAATCTATAATAATCTTATTCATTCATTCAAGTATTTATATAGCGCCTCTTCAAGGAAACTACTCAGAGGCGCTCCCGACTCTAGCACGGCCAAACAGAACAGTTTTTAAGTGGAGTCTTCTGTAACACTTTTATTGTAATGTGCTCAGCATCATTTGATTTATTGCTTGTAAGAAGAACTGTGATTTGAGATCAGTTCAAACTATTGCTTTTGTAGCTCCACAATTAGTATCCTGAGAATGGTCCGGCAAACTTATTGCAAATGCGTGGGGTTGTCATTTTCAATGTAAAAATGGTTTATATACGACATGTCTGTTTTTTTATCTGTTAGCTGCGTAAAATGATGCACGAGTATCCCGTTATTTTGATGCCGACCCATCGGAGCTACTTTGACTTTCTTCTTCTGTCATACGTCTGCTACCACTACGATCTGCCTCTACCAGCTATTGCCGCTGCAATGGGTTAGTCAGGCAAATGAGAGCATAACATCTAATTTCTTAAATTGAAATTTTAGAAACTTAAGAATGACATCTTATAAGTCTTTGGTTACAATGGGTGTCAAATTTGAAACGCATTTTCCATTAGTATTTCTTTTTTAGGTTTGAATTGTATGAAGTTGTCTGGTCAAGTGGCCAAAAGATCAACTGGTGAAATTTGGACGTCATTTCTGAGGGCTGATGTTTATAAGAGAATGTTATAAATGAATTCTGATCTTACTGCACTTGATTTCAAATGAACCCACTCATGATGATGTCTGTGGTGAAACCAACAATTTCTGCAGTGCCGTAACATGTCTCATTTCGTCACAAAGGCGCTTAATAAATACTAGCATCCACACAGAGGATGCATTCAAGAGTGAATCAATGAATCAGCCAACTGATGCAGTATGAAGAAATTTTTTATTACTATCACAAAGAACTTTTTGATATGACTCCTCACTCCTGGAGTTCGCTAGGTTATTTATTGCTGATCGACTTTAATGAGTTTGTGACTCTGCCAACACATGTAATTCCTCACATGAAAGAACTCTGAAAACAAGTCTGCCTGGCATCATTGCTATTTGTCGTGTATCTGACATTTATGACAAGTTGATGCTGCTTTGGTTGCAGACTTTAAGGGGATGAAGTTCTTCGGCTGGCTGCTTCGTCAATGCGGTGCGTTCTACATACGTCGGTCGTTTGGCACGGATTGGTTGTACTGGGCCGTCTTCACCGAATACGTACAGACGCAACTGCGCAACGGAGATTTTCCTCTCGAGTTCTTCGTCGAGGGAACAAGAAGTCGAACGAACAAGTCGTACATTCCAAAGACTGGTAATTAATCGACCTCTTTGTGAATCTTCTGATTGCAATCCCTCACTGAGTACTGTAGAGCAGCGGTTCTCAACCGGGGGTCCGCGGACCCCTGGGGGTCCACGGCGACGTGCTTGGGGGTCCGCGAGCAAGTCCTGAAAATTATATATTTCTGAGTTAAAAACGTAGAAACAGTCAAACAGATAAATTTTTGGTCAATTTTTCGATATTCCCTCTTTTCAATGGCGACATGAAACTAATAATACGCTGATTAATGACAAATTGATCTGCTTTAGATAGGTCGGTTTGTTTCAGTCTCTAGATAATATATAGGATAATAGAGTCGCACATTCGCAATAATGCGCCAAATGCGGAAAATTTTTATTGGGGGTCCGTGACCGTGGCCCAAAATTTAAAAGGGGTCCGTGAGTCTGAAAAGGTTGAGAACCACTGCTGTAGAGTACCAGATTGCTGTAGAGTACCAGATTACTGTAGAGTACAAGATTACTGTAGAGTACCAGATTACTGTAGAGTACAAGATTACTGTAGTTAAACTTTACGTAGAACTTCAAAGTATTTCTTAAAGATACTCCATACCAATACACCTCATAAAGCTCCTCAAGAACTTATATGGGAACCAGATGGCTGTGGTCAGGACAGAACACGGTGAAACTACAAGTTTCCAAATAAAGAAAGGAGTACGACAAGGATGCATACTATCGCCATACCTGTATAATCTATACGCTGAAATGATAGTGAGAAAAGCAGGCCTAGAGGAGACAAATGCGGGAGTGAGGATAGCGGGTAGGACACTGAATAACCTAAGATATGCAGACGATACAACACTGCTGGCAGGAAAAAAAGAGGATTTGAAAGCTATCATCAGAAAACTACAAGCAGAAAGTGAGAAAGCAGGATTGTTTTTCAACTTAAAGAAGACCAAGATCATGACAACAGAGAAATGGACAAGCTTTGAAGTGGACGGGGAGGAGTTGGAGGTGGTGACAAGTTTCTGCTTCTTGGGAGCCATGATAGAAAGCGATGGTGGATGTGACAGAGAGATACGACGAAGGATAGCTTTGGGAAAGACGGCAGCGATGGGGCTGGAGAAAATATGGAAGGATAAACACGTGAGCCTAATGACGAAGACAAGAATTGTAAAGGCAATGATATTCCCAGTGGTGCTGTATGGTGCTGTATGGATGTGAAACGTGGACAAAAACAAAGGCCTTAGAAAGGAAAATCGATGCTTGCGAAATGTGGATATGGAGGAAGATATTAAGAACTTCGTGGATTGAAAAAAGAACAAATGAATCCGTATTACAAGAGATCGGACAGTCAAGAGGGAATATGTCATTGGGACAGAGAGCGGCAAGGCAGAAAATGGCGTTCTTTGGACATGTGATGCGAGCAAACGGCTTGGAAAAGGAGATGATGTTGGCCTGCGGAGAGGGAAAAAGGAAGAGAGGACGCCCAAGAAGAAGGTGGATGGAAGAAATACACGAGAGAACAAAGATGAAACTGGAGGAATTGAGAGACGCGACGGAAGATCGTAACACATGGAGAAGGTTTATCACAGCGGTCGCTAAGGTTCCAAGAATCGACGGCACAAGGTGACAAGGTGACAAGATTACTGTAGTTAAACTTTACGTAGAACTTCAAAGTATTTCTTAAAGATACTCCATGACAGCAGAAACAATGTACAGTTCATCACTTTTTAGCTGTGAATAAGATGTTGTGTTTTAATAATAATTTTCTGACCAGGTAATTGAATCGTTATTGTTACCTGTGCAGGTATGTTGGCAGCGTCATTGGAATCCTATTTTAAGGCTGAACTTCCAGACACGATGATGATTCCAGTCACGATCAGCTACGACCGAATCCTTGAAGAAAGTCTCTATGCCTATGAACTGCTTGGGATTCCCAAGCCGAAAGAATCCACCTCGGTTTGTTCATTTCTTGCTTCTGAACGTTTTTGCAGCTGTTTTACAAGGGTTTTGGAATTTCCATCCTGTTTTTCTGATTTTTTTCATGGCTTGATTAAAAGAGTCATGGGGCCTTCAATATTTGGGTCCTTCTGGACTGTTGTTGTTTTTATTGTATTGTACCTTATTGTGTTTTGCTATACAGAAGAGCAATATGTATATAACAGCAATTGTTTAGTACCTTTCAGAAGCTCTTAGAGCTCTGAGGTGCCTCATAAAAAAACAAAAAGTTGAGGATTCAAGTCTTGATGAGGCACAAAGGTAGTTCAGGATTTCTCTTCAGTTAGCATATTGTTTGGGGAATCATTTGCAGAGTCTTATCAAAGTCGCTGATGCTTTCTCATTTACAGTCTGGTCTTCAGTCTATGAAACTATCATATGTTGATAGAAGAAAGGCTGCCTCTTAGGCTTTGTTTTAAAGTGACTGCTCTTGTTTTTGTTCATAGGGTCTCCTCAAGGCAAGAAGCGTTCTGGATGAAGACTATGGATGTGTTCACATCCACGTCGGCGATCCAATCTCGATCCGACAATTCTCGACTGGAAAGATCGATCGCGTCCTCCACTCTCTCGAACCAAGGTCAGCAAATTTTACTGAAATTGGGATTTCTCACTTTTTTCCGCCGTTCTTTTGTTCATTCATTTCGAGAATTTATATAGCACCTCTTCATCTTCAAGAGACTTACTCAGAGGATATTATGGATATCAAACTGGTACCTTCTGATTTGATTTTAATTTGAAGTTGAGGCTCACTTTGACTGAGACTTGTCATAATTATGCAGTACCCGAGTTCTGTGTGTGTATCTGGTTTTGTTATCTAGTTGAGTTTCTGACTTTGTCTTTGCTGACTGTTTCCGCTAGGTACATAAACAGCGTCAGCGGAGATGAGATGAAACTGATCAACGATTTGGCGTTTCACATCGTCAAGCAACAGCAGCGCCACCTCGTGATATCGCCATGGTCACTGATGGCGGCCATCTTGATGCAGAACCGCGAAGGAATTTCCGTGCGTCAGCTTGTCAAGGAAGCGGATTGGCTGAAGCGACAGGCGTACAATCTTGGAGCATACGTCGATTGGCCAGGTGAGATTCATGACTGATCAGGTGAGATGATTGACCAGGTGAGATGATTGACCAGGTGAGATGATTGACCAGGTGAGATGATTGACCGTGGGAATTGACGGGCATGATGAATACTGTAATTAATCAGTTCCAACAATGAAAGATTAGAGTGTAAACAGATATAATTATCAGAGCTATTTTGGGACAGGTGTTAGACTGCAGATTAAATTAGCATATAATGAATTTATGATTATACAAGATCAAGTGTTTGACTAGATTAAAGAAAATGATGAATTTTTCAGAATAATTCATTTTTAAAATTTATATGCTAGCCTATAATATGATGTTAAATGTCATTAGTACAACCATTATTTACATTAGAATAATGCACATTTCACTGAATGAATCACCAGTCATGAAATGGTCAGGTGATTTCATACTTAGCATTGTATTGAATGCCTTCCATTCATTCATTCAAGAATATGGTGCCTCTTCTAGGGGATTACTCAGAAGTGCTCCTGAGAGTCCCGACTCTAGCACAACAAAAGTATACTCACACAGTTGTCAGATTGCGATATCGTTAGACTGCATGTTTATTAAAGATGAATTGTTTTAAATTGTCATCCGATATTCAGGCGATCTTCAGACGGATGACGTCATCCGACGTAATCTTCTGCTGCACAAAAACGTTCTGACGGTTTCAAACGATGACATGATCGAGTTGAAACTCGTTCGACCGAGTCACGTTGCAAAGCCGATCAAAGATGACATCCTGCTGAATGCGGCGACAAACCTCATTCTTGCGTCGTATCGCAATCAAGTGACGCATCTGTTCGTGCGCGTCGCTATGGTGGCGCTCTCGGTCAACAGCTGCTCCGAGGAGACCATGACCATCGGTAGCTATTAGTATTCGTTAGAACTGATTAATATTCATTAGCTATTAGTATTCGTTAGAACTGATTAATATTCATTAGCTGTTTAGTATTCGTTAGAACTGATTAATATTCATTAGCTGTTTAGTATTCGTTAGAACTGATTAATATTCATTAGCAATTAGTATTCATTAGAACTAAGTAAAAATATTCACTGGCTATTAGCATTAGTTAGAACTGATTAAACTTCATTAGCTATTTCTGTTTGTTTGAACTGATTAATATTCATTGATTTATGCATATTCATTTATCATTGAATATTATCATTGTGGAGATTAATATTGGTATTGGTTCGTATATTGGTATTCATAGTTTTGATGATTGCTTAATTTCTTCACTTGTATATGTTGCATATTCAGTAAGCTTAGGGTATTCGTCAAGAGTTCAAGACCATACGATTATTATTCAGCAGATTTAAAACTATTTATTTGAGATCTTTCTTAATTAACGATGATTTGTTATTTTTTTTAAATTAGCAAACAGCGAATTATAATCATTTCTGTTGCACTGACTTATGTATTTTACTGTTTAATTTTTCAGCACAGCTGTATGGCAAGTACAGCCTTCTGCAGCAAATGCTATCCAGAGATTTTGTATTCCAGCCAGGTCAGACAAAACAGGTAAAGTAACTATTCCCTTGCTTTCCAATTCCTTTTTGTGCATTTGTTGAGTAGTGTGAGCTAATAGGTTGCAATGTTTCAGCTAAAGATGTTTTGGCTTCTTCTGATCCAGGTCTCTGTAGAGATATAAGGATGTTCATCAGTACTAGGTAAAGGTATTAATATTTACGAGGATATATTAATGTACATGAATAATATTGAATATTCATTATACATTTGTTCATGAATATTCATTATACATTTGTTCATGAATATTCATATGCATTTGCTGTGTTTGACACTGCAGGACTTTGACCAGGCCGTGCTGTCGATGAAACATTCTGGTGCGTTGGTTCTTATGGACGGCCCCCAGGACACAAGCAGTGTGAAGAACGCGAAGGAAGACGGCCGCATCGTACTTGTTAAGAAGTCGTTCAATAAACACACAACGTTCTACAGCCAGATGTTTGAACCGTTTCTGCTTGCCTACTGGGTGCGTCTCCGGATGTAACTTTTTGTGCTACCTGATTTATGCAGTCCAGCTCGTCTGATTTAAGTGACTACGGAGAATGACTGTGACATAATTTAGGTAGCCTATGAGAATAACTGACCTATTAGGTAGCCAACCAGGTTTGTCGCTAGATAGCTAAGGGAAATAATAGAGAGCTCATTTATGGTTCCAGACTGGTCTGCTTAGTTTTCCAAGGGAAATAGCTGCAATGTAATTTAGGTAACCGAACAGATCTGCATGCACGTATATTGATGCTTAGCACCTCAAATTCACATTTCAGTGTGACCTTGCACACATAAGAAATTTATGTACCGTAACAAAATAATAATAATAATAACTTAGCTAAAGAAAAAATAACTGCAACATGAGTTAGAATTATCAAGGGGAATAACTGCACCACCTGGGTTAGATAGTAAAACAATGTCATGTTGACTTAAGGTAACCAATTGACCTAATTTATGCTGCCAAATTGGTCTGCACTGGCAGCAAAGACAAATAACTATAATAATACTGCTGATAACAAAGCTGCTCTGCATTGAGTAGATATGGGATAAGTAAGTAAGTGAATATAATTCTCTATTTATCCAACTTCATAACCATACAAGTTTTTGTTTACACAAAATTACATATCCTAGAGCATTCTTATTAAAAAAGTTTTTCTCATTAAGTTGTCCGCCCGTGGAACAGTTTAGTCATGTGGTATGGGACGCATGGAATATTGGAGTGTCTTTATAGGGTGGAGGAGTGGCTTTAGAACATGGCCTGTGACCTTCTTAAAGGAACCAAATGAAGTGCGTGTCGTTTCTTCGTAGGTCGTCTGCCAACATCTGTTGTCGCTTCCCGTTGACGTGCACGGTCGACCGTTGCCAAAGCGACCGAAGGACCTGACGAAAGATGTCCAGCGTTTGGCAATTCGTCTGCTGGAGGAGAATGCAGTGAAGCATTACGAGATCCTTTCACTCGATCTCATCAACAACGGCATCTTCATGCTTATGGACCTTGGATCAATGTACAAGGACAAGAGGTAATAGTGCTACATAATTGCCATTGTTACTCTCTTTGTTCTTCCATTTTCTAGAATTCATTTATAGATTGCACAAGTGCTTTTTTTTGCTTGTCGGGAGCAACTCTGATAGGGATCGAGAAGGGGCTCTAATATGCCGCTCTATACAGTGCTTAAAGTGTGGCTGGACGGTCATGGACGGCGTCCACACACTTGTTTTAAAATCTGAAACACTGTCCTGCCACTTATTGGCCAGCACAGCTAGGTAAGGTAAAGGCGTCCATGCATTTCTTTTGAAAGGTAAGGGGCATCCAGGCACTTATTTTCCACACTTTAAGCACTGGCTCTATATAAATTTTGATGGATTGAGTGGCAAAAGTTCGTTTAGTAGTTGGAGACTGATTTGTGATAATGGTCATCTCCTTTTGCCCAATTGCAATTTTTGGATATTAGATGAAAAATGTGTTTAAATTTTCAACTGGTGGGATTTGAAAGTAGCAAATTATGGATTTGAGTAATCCAGTGTTTGTAAGCTTCTTCTAAATGCCTTCTAGTTGTGATGGTAGGCATTTCATCAGATTTGATTGGTTCTAAATTTTCAGCGTTGGGTTTGTTCAGATCATTCTCTCTTTTGTAAGATTACTACATTATATAGATGAGAAAGCCACTGCAGAGGATGCTCTAAATATGCTTTTACATACTGTCTAAGCAGCAGCATCGATTTGAGTAATTAATCCACTCGATTAAAAACTATGTTTAAAGTTTGCAAACTCATGTGATCTTCTGTCTAAAGGTTTTTTTTGTTTGTTGTTGCTATAGGAACAATGAGATTTGGTTGTCTCCAAACAATGTTGCCGTGACAACTGTTGCAGACGAAATCGGTAAGAACCAGGTTTTTTTAATGATTGATTCATTGATCAAATTATCGGCTTAACTTCTTTCTTCTCCGCATCAGGACTGCCAATCCAAACGCTTTTCCTGCATAGGTCCCTTTTTATGAATGGACTCAACCATCAGAGCGCTCCTCATCTTTCTCTCACCTCAAATCAACTGCCTTCTCTCTCGGGATCAGTTGCACTGGGAGAGGCTTTTGCTGACGGAAGCACTTTATAAATGGTCATATTCAATGCAATACAATTATTTTTTGATTGATTGATCATATTATTGATTGAACAATTGATTGCGTTAATGTATTGTTTTTTGCTTGATTTACAGGGAGTTACATCGAGCTGCCTTCAATTCCAATCAGCAACTTTACATCAACTGGTCAACCACTTGTCATGCAAGCGAAACTCTAAAGCTTCATTTCATCATCGTCCAATATCCATCCATTCGTTCGGCTGCCTCTGTATCTTGTCATAGCTTTCAAAATTGTCAACAACCCAGCAATGTACTGTAAGACTGATGTAATGTAAATTTATGCTTCAGCTCTATAAAATGTTCATTCAATGACGACAAAGACGTTAACACAGATTCTTTTGAATTAAGGTGATGTACGGTTATTACGTCACAGATGTGTACTGCGGTTTAATAAACCTCAGAAAAGTTTTTCTTAGTTTGTTTAGTTTAGAGCAGCATGTATTGGAATGTTTGTACAGAGACCAGGGCTGTAGTCGAGGGTACATGCGGGTGTATAGTGTGTACTAACCTCACAAATATTTATGTTTGATATACCGGAAAATGACATGCAGACCGGCCTATGCAACTGTAGAGTGTACTCCTCTCAAATTTTGCCACTGCAGCCCTGACAGAGAGCCTGGTAAAAGCGCCTGAAAGATGCAATCCAATGAAAAATTAATTTATGATGTATGATACATGCGATTCATGTTTTACGTGATGCACCACGTTTGCAGCCTAAAACAGGGAGGTCGAAACACAAGGTGAATGTGTTGGGGGGGGGGGTTGTGTGTTAAAACTGCATCTAACATAATTTTTCTGTTTCGTAATGAACTTATCCTGTTGCCTTGGCTGAAAATAAAGAAAGGAAGTTCTAATATTTTGCAATTTTTACAGACAAATTAAAAAATTAAAGGTTGCTGTGCACTAGAATTAATCAATCACCTAAAGTTTTCATGCGTCAAAACAATTCCGTTTTAGACAAATCACGAAGTTGAGGTGTTTCAGGTTTTGTGCAGATTTTGGCCTGAGATAAAAGTTTAAAACACTTTAATTTTCAGCGTATATTCAACAATCCATTTGCGTTCTGGAATTTTAGTGGTGTTTCTCACACATAATTTTAGTCTTCTGAAACTACTGTAAACCCTGTATTTTATGTGCAACTTTGCACATGTGATATTAGAATTTAATTTTGTTCACATTTAACTACGTTTCTGAGTATAGAGAGGTTGAAGGGGCACTATAGAAATGGAGAAATAAATAATTTAAAAAAACAAATAGTGCTTCAGTTATTTTAATCAGCATTGTGTTGTATATTCGCTTATTCATGTTATGAACTAAGCATAATTTCATAAATATGTCAATAATGCCATTGAACTGTTTTAATATTGTAACTACAAAAGGCACAAAATGTAAGATATCAACAGGAATGTGAAAATTAGAATTTTAAACATTACACTTTGCAGTGATGCAATTGCACAAGTTTTAATAATCACAATTTGTTAAATAATTACGGTTCAGCCCTGTTATGAAAAATAACAAACTAAAAACGACTTGTACAAGGCTCTAGGTTGATCAAATAACCATTAAGTTTGTAGTAGTTAGTAAATAGGTGGTTCCAACAACAAAAATTATAACAACAGTAAATACTCATAAAACAAAACAATACCAACAAGAAACTATACAACTTCAAATTCAAAAAGTTGTCTTAAAACATTTTCCAACACTTGCAAACTGTACAATATTAAGTTACTTGTATAAAAATATATATATGTAAATAGACTGAATTCCAATCACCTAAAACTCTTAACCTTTTCACAAATCAACTCAAAATTACGCATCCAACAAACCATTCCACAGTCAGTCTGCCTTTTGCCATTTGAAGCACGTGGCAGTTAAATTGGTCACAATTATCGACATATTACCAATTTACCATGCCAACCTTTTCTGCAAAATAAACAACAGCAGTTCAACATTTGCAGTAAAAGTACCTTTAAAGCAACGGCATATGCTCATAAGAATGTTCAAAATTTTGGTATAATTACACTTCCTATATATGCCGGGGCAGAATTATTCTTTCAGGTTAGCAACAGATTAAAAAATATCTAGGAAATCTGCTCACGCACTCCTGCGACTGAAACTGACATTTTTGTGGCCCAGTTTTAAATCATTACAGATTGCATTCAATATAGTGTCAGCGTGCAATTTCAGGAACTCCATCAATACACACACCATCATCCAACTCAGTCCAAAAGCAAAAAAACAGGTTCAGGAATTCTTAACAATACAAAAGGTCACAAGCAACAACACTTAATTAAAGGAATTAAAATATATTTCCAGAGTAGAATGCAAACTTGCAGGACAGCATGCACCTTTTCATCAGAATCTTTTTTCAGGCAGCATATGATCTAATAGTAAAATGAAAAGGGTATTATCCATTGAAATGTTCATGTTCACAGTACACAAGTTTTAGTTGACATTGAAGTTGCAGATAATGCAGAAAGGCTCAAATCGTCGACAAAATCATTTTCCAAAATAGTAAAAATTGGATCTGCCTTCATTCTGATTTATAGGAAGCATTATAGGTAAGTTTCTCAAATACATAAATATTCAACAATACAATCTCGCTCTAGGACAAAATTCGAATCGACACTCATATTAGTTTGTAAATAAGAGCAAGATGTCGTCAAGGCATTCTGAGAAATCAAATCTCGTTTTGGATTGCCAATCCTATCTCAACCAGTGCAGTTGTACATCATAATAATAATAATAATTTCATGGCCCAGATCGGTTAATTGCACTCCATCCACAGTTAATCTAAAAATACACCTAGTATTTGCATGTCCTCTTGAGCAATGTATTTACTTTAAGACAGTCATATATTTACTTTCATTATGTACAGCAATTACAGGAAATGTCCGCTATGAGCAAACAGTGTTGTTGAAATTATTGCAAGCATAAATTGTCTGCTGTCAAAGCGCAAACAGTGTTGCTTGCTATCAGATCTTTTTTATCTAAATATTACAAACAGCCACAACCACAACAATACATAGGTATCATGAATGCACTTCAGTATCCAACAATTGTTGCTTGGGTTGTAGGCTTGTAGCATCATTGGTGTCTTCTGCCATGTCCAAACATTACATTTAAGAGTCTCAGTTTTACAGATATGTCAGTGAATTGAAAATGTCATCAAGTTGTCAGATTAAGTCTTTGTTGTTGGAATGTTTGAGTCTGCTTCAAGATCCGCCATTGCTGTCGTCTGTTCTTAACGCGCTTGTGAGCGTTTTCGATTTCTATCGTGTGAGTTGCCATAAACCAACCGCGTCTTCCATCGCGAATCCTCTGACCTTCGTACCATCCTGCGAGAGCAACAATCGACAACAGCAATTCAAATACACTTCAGAAATGCTAATTTTTCTGAAAGACAATAGAATCAGAAGAGACCTGCTAAAATTCAGAAGACTTCTATGCAACTTAGAAGGGGATGAAGACGAGGAGGAGAGGGAGGACAAACATTTGGTACAACACCGACTTAGGACAAAAAAGACACAAAAAAGAGCAAAGACAAGATTTCCCTTATTTTAATAGAAGGGTCCTCTGAAACACAGCAGGAATAAAAACCAGGTCTTGACATCATATCCACAACAAGAATGTTGATGTTGGCTTTAAAAACCCAATTGAAAAAGATTAGAGGGTATTTTGTTAAATTGAGAAACAAAGTAATTTATTAAATTAGTGTTTGATAAGATGAGAGGGTAGTTTGATTAATTTGAGATTTAGCAATGACCAATGGACTTATTCTGTAGCCATGGTTTTGTTGGAACACTTATTAATATTAATTATTATTAAACTGTCATTTATAACGTGCCTAAAAAAAAGAATCTTGCACGAAAGCACATAAGAAAGCAAGAAGCTTTCTTGACGTGGTTCAGTGGAGCTATATAAATTACTGCAATGAATGGAAGAATGCGATGATCAGTTAATACCATCTCGAGTTTTTCGTAGAACATCGACAATGTCCGATTCCTCCAAAGCGAGTTCATCTGGTTCACTTGGAACAAACCTCTGAATAGTCTGAACCTGAGGACAGTCTGTCGGCACAAAACAAAAATGAGATTTAACAACATAATTAAATATTAAATTACGTGCATGAGCAATCAAAACAGATCATTCCAGCATCACGTGCACTAAGAAATATTTCACAGAACTATTAATTCTGCATGTAACTCGAGACGAGCACCAGATGTTACACAGGGCTGAAGTAGGGTCAGAACTTACTCAGTGCTAGTACTGGTAAATCGCAAACTCAAGTGCAATAATTCATACCGTGTATTTCGTAGATAGTGTCGTCTTGCTCGTTTTGAGATGATGGATCACAAGCTTCTACCCAACGCATTCTGTCATTCCTGTTGCAAATTTAAAATAGCCCACTGGTCATCAATCTTACTTCAAATACAATTAACAATTTAACACAATATTATGAATAACAGTTATGGATGCAAAACTTTAAACTATTCAAGTTTTACATTTCCCTTTAGTACTTGAAAACGTATAGCATCTATACGTATGTTTAATTTCTTTTAAAACCTTGAAAAACAGCTCTACAAATTATAATTACTGACAGCAATATTACATTATTAAAAAATCGAAGCAATCATGCATAGCACATTCTCTAACACAGGCAAAACTTTCACAGAAGCTTCAGCAGAAGCTACCCTCAAATGTTGCAATCCATTCACTGAATAGTTATAAACAATGCTTTTAGTAGCTGGCTTAACAGCTAAGTAGTTAAGTCAACCTTATGGGGCATGTGGGTATTAAACCCATGTCCCTCTGATTTTCATGTCAGTGTGCTTTCCATTCAACCATCTCCCCACCCCTCACCACAGAGCTTTTGACAGCTGACTAACAGATGGTAATAAAATGTTCTGATGTACGTAACCATTCATACATGCTTTGCACGGTTGCCAAAAGGTGGTATATAATGCCCTGACATTCATAATTTCATGCAATACTTTCATCATGCATTTTGGCTTTTATGAATAAACAAACACTTGAATACTTTCTTTCGCTGAGATGCTGCTTTTAAACCAACTCTACGATCGTAAATAACATGGCAGACATATAATAACTATAATTACTAAGTCTGAAAGCACGAACAACATGATCAGAAAATTTATGATGATGATGATGACGATAATGGTGGAAACTCACTCAGAATCACACGCAAGCACCATTCTGGTGTCATCATCAAACACTTCGAGGCTGAAGAGAAAGTTGCAACCCTGAGGCGTGCCGCCTGGTAAATACGTCTCCACGTTACTTTCATCTATCATCAGCACTATGAAGTCACGCTTCACCAAAGCTTTCGTCACCTCAAAGTGATTGCTAAGAGAAATTTCAAACACAGTACAACAATGATAGAATACAATTACGGTACATAAGCAAAAAAGATAGGTCTAATATGTAAAAAGTCGTACCTCTTGAGGACCCTTTCATCTTTGGTTATCATTCCCCCACAGAGTTTTCCTTTAGCTCTTTCATAGAATATCCAGAAGGGACTGTAACTCCAAATTTTTCGGTGACCTTTCCTTATGTTCCTGAGTTTTAGGTGACCTTCCCACTACTGATGATCTTTTTAATTCCAAGTTTTATCACAACTTTTCACTCAACAATTTTATTCGTTCATTCAGTGCATAAATTTATATAGTGCCCTTTCCTTTTAAGAAGCCTATTCAGAGGCGATCGCAGTCCAGAGACAGCTAAAAATCAGAAAGACTTGAGCAACTGTTAGAAAGCAGGAAAATGATTCCAAGGTAGTAAGCGTAGAAATTTTAATAGGCACTCATTGTCTATTCTTAGGGCCAACCACATCTATGTGCCTTCCAAATATCGACACACTACGTAATATTTCATAAGATGCAGAAAAAGAGGTCTTACAATGTCCTAACCAGGCGACATAAAACTGCTAAGTTTTAAATACACGGAGAACTTAAATAGATATGTTCTGTAGAAATGCTGACTTCTTTTTCTTCGCAATCAGAAGTAAATCGTTGAAAACGAAGAAATGCACGATGCTGCGGTCCTTCAGAACTTTCAGCTGAATGTTTTTCAGCAGACGTTTTGTCCTTGCTTCCGGCGGTTTCTCCGTTGGTTTGATGTGAACAAGAGAACCTTTCTTTACAAGACGACGATTCTGAGATACAATCGGTATCGTCTGAAAGTCAGAAAAAACAAATAAATAACGTACAGTAACAAGAATGGAGCAAGAGAGGAGAGCAAAACAAGCAACATTCTGGACACCGGAGGGAAGACGTGGTAGAGAGAGGCCGAGGAAGAACTGGATGGAGACTGTACGGGAGGATTTGCAAGGTCTGGAGATGACGTGGAATGATGCTGTCGAGGTGGCGATGGATAGAGTGGAATGGAGAAGCTGCGTTGCCCGATGTGCAGAGCTGCACGGGAAGGACTAAGGTCTAAGGTACAGTAACTTATGTAAAAGAAGCGCCTGTGCTGAAATTCTAAAAAAATTAGTTTTAAATTGTGTTTACCATTACTCAGCTTGAGAAGTGCTTACCCATGTTTAGCACCGTTTAAGGATCTCTTACGTGAGCTTCATTTGAAAATTTAATGCCTAAATCGAAAATGGATTAGTTTGAGAATTCTTGAGAATATTCTACATTGATGAGAATAAGATTGACGTACGTACCCTGCCATATCTTTTAAACTGAAGCAGATGACTGAGTTCATTCAACTGTTCCAAGTTCTCCATCAGGCGCGCTCTCTCGTTGCATTCCGTCAGAAGCTACGAAAATTTCACAAAAATTAGCAATTGATTTCGATCCAGCGTGAAACAAACACAACCACAGCCAGAAGCATTGTAAGCTGTATTTAGATTTATGTAGTGCCATTAAATGGTTACAAGTCAACACAAGTCAACAGTCGAAGATGTTAAGCAATTCTCCATTATATGTTTAGCTACCAATTAACTGGTCAGTCTAATTTCAATCAAATCTTTCTTGGAAACCATATCAATTTTATTTCATAATTCATTTGCATATTCAATTTAATCTCCAATGTTGACTCTTCTGACATTTAACATCATTTATGGTAGCGTAGAGAGAGAGAGAGCGCCTCTGTTCAGTTTTCAGAAGCAGTGCAATATAAATCTCCTTAATAAATAAATAAAATAATTTAATGCAAATAACAGTATAAACATAAGGTCAGCACATCCTTATCTGATGCACCAGACAAGTGTGTGTGTGTGTGTGTGCAAATAATCTGTCCAGGACCATTACACAGAATTCATAGAGCAAGCCAGAACCCACAATTGTCGAATTTTTGACCCAGAATGCTAATGAATAGAAGATCGCACTTTATTCAAACAGTGCAAGCTTTTTTCATTGTGCGTCTTACCATCTGGAATGGCCTCCCATTAGCCTTGCGATTCATGCCTAGGCTAAACTCGCCTGCTTTCTATAAATCACTCAAAGCCCGTTCTTCTTTTTTAGCTTTGGCTGAGTAGGCCTTTTGAAGAGGCGCTATATAAATTTTCAAAATGAATGAATGGATATATCCAAAAAAGACCATCAAAATAGTAATACAGGTTGCACCTTTTCTAGAGTCCACAAAAAGATTACAGTGATATATATTTCTCATGCCTTTCTAGAGTCTGATAAAAAATATTTTTCTAACTTTTTGAAAGACTGTAAGACATTCGTTGATATCGTTGACGACCGAATCGCCGAGATTGATTCCGCGCAGAACTGCGTCGACAAGAAGTGGGATTCGTGTGATCCGCTGCATCGGAAGAACAAGGAAGGACTGGAGCTTCAGACCGTTCACCTCTGCAGCATCCTCAAGGTCGGTCAGCTTCGATCGAAATTCCGGTTTAGCACTGTCAAGAAAAACATCAATTGGAAAGTGTTCATTAGAAAAATCAATGATCATAGAAATTGTGGCAGACTAAAAAAAGGTGTTAAATCATTAGTTGAAAGCATTTAGAATGATTAGAACATTGATTATATGATTAAATATTGGATTGACCAACTCACACTGAATCAACTCAACAACTTACATCTGAAATGAAACAACCAAATCCATTGACTCTGTACACTGAACAAAAATGTACAACTATATCTCTTTTATAAACATTGCACTGGTGGTTGCTTTAAATGAAACTGTCACTAAGACAGACTAATGCCTTACTGCTTGCTTGATTAACTGCTTGATAAACTGATTGCTTGATTGAGCGTTTGATTGATTGACTAACTTGAGTTCTGCAAGCTTTCGTTCCTGGAACGTGGCGTTCGTCAAGTACGGAATGTAGACAGCGTAGTGTTCCTCAGCGACAGTCTTCAATGTTCGACAGATCTTTCCAGCATCCAGGATCACATTCTGCTTCCAGATCATCTCCAGTTCCTGCAACGTTCTACAAGAAACAGCCTCTGATGAATGGACAGCTACTAAGAGCATGTAGTCTAGCTAGTTAGATTCTGAGATCACAAATTCTAAAACAGTAAATTCCAAAGGCAAGACTAATTTCAAGTCCAACATTGCAAACTTGAAAACAAAATGTGATTTCCAGATCTATGATTGTAAACATATGAATCTTAATCATAATCTCCAAATTTCTAAAGCACCACTTGAAAGTCAAGTGCAGGGCACCAGCTTATTCACAAGCACATGAACAAAAAGAATAAATCACTGATCCAATACTAAATTCCAAAACCAAGATTCTAAACTTGAAAGACAAAAACCATATTTTTCACAACTCTAAGCTAAATCAAAATCAAGACCAAATATCTCAAACAGAAACTATAAAGTGTATAAAAGTTTCGAAGCTATTATTCTCGGAGCACTTACATCTCCTAGAAATAAACCCACAAACTCCATCATACCTGCAATAAAGATAGATCTATAGCAGTCCTTACCTGTTACTGACGGCGATGATATTTGTTACGTTGGAGAAGAGATGTTTGTAGTCATTTTTTGTGATTATCGCAGATGTCGGAGGCTTGAAGAAAGGACTCTCCATAAAATGATTCTCAAGCAGCTTCAGGCTCTTCAGGTAGGACGCCTCGGAGGTGATGATTTCAAAAACGCACTGGAAAAATTGCACTTCAAATGATTACAATCGTTGTAAATCATGGACAACCAATGTCTATGACCACTTCACTTTAGCGGATGGAAAAGGAAGAGGGGAAGGCCGAGAAAGAACTGGAGGGACACGATCTCAAAAGACCTCACCGATGGAGGACTGACGTGGGAGGAGGCTGTCAATGCTGCTCAAAACAGAGAAGAATGGAAGACCTGTATCGCCCAATGTGCACACAGCACGTGGATGGACTAAGGTCACTTTAGAAGGCTTTTAATAGCAGTAATTGCAAATTCATCCATTCATCTATTCAAGGATTTATATAGTGCCCCTTCACATCTACTATTCAAGACTGCTTGAAAAGCACAGTTTTAAGATGAGCATGAAGATTCAGAGTGGAGCTGGGAACAAGCTACCTATCAACTATGGATAAGATTTGTTCATTGGACTGCACGAGTCTGCGTGGGTGAACCACAAGTTATTCTTCTAGTTTTTTGTGCACTGTCAATTGTTTACTGATGCAATTGTTGTTCATCATGACATTTAACATCACATATGCACATGCAAAGCGAGCACCTCTGATCAGTTTTCAACTTAAAATGGCTCTATATAAATTCATAATTACAATTACAAGACTCTTCTGGTCCATTTTTAGAAGTCAGGGAATCCCTATGAATTGCTATTTCTCCAACCTCTTGATGCTTCCTTTCCTGCGAAGACAGCCTGTCAAGTACGCCACTTCTTTTCACCTGTCAAAATTTCAATATTACCGTTACAACACGACAATGAACTTGCCTACTTAAAAACTTCTGGCAATATTGTTTACAGTAACAGTACTCAAACAAGCAAATAAAATTTTCCATAACACAATTTTCTGTTCTTACTTCATTCTGGCGTAACCTAAGAATATCTCATCAAATCTAATCTACTGGAAATCATGCGGAATCTTATCTGACCCTACCAAACCAGATCTAACCAAACAAAGTTTAGCCTGACCCAATCTACAGTATCCAAATCTAATCTATTAGTGAGCAAGTAAGTAAGTATGTAGAATGTACTTTACTGAACCGCATGCAAATGCACTGCGGGAATATCGAACGAAAGCAATCTAAAAGCACGTACAATCGCAAAAATAATTAATCCTAATATGCAATTACAAAACATAGTTAAACATAAACATAATAATTAACAGTAGTACAAGCAGACGTATCGTCACACAGACCTGCGCTGTGTCGGACCAATATCGTCTGAGACCAGGACCTGATGGAAGAAGGTTTTCCACTGTAGTGACGAGATCCAGCTGAACTGTTTCACCCATCCGCTTCTCCGACGTTCTTTGCAGCATCGAGGTCAGAATTGTAGTGTAATCTTCATACTCAACATCATCGTAATCATCATCTGAGAAAAATAAGAATTATATGTGATTGTTGTGTAATCTTCATACTCAACATCGTCGTAATCATCATCTGAGAAAAATACGAATTATATGTGATTTTAAAATATATTTCTAAAATATATTTATATGTGATTTAATTTGTACCTTTTATTACCAATTATTACTTCAATGCATAATAATGATGTTTTTATGTCCCATTACAAGTGCATTCATATGTGGAGTAATAAAGAAAATACTTATTTGCTAACTCATGTTACTGCCAACAAGACAAAAGCGAAGAGTAAAAGCAAACATGAGATGTGGACATATCGAAAGTATTTTTCCAATATAGAAGGACCAATTTGTCAAGGAGATTTCTAGGGTCATGACTGGACACTTTTTACTTTCTTGGTAATGCGATCAAGTCTAATCTAGTCATACATACAAATACATCCACAGTGTCCATCATACATATTTACATATGCACAACACACACAAAGACACAGGTACATGCACACATACACTCACGTACAGTACACGTACAAGTACCTTACTTTACCCACTTGACAACTGAGAGCTGCTGGAAGGCTAAAGAAGTGGTAAAACCAACCATCCATAGATTGCTCCAAGACGTCACGAACAACTGCATCCCGATGGTAAACCTGGTAGAGCGGTTCATCGGCGTATAGATCCGACATGCTGAAATATTCCGGATCATCGACGTGCGTCTGGAACACTGAGTTCTGATTAAATGAAACGTTAAAACAACCAATGAATATAAAGTAATAAAATCATCAAATCTGATTCAATTAACTTTTGCCTCAGGACCAGAATGAAAGTCATTTCATCTGACATGACCCAATTCTGCTTAAAACCTAACTTTATTTGACATAGTCTCATGTAAATTAGTCTGAAGTGGCCTAAGTTTGTTTGACCTGGCCTCATTTAATTTAATCTGACCTAACCTAATTTTGTTTGACCTGGCCTCATTTAATTTAATCTGGCCTAACCTAATTTTCTTTAACCTGGCCTCATCTAATTCACTCTAACATGACCTAAATCTGTCTGACCTACTCAAATCTGATTTAATCTGACCTAATTTCATGTTCACTAGACACAAATTGGTCTAGTCTTAGCTGCAACACAAAGAACTACTTTGCTCTTTAAGTCAGATTTTGACTTAAATCTAAACAGAAATTCAGCAATGCATGTTTTAGACCTGGTTTTCTTGCCTTTAAATAAAATATTTCTTAAAATATATTTCAATAATATTTTGTGCCCAACAAAAACAAAAACGAGAGAGAACGGACAAATAATACAAAAAACGTTGCTCACCAAAACAAACCTTAACAAAGGAAATCGAAAGAAATAAGATAAATAAACGAAAAAGACTTACATCTTGATTCCAAAGATCCTCAAAAGGTGGTTGGCTGTCTCTACTGAAAAAGAAACAACAATTAAAAATAAAAATATTGATTTCTGAACCACTATCATCATAATGCACAAGACTCCATGAGACGACTACATCAAGCAAATCCAGAACCAAAATCCTATATATAATTTGCGATACAATATGCTATGCAACTTAGATAACTATGGTAGACATTCAAAAAAGAAATCACTACAGTAAATTATAGATGTTATTAAAACTGTGAAAAATAATCACTCACTGCTAAAAACTTAATTTCTGTGGTCAATGCTATGAGTCTCTTAAGTCTTTCAAGTACCCATCAACCACATTTTACAGCACTTATTCAGAAGAACCGGTACTTAAGAAATTTGATTGTATCGGACTTCGCATTCTCATGTTGCATATGATTCGCATTTTAAAAATAAAAAAGCCTGTAACTGAATATGCCTTAGATATACATTCAAAACTTCAGAACTTATGCATGGACAGTTGGACACTTCACATACATAATATGCAATGCATTTATTTGAACATTTATATATTGCCTTTAATGGATATTAAGATAGCTGCAAATTTAAAATAATTGTTAATGTTACTAAGTTAATAACACAAATGTAAACAAAAACATGGAGTTGTTATTAATGTTAACCTTTCAACCGCCGGCTGCTCTTTACTCATCTTCAAATATCCATTTTCATTGAGTGGAAAAGGGAGATTCAAACCCGGCTTAGGTGGAACGTAACCATCAGCTGAAAAGAAAAACAATTTAACAAAGCATTTAAAATTCGTCCATCCATTTATTACCAATAGATGTCATTTTCAATACCAGAACAATGAGAACATGTAATATCATCTGACTTAAGAAGATCAAGAAACGTAACGTAAGACAAGATGAAGCAAATTATGGTAATGTAATGTGTAGGTGCGAAAAGATATGAAAAGAGAGCGGAAGGAATAAGAGATCAAAAAGGAAAGTAATGTAACATAAAGTTATTCCTAATTTACATGGCCTTCTCTAAGAAAGTCATACCAAAATACAGTACTAGTGTAGGATTAATTGTAAACATAATCTCAAAATTTCTAAAGCGCTACTCGAAAGCCAAGCGCGGGGCACCAGCTTATTCACGAGCGCTGATTACCAATGCCTTAATGAGATTTAAAATGCCAAAGACATAATGTTGTCCCTTGCTGCTGTTTAACAACCCTGTGTCATATGAAGGATGATTAGTGTCGCCCTCCTCCTTCTCCTCCTTCTCCAGGCTTGGGACTGGCACTGCCAGAGAACCAGAAGTGGTGGAGGAACATAGCACTGCTGCCTGAGCAAGTTAGATTTGTCCAAATACAACGAAAGACCACACTGCTGTCTAGCTATAGGCCATATAATTTATGTTTTTGGCCACATTAATCTACCATTTTCAAAGGTTACTCTGAAGCATGAAAGTGTCTGGAATTACCAGCCAGTCCATTGGGTACACAGCTGTTGTTAACACTGTTGTTAAATGAGAACTAAGCAAATGCAACTGGCAGCTGCAGTCTTGTTCCTATTCAGATAGTTGTGCACAGCTCATAAAGACCCTTAAACAGCATGGTTCTCCCATATTAAATCAGTGTCATTGGGAGAAGTAGTTTAACTGGCCATAAAACCGATTCATGCATAAAATGGGCCAAGTGCAAATAGCACCCCACCGTACAACCAGTGTATCGAGGAATTTATATTATGATCTGCAAGAATCTCATGGTTACAACTTTTGCAATGGGCGCAGTCTGGAAACAATTTTAAGGGGGTTTAAATTGGACATGGTCACAGGGTAGGGAGTAAGAACTCCGCCACTGGTTACAATCTGCCAGTGCCAGTCCCAATCCTGGATAAAGAAGGAGGGCGACACTAATATTCTTTGAAATGGCAGTGTTGTGTGCTCTTGGCAATAATTTATTTTGAGCCCATAAACCATCGCCGAAAATACGTCCATGACTTACACGTTGCTGAAAGTTTGCGAGGCAATGGAGGCACAGAATCAGTCAATTGGAGATGATTGGCAGGAGAAGAACGCCTAAAACAGAATTAAATATTGATCAGGTGAGGTTCAATTAGATCAGGTCAAACAAACATAAATTACGTTTCATTATGTAAGATATAAATGGAATAAATCTAGGTCAGGTCATATTTGATCATCATTCGTTTGATTGAACAAAGTCTGCTCACAGTCCATTTTGCTCGTACTTCCACTATGCAGAACCATGATTTCTCGGTGGTAGGACCCTCAAACTGGAATGGTCTTCCTCTGACACTCTGCTCTTTCTAAAAATCTTTCTCAAGCTTTTCTCTCTCATCTTGAGACAGTTTGGAGTGCCTCTGAGAAGCCCCCCTTAAAGAGACAATATATAAATGAATTTAATGAATGAATAATTATGCAGTCATATTTAATTTCAAATTAAATTAAGGCAGGGTAGATTAACTTAAATTAGTCCACGTTCAACTGGATTAAACTACACGTAGCTCATGTGAGATGGAATTAAATAGATTAAATATGTATCATGAAACAGATTGAATTTCATCGGGTCTGATGAGATGCAATTTTAAATAAAACTAGGTCAAGTCAAATGAAAATAAATTGATACTATCGGATAATATGACACATCAGATTAAAATTAGCATTGGATTTAACTAAATTACATCACTCCCAACTCAGAAATGTTAACAGTTTTAAAAAGTCAACTGGGTAATAATCTCTTTTCACACGTTAACATTAGTTAATTAGTGATGTTTTTACGTAGAAACTTTCTCTTATCTTTGTATTCAAACCTAAACTTCGAGTTCTATCACCGTTCAGTTCAATGTTTATTCCATGGTGACCCTAGTTAGTGGAGGCTTAGGATCTTTTAGGACACTCGCTTTGAGCTAAACATTGCATTTGTAACTGATTACATCTGTTAGCTTAACTCTTTTACTTTTGGTTTCAATAAAAGTGTGGCTATGGTTATTGTTACACTGAATCAGATGAAGTAAACTAGGTCACATTAGATGAAACTAAAGTAATCAGGTCAGTTTAAACAGTGTCAAAGGTCATCTATAGGTCATTCAGCTGAGATCATGAGATCAACTGTAATTCAATAACAGGACACCGGTGTGACTGTACAGGTTATTCTACAGCGACCACATGGCCTCAACGCTGATCAGTTTCCATTGAAATGATTTGGCAAGATCCTTCACAATGTTGTCCATCTGAAAGTGCGTCACACAATTAAGGTCCCCAGTATGTGGATTGCAAAAGCCCGAGAGTAAAATATCTTAAATAAAGCACAATTTTTAAGCAAACCAGCACCCGCGAGCACAAAAGAACATGGGACATGTGCTCTAACCGATGCAGCCGATATAGTTTCAGCGGTGAAAAACATTTGAACAATGAACATGTAGATAAGTAAACTTGTGTACACAAATCACAAAGCTAAGCATCTTACCCTGACCAAACTTGCGGAGAAAACGACGGGACATCTTGGGAACCGGAACTGGAAAATCCTTTTGACCTCGTAGATGGCGGAGGAACGCAGCGGAAAAGATCCGTCTGCTCCGGAGTCAACGGGACGTGCCTGCGACTCGGTATACGCGGTGGTCGTTCTTCCACTTCTTCCTCATCGTCGGCGCTGGTAACGACAACTGGTGGAGGAGATGGTCGAGGAACAAGGGTGCTGATTGGAATGTGACGAGGAGAAGACGTGTACTTGTGCGCTGGAGATGGAGAACGTTGCAACGAGTCACGACTGGAGTTAGATCCACCCGAAACATTTAGAATCTGAAGTAAACCAAGTCAAGCAGGTTATGGTATGTTATGGCAAGCAAGGTTGGGGTTAGTATACTTATTATACTTAGTATACTAAGATTAAATAAGGTAAAGGAAGGTAAAGTAATTGGACTTATTGTTAGACTTACAAACGTCAATCATTGGTCATTCTACTTTCAGTCCATGACTCTAAAAAGCGGGTATTCCCGTTGTATTCCTATGTTGCTGTTTACTGTGTAATTGTCATATTATGCCGATTGTTTGAACTGGGAATAATGAACGAATTGAAATGAAAGTAAATAGAATAACATAAATTGAGGTAAATATATGCTTATGTCACCATAATTCAATGCTCAGTTACATTCCCGGTCAGAAAATAAGCATTTAATCAAAATATCGTTAAAATATTTCTACTGTAACCAGGTAACAATAACATTCTTATTATGATTGAATGAATTCAATTAGCAAGAGTGGTGAGTAAATCAATCAATCAATCAATCAAATAATCAATCAATCAATCAACTAATCAGTCCAATGTCCTTACATAATTGATTTGCAATCAACATGAAAACAAAGAGTGGGTTGACTGAAACCCTAGACACTTGTTGTAACTTGTGAGTAAAGCTGTCCTCAAATCAGGAAGTTAATCAATTAGTTCATTGTAAGCTGCAGAACTTAAAAGATCAGAGTTCAACCAGGAAATATTAACAACAAGCAGAGATCCTATTGAATGAGAAACAGAACAGAGATTACAGCTCTACGACTTATTCATCGTTTGTAATATCTGCTTATTAGTTAGGAAATCACAGTAAACAGCTCAAGAAAATCATCCATGGTGCAGAAAACTACTTCTCATGAAATTAATTTTTAGACATCAAACTATTTAGTGTTTATGCTATACAGTACAGAGTGGCTCATTTATAGAGTTCAATATCACATCTACTGCTATCGCAATCATCATTGCTGTCAAGTGTCTCATCTTTTTCATCTTCTGACACCATCATAATTTCACCATCATCTTTTCCATATCATTATTCGCCACTTTCTTTTCACCATCATCTTTTACCATCATCATATCCCATATCATTATCTCACCATCATCTCCATCATCTTTCCCATAACATTATTCACCTTTTTTCACCACCATCTTTTCCCCATCATCATTTCACCATTTTCTTTTCACCATCATCTTTTCCCACATCATTATTTACCATTTTCGTTTCACCGTCATCGTTTACCATTATTTTCATTGACATCATTGTTGTCATCTCAACTACAATTTACTTGAAAGAGTTCTTTCTCAAACTTGTGTTTCACAAGCTACTTGAAAAGTGCAGAAACTATTTACTTGCTCGTTTCTACAACGAACTAACAACCAAATTTAGCTTACGTTTGATCCAGGTTTCGTGCAAGTCACATTACGAGACACTCTGAAATGTTAAAATAAATTGAATGTTTAGACATTTCCACAGCAAATTTAATATGTTCCCATAAAAACCAAAAGACATTTCCATGGCTACCATAAATCTTCCTATAATTACTACAACTGTCATCTATAGTATTAAGCAATGATTAATAGCAACAGATATTAAAGTAGTGACAATATTAATCAATCAATCAATCACATTTGTTTATTCAAAATCAAGTTCACAATATCACAACTTGATACAGTCAATAGTAGCAGGTAGTACTAGTACTAGTAGCAATAGTAGTAGCAGTCAGAAGTAGTGGTCATAGTAATAGTAAGAAATAACAGCAGCAACAACAACAACAATGATAATAATATAATAATAATAATCGTAAATAATAATAATAATCATAAATAATAATAATAATACGATTTATATAGCGCCATATCACAGATGAGGACAAAAACAAAAGGGCAATGTACGTCAGCTTAACACATTGACCGCCTACACGCCATGTTAAATGACTGGCTGTACTACGAGTTAACTCGTAGTAGGCGGTCAACGTGTTAAACAAACAATTAATGGCAGTTTTATGATTGTTCCAAAAGATAAGCCTTAATACGTAGCAGAAAGAGTCAGCACTGCTGCTGCATCAACAACATATTAATCATAATTTCTACTGGGTAGTAATGATTCCTCAGGAAATTATATTTTACCATTATTTGTATTATAATGACTAATATAACATCGCTACTGTTGTTGTTTTTGTTGGACATGAGAGCGTGGCCAGTGTAAGGCTAAGTCAGGGCAATTACTGGGTAAGAGCTAAATAGGCGGAGATAAGCTATTCCCAGAGACAATTACTACATTCCAATTGCTGTGGGCACACAGGGGGGTGGGTATTAAGTGGCGGGTTAGAACAAACAGAGCTCTCTCTATCTGTTTGCTCTGACCCGCAACTAGAGTTCTATGACGGTTTCAGATGGTGTACAAATACAATATCATCGTTAATATCCAGACTGATGCGGGTATCACATCACCACGACTACGACAACAGAAGGTGGTAAAAACACAGAGAAAAGCCATGTAGTGCAGCGTCTACAGAAGTATGCAGCTCAACGTTAAAGTGTTCGTAAATTAAAAAAATAAATGCAAGCAGACTTACTTGCAACAATTGCGTTCCTCGGTGCAACACGACGACTGGTTGCCATGGTTACTGTGGTTGCCATGGTTGCCGTGGTTACCATGGGTGACAACACCTCGATAAGAGGACGATGATGATGATGATGATATGGTTCTTTCTAAACCAAAACGATAGAAAAAAACTGGTATTAACAAACGCTTCTGAAACTTTTAACAGCCTTTCAAAACAACAATAAAATACAGCTTTTATTCTGCTCAATGATTGGTGGGTGGGGTTCTCTCTCTGTCTCTCTCTCCCTCTGTATGTGTGTGTCTCTCTCTCTGTCTGTCTCTTACTCTGTTTATCAGTCTGTCTGTCTGTCTCTCTCTGTGTCCTCTTTATCTCTGTCTCTCTCTTTCTCCAGTCTCCAGATTTCTTTTGCTGACTCTAGTAATGCCCTGGTAAACCGCTCTTAAGAGTGACATGAATTCCTAGCACCAAGGTCTCGAAATGATCTGAGAAGAAAGAGCCATGATAGAATACACACAGCAACAGAGATAGGCCGCTACTACTTTATGACATGACTGTTGAATGGTCAAACTTCCCACAAATAAAATTACAATACCTAATAATAGGTTCCTGCGATTTCAATCAATTCATAAAGTGTTAGTTCGAGCAAATACCACCGTAATTCTGATATGAGTGAGAACTTTGGCAAAATTTTGCCGACGACGATTTCGTATTTGTCCATGTTGCCGCATTCTCGCTAAGAGATTTAATCATTCTCGAAAATGCGGGTCACTCAAAACTGCGAGAACAGGTGCTGCAGCACCCATAGCACCCACCTTAATGCAGGCCAGAACACATACGATGACACATAAAACAATCACCCACATAATCAAACACACAGATTCACACTACGATCGAAAGTACAATCATATATACATTACACTGGCAGATGTCTAAAGCATTTTCTTTTCAGCTGGGCATCTGGTGTTCAAATCTCAAAATTGACGTCAACATTTTTCTGATAAACTGCATCTTCAGGACAGTTGAAAAGGTTGACT
Source organism: Lumbricus rubellus (assembly GCA_945859605.1). Lineage (NCBI taxonomy): Eukaryota > Metazoa > Annelida > Clitellata > Crassiclitellata > Lumbricidae > Lumbricus > Lumbricus rubellus. The sequence continues at coordinate 9,572,270 of OX243812.1, forward strand.
TCTTGGATTTTTTCTGTCATAATAAATTTATATCCTTGAGCCCAAAGATCAATCAAGAACTAGAGGACCAATGACCATGACTCTATAGACTGACGCCCATTACAGCAGCGTAACAAATAAGCGATTACCTCATTACCTTACCGTACACCCAGGGCTGAAAGTGAGCCGGGTCTGTCCGGGTCTCACACCCGGCATTCAATTTTTGGCACTTGAATAAACATGGACATCTAGCACCATCTGGCTCAAAGAGACCTGGCAATTTTTTCAAACCACTTTCAGCCCTGCGTACACCCTACATTATTGTGCACACAGGAAGGTAAAAAAAACTATCAGGCATGCAGACAAGTATACCAATAAGACATACAAACACACCATTGGTCTGATAAAGAAACCGAAAACAAAGGCACAAAAGTAGGTACAATATAGTCAAGTAGACAAACAGAAAGAATCCAAAACAGAAGTATAGAGAGACAGACAGACAAATACGCCTGCAGACAAACAAACAAAATAATGTGCGCAAAAATAGGCATACATGAAGAAACAAGCCAAAAGGTGGCATATAAACATGCAGACACGCTAACCTACAGAAAAATAGGCAGATAAGCAGTCATACACCCAGACAAATCACCTTTATATGTACCAGTAACCGGGGAAGCAAACACAAGGCAGAAACCCATTCAATATGTGACGTTGCACACAATCAAACAGTTAGTAGACCAAGTAATGAAGGGTCAAAAGTCTCTCAAGAATGAGCAGGGTCAGTCCAAAAACAGGCGTTGCTGCAGAAAAACTCTACATTTACATTAAAAGTGCAATTACTAGCAGACACCATAGCAAACATGGACGGACTGCGGGTGGGTGGGGGGGGAAGGGGAGTGGTAAATGCTGCTGCCGTTCACCCGGTTGACAGTCATTATCTGAAAGAGGTCACCGGCCACAGTGAAAGCTCCGCTCAGAAGTTAATAACTGACAATGACAGTGCAGCTCTTTGAATTGCACAGGGATGGCCCGGATGGAACGTCCATAATTTACCAACACATCCCACCGATTGGAATATATTTCAGAATAGAATATATATCGGGCATTACGTCCCTCATCTGAAAACATTGATAAGCTTAGAAAAAATCCACCGTAATCTAACTTCTGAATGAATAAAGCACCATAATAACAAAATGCATTGCAAAGAACTCTCAGTGCTCCCAAACAGATGACAATCTAATTTCCAAGAGTTAGGGTTCACTGATGACAAAACGTACACCCAAGAAAGATAAGGTTCCATGCTAAATAAGAATGACTTTAGTTCAGAATAGATACTGGCGAAATTAGGTGAAAATTGCTAACCAGCCAGAAGCAGTTAGTAATGCTAGCAATAAATTTAATAACACGTTTACCTCTTTCATCTTCTTTGACTTTCCAAATTGGCATTGTCTGTTCGAGAGTGCTTGAAAACATTTGTAGGGAGGGAAAGGTATCATCAGCTGGCGGAGGAACGGGTGGTCTTCCGAATGGGTAATTCTGATAGACTGGATCCATTCCACCTCGCACGTTTCGTTCAGTCGACATTCTTCAGAGATCGACTGACAGACGAAGAAGAGTAGTCGCAGGAGTCGAAATTTCGTGGCACATTTCGAATGTTCACGAGAAATCTTTCAAACTCTCAGTTTGTATTCACACGCATCTTGGAAGGATTGCCATTCATGAACTATAGCCAGAAGTTTATACAATGGTAAATACTTCTCTTTAAATGCTGAATATATGCCGATTGAAGTGGTTTAATCCCACCGAAACAGACTTGTTTCACACAGTGGCAAAGTGTGCTCAAATTTCGTAACGATGTTTCAGTGATGACTGACGATGATTTCTTCAGTCTTCAAATCCACTAACTGTCACATGATGTATCTGGCTGAGCACTCCTTAAAATAAATATCAAAGCATGGCTGTTACATCATTAATGATTCAGTAAAAAAAAACTATTCCATATGCAATGAAACATGACTAATAATACAAAACAAGTTAGTATGCATGCACTAGGGCATGGGCATAAATAATTAACTAAAAATATATGTGCAGATGTAATGAATCGTCATTAAATTTTTAGTATTCTTGAAAAGTTATCATACATATTCATAACCTCATGAATATTACATGCAAAGCTTAGTCTGTACATATAAACAATACTTGAAATGAAGACCTATAGAATCTATAGAAGATATTAGACTAAGTCCTGATGTCCAACCGGGTAGTTGCTTAAAGCAGTCAATCCTTGCAATAAAATAATTAACTAGACAGCAAACATATTATACATGTGCAAATATAATGAATCGCCTTTATGTAATCAAAAAGTCATCATACATATTCATTAGCTCATGAATAATTACCCACAAAGCTTAGTCTGTAGAATCGAAATTGTCATCGCAATCTCCAAACTTCTAAAGCACTGCTCAGAAGCCAAGCGTGGAGCATCAGCTTATTCACTAGCACTGTGTCGAGTCAAAAGGGTTGACGTAGAATCAGAGGGGTGGAACAGCAACTAAAGCGGGTGTCGTCTGGGTCGGGAATTGGAAAGTGGAGGATCAGATGAGACAGGGTAAGAGCTCTTGAAGAGGTATGACCTCAATTTCGAATGAAAAGGCCAAGGTGTGATGAATAGAGGAGCCTGAGGAAGGTGATAGTGTGTGATTAGTAAATGAAGGAGGAGGAATTGAAAATGAGCGGAATTCAGGAGGCAGATCATTCCAAAGGCATGGTACTTTGTTGGATATGGTTCGGTTGGAGAACTTCAGACGACTTGTGACCAAAGCCGAGAGATAGTGAGACAGATAATCAGTAGGCCTAGAGTAGGTTGGCTGAATGGTGAAGAGTTCACGAAGATATCTGGGCTGGGAGCAGTGTAGAGAGTTGTAGGTTAAAAATAGAACTTTGAAGTGGAAGATAATTTAAAAAGATAAATTATGATGTCCAACTACCGTATACAGACAACTGGTTTAGACTGTAAGTGATTCCCACTTAATGTCTAATCTGACGAAAACTGATACATGTATAATTGTATACATGTATAATTGCATACATGTATAATTGTATACATGTATAATTGTATGTGATAATCGAACTTAAATCACAATGATTAATAGCCTATGTCAACCTTTTTGCTGGAAGAGTAAACTCATGGTCACTGGCCAGCCTGATAAACTTGCTGTGTCACGCAATTATATACATTTTTAATTAACAATTCAACAAGTAGACAGGAACCGGAACAGTTATTCTATGCATCCTAGCAAAACTGCTATAAATAGATCCATTGTGAAGCCCATTCAAACCGAATTGACTAAATTAGGATTAAGACAGCACTACAGCAATATGCAACATATTCTGTGTTTTCCTTCTGCATAGTTTTGTCTCAGATTGGCTCACTGAATTGGCCGGACAGGGTCGCAACACGAGTTTCTTGAAACATAGTATATATCAAATTGAAATGGTACAAGTCATTAAAAAATTATTGTTTCTGGAAAAGCTTTCAGAAATCGTCTGTGCCTGCTTGCAGGACTTAGACTTACAGGCACTGCGGTATTTCGGAAATAAGATTACAAGTTCAGAATGCACAATGCTCATCCCCACTTTTACATTCGGACATCATTCAACATCCATCTACCCACACATCTGTACTCGATCACCTGATCATACATATCTTCATCTCAATCTACCCCCCTCTCCACTTGGCTTTGTGGGCGCTGTAGAAGTTCAGAGTTTACGGTTACGATTACCACAGTAACGCCACGGTGTCTCCTCGGTTTGACCCCCTCCCCCATTTAGACATGGTACCAGAATGGACAAATCAACTCGGTTATTACGGACTAGATTCGATGTAACGCCAACAATAATAATTATTAAGCTGGTCTCTCTAACTTGGCTTTTGTGTGTCGCTCTGATATATCGTAAAGTTACATTACATTGCACGTAGAGGCGGTAGAGGTGCGATCGAGCTCGGTGCTGATAATTATAAGCAGTTAAATGGTTAATTAGCCTACAGGAGACTCATATCCAACCCAAAAAACTACCGTTCCAACCATTAAAATCTTTGTTAAAACTTCCTGATTGCTCAGAAAGTACGACATTCAGGTAAATTAATACAAACCGTACCTCGAACCTCTCCAAATTACAATCGGGTCGAATTTGAGCTTTAATCGTCCAGATTTTGCCAACAAATTAGAACGAAACTAGCAGAAATTTCATAAGGCGATTATTCCGATCCTGTCGCCACACTTAACTTTGTACTCAACGACAGCGTCGTCGGTGCCTACCTTGTTGTTTCCATCGATCAGGCTAATAGGCGGGCACAAGATATTCATGAATATTAATCATCTGGTAAGCAAGGTATACAAGCTAATAGCGGGCACAAGATATTCATGAATATTAATCTTCTGGTAAGTAAGTATCATTGTGAGCATTTAAAATATTTCTAATAGGCTTGCTCTGCGGCCTCACACAAGAACACGAAAATAATGTAGTATTGTTTGTTACCGTATCTATACTGTGGTATAATTTTGTTAATTTTAAAACTGCACGACCACTTCTCTCCATTCTCATCCTCCTTGGAAAGATTATAATATTGTTCTCAATTGAATGACAATTAGCATTTTAAACTATTTTTAACCGTGCAAAAATGTTTTTACAGCTGCACAAATTCTACTGAAGGCTGGAGCTGTCCTTTTTGAGTATAATGCACACTAAAAAAGCTTTGATACAATGTCATGTCTCTGTAGCTAAGCTGTTTAAATTTAAAAATAGCTCTGAAAGTGACTCCCTAAGGAAGTTAGGCCTATGTGTTCCGATTTTCAATGGGTGCAAAGCTTGACTTTATTATAGGCTAGGTTAGCCTACTGTAGGCTACGTATAGGCCCTAGCCTATTATAAATTGGTGATTTATCGAGTCTACTTTCACCGTTTCACGCGCAGTTCCCATTTTCTGCTTCCTTGTTTGACCAGCTCTGAGACTGAGTATTTGATGTAGGTCTAAAATATGCCTTATAGGCTAGACATAACTTTTGCAAAATCTGAAATTATTATAGGCTAGATGTCTAGGTATGCCTACAATGAAACAGCAGATCATTCTTAAGACCGTTTAAAACCCTTGACCGGCGATATACGATTACATCCGCTCGAAACTGTTTAGGCCTGTTGTTCTTGCCTTCGTTCCTATTAAAATAATTTGTTGAAACACTCTTTCTCTGCACACGCGTCGCCACCATTCCTACTAACTTGACCCAGTTAAAGCGTGGCAATCGCAACCTGGTCATAACTTCAAGGGTTGCAACTTGCAAATAGCCCATTCCACTTCAGTACGTTCTAGGACTGGAGTCACTGGACCATCCCACTTAAATTCCCATTCTGCTTCTGGCGTGAAAATAAACGTTCAGTAGCCTACTTCTTCGAGGCTATCCAGTGACATTCCGAAAAGAAGAGTTTAGCACACGCCTCTTCTTAACGACTAGTTGGTGATGATCAGTTATGGTCGTAGGACATAGGCCTATATCCTAGATCCATACACACCTAGGCCTACATTGATACTTCTACTATAGGCTACTTCCAAACTCCTTCGCCTCATGGCCATTCGCAGATTCGACTCTTCTTCAACCCTGAATTCTATTATTATTATTATTATTATTGAAGTAATTGTTTACTCTAGAATTGACGATTGCAACTCTCTTAGATCTGCCTTGCTCCTGTCCAGTCTGTTCTTAGAGCTGCTGCTACATGTAGATTAATTGCTCATCTTCCTAAGTTCTCCATCTCCCTGTACCGCTGTACAGGCTCAGTAAATTACACTGGCTTCATCTTACAGCCCACGCTCGAGTTCAAACCTTAAACTCCTTGTTTTGGTTAATAAATTCAAAGCTGGGTTTTAATACAAAATATCTCAGACATCATCTCATCAGCTCATCTCATTCTACAACTTCTCTCCACTCTTCGAATCTGCATTAACTCTATAATATAGTGTTTCCATTCTTTCTAGCCTATAGCAGCTGTTTCTAGTTTCTACAGATCTTTCCGTCTCTTTCTTTGCCTGCCTCTCCTCTTTCTTCTCTCCAGGCACTCAACTGGGAGCGCTACTGAATGGTCACAGTTGATACATAAGTTACAAATTACATTACATGCTGCCCTACACATGCGTGTGTTTATGCCATTGGACTTAATTTTAGCAAAAACATAATATAGTATGGTTAGTGGACATAGATATCCACATTTATATTAGCTGCACCGGAAAGAAACTTATTACATTCCAATCTTATTGCAATGCAACACCTTGATATGGCTGCAAAACACAGCATCATGAGAAGAATTTGCAGATGCATGGACACAAATTGAAGTGAAGACCGTAATTTGTAACATGATCTGCCTGCATCACGGCTTTTTTAATTAAGGAAATTGTTTTGTAGAACTGCACAAGCAGGAACTTTTTATGTGTGGCTTTGTTTGGCGAAAATTTCTCATCCTTTCAGAAAATTTTCCCATGAAATGTTGCAAGTCGGCGACAAAAAAAACTTATGACCTTTTTTAAGTCGTCAACTTTAAAATATTGTTTATTTTCACCTTTCTGCTTATAATTATTTTTTAGTGCACATGGCAGACATTGGCAGTGCACATGTCCTTCTTCTTTAGTGGTGAACCAGTCTGCAATTACCTTTTCTAATGATTTCCACTGCACATATTAACTGCTTTTACAACTGCACAAATGGATTTACAATTGCACATTTTGTGTAGAACTGCACATTAAAAAGCCCTGGCTGCATGACATAGTGCTGATAGGAAGATAAAGATGAGTGATGGGCAAACATCCACTTTCGCATCTGCAACCAGGCAAAAGCCAGTGATTAACATTATTATTCATTATTGTTATAGTGATGATATTGATGTTTATTATTATTATCATTATTATTATTATTATTATCAATTGTAAGCTCGACAATGTAAAAGAATTTTTTTTGTTTCGAGCTGCATGGAAACTGGGAAACAAACAAAACAAATCATTTTTCATGTATTTTTATTATTAACAAATAATAATAATAATAAACATGAAATTTTTCTCGCTACAATTAAAATGGCATCAAACAATTATTCCTGTATGATGTCACAGCGCCAAAGGAATTACTCCGCCGATCGCCATATTGGATTACATCATGGCAGATCATCAAGGGAATGGAAACTTGTGTTAACATTCCAAATTCCATTGAGTTTTGGGACCTTTGAGAAACTCTGCAGTTGAGAAGAACACTCTGATCTGAAAAGATGGGCCACAAAAATCCAAAACAGTCCTTTACACTCGCCACAATATCCTCCACAATATCGTCCACAAAAATCCTTTGGTGATTCTGAAATTGTGCCCACAGCATACATCGCACAACATTAAAGCAATCAGTTCTAACAATACAACCATAGCAACCATCACTACTACAATGAAGCAATATCGCCGCCGTAGCAACATCATTCTAGTAACATAACCAGAAGAAAGAAATATCACCATTCAAACTTCAGCCAATATCCTGCAATATCGTCATAGTAACCACAGAAATCACTAATCATTGACCATCGACGCTATTTATATCGGACTGCAGAAACAACACACGATCATTAAAACCATTACCAAAGTAACCAACGCTAATAATAGGACAGACTAAACAACATCACTATAGTAACCATTTCCAAAGCAGCCATCTTTCTAAATGGACAGCAGAAACAACATCCCTATAGTAACCGTTTCCACAGCCGCCATCCCCCAAAATGGACAGCAGAAACAACATAACTATAGTAACCGTTTCCACAGCCGCCATCCCCCAAAATGGACAGCAGAAACAACATAACTATAGTAACCGTTTCCAAAGCAGCCATCTCCCAAAATGGACAGCAGAAACAACATAACTATAGTAACCGTTTCCAAAGCAGCCATCTTCCTAAATGGACAGCAGAAACGACATCACTATAGTAACCGTTTCCACAGCAGAAACAACATCACCATAGCAACAGTTGCCAACGTAACCGATCGCACTACGAAAGCAGAAGAAAGCAAACATCGACGATGATGACGCTGTAACGAACGAGAAGGGCATTCGACAACCAACGCAAAAAACGCACGCACACACAGACCTCAATCATGTAACGACAAAAAGAAATCTCTGTCAAACAGAACAACGCACAGCAACTGTCCTCTTCATCACAACGCATATATTCATTTACAGCACGACGATGATAAAAACACGATCGTCGTGTCAAGGTAGGTAACAACACAGCAATCGTGGATCCACGTATGAAAAGACCACGCATGTATGATGATCAGTTTTGATGGATTGAATGAAGGTGGCTGAAGGCGTTTACCCATTAACGAAGATTTGGTGGGTAGGGAGGAGATGACCGAATGGCGAGACTGTGGGGCTATTATAAACCGATTTCGTATCACGCATCTTCAGAAGATGACCTCGTATAAGGTCGCTTTCTTGTCTCCGGACCCTGTGACGATGTATTTGTCATCCGTTGAGATGTCGCTGCAGAGAACGGATGACGATTCCTTCGACTGAAACACAAGATAAAATCATCTAATGAGACACGCTGATCATACAAATAAAATTCAAATATTAAAAGTTCTTGGTTTTGATTTATTAAGGGGGCACAGCAGGAGGATTGTCCGGGTTGCATCCACTTTCAAAACTATTACAGCGTCTAATTTCGGACTGCGTTAAAACCTTTCAATCCAATGAATATCAATTCACTATTACTAGTAGTAGGAGCATCAATATTTCAAACATTTGTAGCATTATTTCACAAGGTTTGTATTACAGGCATCAAAGCAAGTTGCATCTGTATGTATGGAACACACTTTTTTCCCTTAAACATGCGCATGATACATGTATGTTAAATGCTGCACGTTTGACATAAGTTGACGACGAAAATAACAAAAGTCGGCAAAGTCAAAGAAACTTATTAATCACAAGATGTCAACCAACATTTTAAGTGATACCACAGTTTAAAAAATCATGATCCATAGGAACCTGGTTAAAATTCAATGCATCAGGAAGACCAGAAGTATTGCTACACCAGATGAGCAAGTTGGAAGAGATGAACAACAAAATAGTAGTTTTATACTTAGCCAAACTGTGGGAGTCCATTGCAATTTACTGATTGGCCACTGACCTGGAAGATGCTCGCCCCGTAGGGAGTCCTCCACGCATTGAGAAGATTGTCCTTGCCCGTGCTGACGAACCATTTGCCGCAGTACGCAAACTTCAGCGACAGAACACAGCTTTCGTGCAAGTGCAGCTGGTACTTGTCGGGCTTCGAGTGATGTAAAACCTCCACGTTACTACTCTCCATCCTAATAAAAACAAATTCGTCAGTACTCTTAATTTAATAGTCAGTAGCTATCCCCCCCCCCAATAAGGCAATCCGTTTTTACAGGTAAAAATGAAATATTTTCACGTTTAGCCCCCTAAAAAACGTCAAATATCCATGAGATTTCGACCAAATGACTAAAAAATCGTCAGAAATTTTGGCGGATGAAAATGAAAATTTTCCCCGCAAGGATTCAGCCCCCAAAACTGAAATCCTGGCGCCGCAACAAAGTGTGTGTAAGCCCTGGGCAATAAGTGCAATTTTACGGGGAGAAATTCAAGAAGGTTGCAGGACCTTCCACCGAGAAAGATAATAACCAGTCAAACCAAATTTAAGTAATTTATATAGCTCCTCACCCGACAGCCAGCCACTCGCCGGTGGGACAGTAGCCGAGGGAGAATATCTGCGACGTGAAGTCGTGTTGTTGAAGTTGTCGTCCCTCACGTAGATCCCACGATCTGACCGTGTTGTCCAGTCCTCCCGTCCACAGTTTGTTGCCATCTGGTGAGATGTCGATGCAACTGGCGCCATCTGTATGGCCCTGGAACTGCCTGCAATGAGCGCAATGCAACACACACAAGTTAAGACAATTGCTAAATCATTATTATTATTACAAAGTAATATTACCGTACTATTAATGCAACACTCATTTAAACACAATTGATAAATCATATTATTACAAAGTAATATTATCGTTAATTCATTATTATAATAACTTTCACGAACATTAATATAATTTCTTTCATCAATATTATTGCTACTGCTGCTACTGCTGCTACTGCTGCTGCTGCTGCTGCTACTGCTGCTGCTGCTGCTGCTGCTGCTGCTGCTGCTGCTGCTGCTGCTGTAAAGTGCAAACGATGATAAAAGACAGCACACAAAAATCTGCACACATGGCCTATACATAATTACATACTGGCATACACAGTTTACACACCCATACATGCACACAAACATACAGACAAACACACACCTGCATACAGATACAGACAAACACACACCTGCACACATACACATACATGCACACAAACATATTCAAACACACACATGCACACACAAACATACAGACAAACACACACCTGCACACATACACATACATGCACACAAACATACCAAAACACACACCCACACACGCACAAACATATTTACAAACACACACCTGCACACATACACATGCATGCACACAAACATACCCAAACACACACCCACATATAGACAAACACACACCTACACATGCATGCATACGTACAAACACACGTGTACATACCTGACTAATGTCTGATTGTGTAGATCCCAGACTGCGATGTTTCCGTCGCTGCAGCAGCTGAAGCAGACTTTTGAGTCAGGACTGATTGCGAGAGCGTAGCACGCAGGTGCACTCGACGTCAGCTCCGCCTTTATGCGCGGCGTCGACTATAACAATGGTTTTTTTATGCAATGAAACAATTGCTATATGATACAACGTACATGAACATTGAACAATAATCGTAAGATAATGTCAGAACCAACTGTAACGTTGTTCATTCATTGTAAGCAAAACAGTGATAATGAAATTATTTATTTATCTTTTATTTTGCAACTGAGTATTATTTTATACAGAGCTATATAAGTTAGAAAGCATGTAACAATCTAATGCGACAAAAATCAACTTCCGCTACAGCTCTGCATTTCTGACTACCATAGGCGGAGACCTGGTCCGAACTTTGGGGGGGACGGACGAGCGGCCGAAAACATTGTGACGAAAAAATAAAGGAATTTTTACCACTAAAAAAGGTGTCTTCAAAAATTTTGACACACCTAAAAAAGGTTTATTCAGAACTGTTTATGACTAAAAGGGTGTCTTTAGAAATGTTAATAGTGAAAAGTCCAAAAATTTTGACGACTAAAACAACGTGTATAGAAATTTTGACGACTAAAGAAGGTGTCTTCAGAAAATTAATTTGGACGAATAAAACATGGTGTATAGAAATGAGGACGACTAAGAAAAGGTGAAAAGGTGTCACCAGAAATTGTGACAACTAAAAAAAGGTGTTTTCAGTGATTTTGACAGACATAAAAAAGGTTTATTCAAAAATATTGATGACTAAAAAGGTGTCTTTAGAAATGCTTAATAGTTAAAGAAATGTTCAGAAATTTTGACGACTAAACTAGGTGTATGGAAATTTTGACGACTAAAAAAGGTGTTTTCAGAACTTTGGACGAATAAAACAAGATGTATAAGAATTTTTTTGACTAAAAAAGGTGTTTTCAAAACTTTGGACGAATAAAACAAGATGTATAGAAATTTTGACGACTAAAAAAGGTGTTTTCAGAACTTTGGACGAATAAAACAAGATTATAGAAACTTTTACGACTAAAAAAGGTGTTTTCAGAACTTTGGACGAATTAAACAAGTATAGGAATTTTTACGACTAAAAAACGTGTTTTCAGAACTTTGGACGAATAAAACAAGATGTATAGGAATTTTTACGACTAAAAAAAGTGTTTTCAGAACTTTGGACGAGTAAAACAAGATGTATAGAAATTTTGATGACTAAAAAGGGTGAAAAGGTGTCTCTAAGAAATTGTGACTACTAAAAAAGGTGTTTTCAGAAATTTGGACGACTACAAAATGGTCGTCAGAAATTCTACGCCGAAGAAACCCCCTCCCCAAATCAATTCCTGGCTACGGCCTTGTGGTGGACGAACAACATGGGAAGTTTGATGGAAGTGGATGAATCCAAAATTAGATGGTTTCAATTATTATAATATTAATTGGTTGTGATTGAATAATAGATCTTAATTAAACCGATCTTATATTGTCAAATCTACACTAGTTAAGTTGAAATTAATCTCGACTCATGATTAGATCGAGAAGTTTTTTCGAAGATTATTTTGTTCAATTTTTTCTAATAATTATTTGAATACTGTAAGTTTACTACATTTATATAACTTCATGAAGGAAAAAATTTAAGGGTGTTAAAGTAATGTGTTCAAAAAGAGACGTTGATGCATCCCGGTTCTGTTGTGGCATCGCTCTAATTGTGTTGAACAGGCTTTTTAGTTAATTGTTCGAAAATCTCCTTCTAACATTCGTCAGTCGCCTGCAGTATGTTCATCAAGTGTCCATGTCCTGACACTTAAAGTTTGGGGGGGACAAATACATGGACCGTCCCCCCACCACATTCTTTGGGGGGGACCGTCCCCCCCTGTCCCCCCCTAGGTCTCCGCCCATGCTGACTACAGACATTTCACGTGACTCTTAATTATCAGCACCTGAAAAACAGTTTTGCCAAGGCTGGTCAATGGTCATATCCAAATAGAAGTCTAGAAGACATGCTTAAAAAATACTGAATCAATGAATGAATTATCCTTCGCGTGTAAACTTCAGTCCCATTTGTTTAAGCAAGGCATTCCAACTCCTGACTTCCACAACCTACAGAATAGTCTGGACTTCTCCAACGGAAAATAATTCTCAACCTTTACCGACCCAGAGTATAGGACTTCCCATACCAATTTACTACACTTTGATCGGTAACGAGTTAATCAGTTTCACTTGAAGTGATCATTGTCTGTCAACACTTTGTGAATCATAACAATGGCACCAATGAAGACAATAGATTAGATTGGATAAGATTTGATTAGAACTAACGGCAGCCAGATCCCAGATGGATATTGTACTCGCTTCGCCGCCAACAACCAACGTGCGGCCATCTTGAAGTAGTTTCACCGAACGAATGTAGTTGTCTCGTTGCTATGGGAACAATAAACAAATATTCAACTACAAACTCCAAATTGGCAGAAAGTCTAAATTTCAGATGAGCCTTCGAATGTGTTTAGAATATCACTACGAAAATATCTGAACAGATAACAATCTCTTGTTAGATATTTTAAAATATAAACTTCCCATAGCCTACTGGCATAATAATAATAATAATAATAATAATAATAATAATAATTAATTAGCAAACTTTAATTATTATTTAGCAAAACCTGATTTATTACTATTAGCACCTCAGCGATGAGCTGCATTACTTTCCCACGTACTTTAATACACATTTCTCGTTAAAGTGTTGAATTTGTAAAACTTATTTAATAAATAATCAATAATTCTTCTGAAGAAATTTAACGAGAGGAAGAGGAAGAGGAAGATCACTAACCAAGCAGTCTAACTGTGAAATTGGCGATCTGCTGGCTGGTTCCTTTATGTCCCAAACTTTCACACAACCCTACAAAGAAAAATTATCATTACGATTGTTGTGCAGCCATAACTCTTGTTCTCCTTACTCTTGTTGCTGTTGTTGTGATTGCAATTATAATTACTTTCATCGCTCTTCTCTGAAGCACAAAAAGAAATCCTTACGAGTTACGACTTTGGAAAAATGGTTCATGGAATGCTGATGGAAAACTGTTAGCAATCATCGGCATCGGTAATAATAACTTCATTCATCATGTAGGAACGCTTTCACAGAATTGATTTTGGTTGACATTTACATAAATTGCATTTGATTCATGATTTGATTGATGCTCATGATTGATCCATCCTACACATCCTTTGAAACCAGATGCCTAAGAACCTGCAACCTGAGCTCCTATTACTGATGAGCTCATGCCAGCCTCTTCTCTGCACATCATTAAGACCAATTTCTTCGATTGCGGTTCTATTCGGACTTCAGGGTCGGGAGCATCTCTACTGAATCATCTCTTGAAGTTGCTCTACAGAAATTTGCAATTGCCATTACGAATTTACGATCCTGGTGAGTACTACAGACTGAAAAGTCATCACACCAGAGTTTGAAAAACCAGAGAATCTGGAATTCAATTGCTAAAACCCAGACATAAACTGAATAGACAGACAACTTAATATACGAACCTTTCCTCCGGTGTAGACGTGCCTCGGAGGATTGCTGATGGTGACAGCACAGACGACCTCGCCATGGTTGAGCGTGCTGATCTGCCGAGCATGTCGAGGAATTCCGGATCCGATGAGAGCGTCTGGAGGAAACGGAACGGGCTGCATCTGTCCGTCGGCGCTGACGTAGAACGAGTAGGCGCTGGAAAAACAATTTGCAACATCCAGATGCATCTCCCAAGCAGTTCATGAACCACAGAATAACGAAACATCAATTTTCAAAACTTCTATAGTGTTACACAGGGCTTAAAGTGTGGCAGGACGGTCATGGACGACGTCCTGCCACTTATTTTCAAATCTCTATGCCATCCTGCCACTTATTTGGCCAGCACACCTGAAAATGCAAGGGGCGTCCAGGCACTTCTTTGCTTACACTTTTAGCACTGGTGCAACAGTCACAATGTGCAAGGTATCAGTACAGTATGCAAACCTTTCTGCAAGCAAAATGTCAGTGTGATTCCATATCGTGCAGGATATGCATTATGCAGTGTAGTCACACGAAAGTTTTGTGGTCTACTATAAATTGTGTGCAATCGAACTGGTAAAGGCTACCCTGTAAGCTAAAAATGCATCATAATGCTACATCAAGACACTATAATGACTCTACACTTCTCTCTATACTCCATACTCTATCTATACTTGTTTTCACCATTGTGGCAATAATGGATAATTTCACGAATTTCTTTAATTCAAACTGCACAAATTCATCAACATATATCAAAATTAATTATTTTATTTACAGATTGAATGAAATATTTAATTCATTCAGCAATACTTAAAAAATATAGAACACACTTAGTACATGGTTTGAAATATTATTCATGGAGCCCACACTGCCCAGCACAACATAACAAGGGTGTTAAGTGATTCAGAAGACACTGGGTCTGTGTTAGAACCATTGCAAATCAACCTGGAACACTTAATAGCACAATATTTCTAGCTTCCACTTAAACGCTGTGACTGTGTCCACTGAATAACCACTCAACAGCGCTAGTGTGGTCAAACACTTGCCTTGTCAGATGAGATGTGATTTACAGCCCTGACCAATACTAGGGTCAAAACATTTCCTTACTTTCCGTCCCCAAAATTTTGGGGAAGACTTTTAATCTTGAAGGCGATTCATTATCGAGGTATATCACACCCATTAGACACTCCTGGGAACTATGCAAAACGTAGCCAGCAATAACTAAACTAAGCTCAATTGTAGTAGTCTACACACAAAGATGGCTCTAGAAACAGTTTCAGATTAAAATAAATCACACCGGCTAGACATGTTAGACAGCTGAATTCCACATGATAAGAAATTTGATATCCAATTAAAACTACAAAGAACTTCATAAAAAAGCAAAAAACATAATTATGTAAAAAAATAAAAACAAACAAATACTCACGGTTTCCCTCCAGATATACGTGGATCAAAGTGAACCTGAAACATGAAGAAATAATCATGATCCAAGTAAACAAATCAAATAATTTTTTGCACTAAACCACAAATGGTATTAAATACATAACTTCTTATTATTAGCAGACGTGAATTGCTTAGGGGAAAAGGTAAATATTTACACCTTTAATAGCGACTGTTATTACTCAAATTAATTATACAATTTAGCAATAAGCTCTTATTAATGTTCTGCATGAAACAATGCAAATAAACACATGCATACAAACACATACATGCAAACATACACACATGCATAGACAGTACACACACACACACACACACATATATATATATATATATATATATATATATATATATATATATATATATATAGACCAGAAACAATATACAAATAAGAAGCTGGGACAAAACCAGGAAAGAGTTCTGACTCACCAGTGGTGGTCGAGTGTAGGGCAGTTGCCCAGGAGAAACGGCCGCTCCAAGTGGTAGAAGATCACGACTCAACTCAGGTGGTAACGCCATGTGTGGTAGGAATGGAGGATAGGGACCTGGAACTGCTGAAACAACAGACAACATCATCTCACATGTTGTATAACGTACCATCAATTATATTCACTTTATTTTAGTTTTGCTTCCAAATACAGCTAACATGCAGCTTCGGAACCTCGTAAATTTTAAAACAAAGTCTGATCAAATCGTGTCTCGATTGCATAGTATGGCAGATGGCTAATCAAAGATACTGCATGTATTGCATACTCTGTATCTGCACATTTCATTTAATCAAACTGTAAGCTAATTTAATCAGTGCACGACGATTGTCGTACAGCAACGCAGGTAGGCCAGCTGCAAATTGGCGCGCGGCGTCTGGACAGGTGATTGTCTGGACAGCGCGTGATGTCTAGACAAGCGTACGTTAAGTGTACAAGGAGGGAGTGGAAGTGAAGAAGGAGAGTTGCGTGTTGAGAGCCGTTGAGATAGGCTGTAATAGTTGTTGTTGAGTTGCGATAGAGTAGACTGATGAAGGTAGTAGTCGTGTAGTTGTTATGATAATGCAAGTGTAGTCATTGTTGTGTTGTTGCTGATCGTTTTACTTTACATCGGATTTTGGAGTATAATAAGAAGACTTAAACACGTCGTCGTTGTTGGTTACAAAACAGTGAAAGTCTGTAGATTCTTTACCTAGCCATTTAGCTAATGAAACAGTTATCTAGGGATAGGCCTATGCTACCACGAACTTATACGAAGAAGCTTCCGAAGAGACTGATAGGAGGAGGTGATCACAAGGAGGTTATCACATTTGGTGGCAGCGGTGGGATAACGATCCAAGTTGCAGGAGAACGATCCTAGTTACGAACGGAGGGATTCTATCCAATCAACAGACGTTGCGGAGGAACGGACGCTGTGCATTTATCGAGGAGCCGAGCACACGTGAGAAACGACAACACAACGACTACGAGGTAGAAAAACTTGCTTGTCTATTGAAGTTTGCTTAAAGAATTGAAGTCAGTCAATTGCAAACATTTGAAGAGTAGCCTACTATTTATCGACTAGCATCAGTAAAGTAAAGAAGTAAGATGGAGAAACTTACGGAGCAAAAGCAAGCAGCTATTAAAAAGATGTCTTCGGAGAGATTAGTAAAATTATTAATTGAAGCAGGTGTAGACGCAGAAGAAGTTGAACAGATGTCGAGGGAACATTTGATGAGAACTTTGGCTGAGATTTGGGCAAAGGAAGAAGTTGAAGAAGAAGGTGCTGTTGGAGGCGCTAAAGAAAAGCCAGTTGAGAAGCCACAGCCACCTATGTCTATAGAGGCGTTGCTACAACTCATGATGATGAGTAGACAGGAAGAGAAAGAACGTCGCCAAGAAGAGAAGGAACGTCGCCAAGAAGAGAAGGAGAAAGAGGAGCGACGGCGCCAAGAAAAGAAAGAACGTAAGCAAGAAGAGAAAGAATTGCGACAACAAGAGATAGACATGCAGAGGCAGCAATTCCAGCTGCAGTTAGAACAAATGAAAATAGATCGTGACGAATCAGAACGGAGACGGACGGAGTTAATGATAGAGTACGAAAAAGCAAGAAAAAGCGATGAAGAAATACGAAAGCAGCAGATCGAAGACAAAAAGGCTCGTGAGGAAGAA
Organism: Lumbricus rubellus; assembly: GCA_945859605.1. Classification (NCBI taxonomy): domain Eukaryota; kingdom Metazoa; phylum Annelida; class Clitellata; order Crassiclitellata; family Lumbricidae; genus Lumbricus; species Lumbricus rubellus. The sequence goes on from OX243812.1 coordinate 9,590,079, forward strand.
AAAGAAAAGATGCGTTTACAAGAACTGGAGAGAGCAGAAGAAATTCGTCAGGAAGAATTTCAAGCCGAAAAAGACAATTTGGAAAAAGCAGAAAGAGAAAGAGAAGAACAGATGCAATTAGAACAAAAGAAACTTGCTATTAAGGAAGCTCAACTCCATGAGATGGCTATTGAAAAAGAAGAACGCAGAAAGCAGTTAGAACTGTTGCAGCAGAAGATTGAACAAGAAGAACTGCGTAGGATAGAAGATCAAAATAGACTGAGGAAGAAAGACGAAGACGATAGAAGAATCCGTGAAGAATCAGAACAAAATAGGCTTAGAGAAAGTGAGACAATGGTGTCAAAGATTAAGAAGATAGGTGATGCAATGAAACATGTGTTACCGAAGATGCCGTATGATATGATGGAAGTGCCATTATATTTTGAAACAGTTGAAAATGCATTCAATAGCTTCGCTGTGGAAAAGCAGTACTGGGTGAAATTGTTGTTGCCATTGATGACCCCGAGAGCGCGAACGGTATTGAATCGATTGTCATTTGAGAATTTAGATAAATACGATGCAGTGAAAGAGCATTTGTTAAAGGAATTCAAGTTAACAGCTCGTGAGACAGGTCAAGGTTTGCAGATGCCAAGAAGACAGCCGAAGAAACGTATACGATGTTCACGGCTAGGCTGAAGAACCTGTTGAATTATTATGTCCGAAGTAGACGAGTGGACAAAGACTACGAGAAGCTGTTTGATTTGTTAGTGGCGGATAAGCTGAAAGAATGTTTACCACCAGGTCCACTGCAGTTTGTCCTAGCAAAAGAGGGCACAGAATGCTTGGAAGCTAGTAATGTTGCAGACCTCGCAGACATACATGTAAACAATCGGATTGGTGTGATGTTCCAAGACAAACCGAAATTTGAAGCATGGGGAAATAGCTCAAAGCCATTCAAGTGGAACAAGGATAGCAAAGACACCGGAAGCCAAGCCAAGAGTAATGATGCAAAGAAAGATAATTATTCTGGAAAGCAGTATTGGCAAGATAAGAAAGAGTCAACGTGGGACAGACAAGCCTACAATCGAACTCCGCCGCTGGGACGCCCAATAGAAAGTAATGCATCATACACGCCGTACAACAAGTGGGAGAACAATGAGCAAAGAAGTTTTATAAAGAAACGTTGCCACAACTGTCATTCTGACAAACACCTAATAAAACATTGCCAAGCACCAGGAGCGGCAAATCTGAGGAAGAACTTTAGCAGAAGTGCAGAAAATCTTCGAGTAAACCAGATACAAGTGATGAATGCACCAGACCAGTTTGAAGAATCGGACGATCGTGAAACAGAAGTGAAGTCGGTAATGAAGTGTACGCCGCAGTTCACCATACAGAAAGAAGCGATAAAGACTACTTCCATTGCAGAAATTTGTCGAGAAACAAAAAGTAAAGAGGAGTGTCAACGCATAAAGAAGATATCGTTGCAGCATGTAAATGTGGAGATACGGGGGACTGATGGGCAGCCTGTGCAAGTCGAGGCGTTGATTGACTCGGGGACCGAGATACCAGTAATCAACGAGGAACTACTGAAAGGAACGACAGTAGAAGAAATCGGCAGAGTTCATTTGCAATGTGTAGCTGGAGAGCCGATTCCAGCTAAGTTGGTGAAAATCGAAGTGCGGATGAGCAGTCGTAACGAAGGAGCAGCTACAGAGGATAGGACAATAAATATCGCGCCATATTTAACTTTAGTGTGTGCCAGCATTCCAGCGGATCTGTGCAAAGAAAACAGGGAAAAGTTCTTGCTACATCCGGAGATAATTGCAGAATTGAAAGAGATTCCACCAGTGAGTGTATTGCAAGGGGAACTACAAGCGAATGTGACTACAAGAGCACAAAGTCGGAGAGCAGAAGTCGAAGGCGGAGAAGATGAAATGATAAACGAAAGTTCGCAAGAAGATGACACGGACAGCGAAGATGAACTCAGCATTCAAGATGACGAAGGAATAACACCCGAGAACAATGAAAATGAAGAAGTGATGGCTGCATGTGAACGAAATGATAGTGAAGATTCGGGGAGCGATGTGGAAATTGGTACGAGCATGAGAGAAATGTTTACGGAGAATACGAATGATGAAAAACAGGTGGAAAATGCAAAGAAATTGGAGAAACAAAAACAATACGCCAGTCAGTACAACAAGAGGGCCAAGGATAAAGAATTCGAACCAGGAGAAAACGTCATCGTCCTGTATCCAACGTCAACCAATAAATTGATCTCACGATGGCATGGTCCATGTACAGTGCTACAAAGAAGGTCCAAGTATTCGTATCTGGTGGACATGAATGAAAACGGCCGACGAATCGTCCATGCCAACAAAATGAGGAAGTTCATTGCAAGAACATTATCGTGTGGTCTCATCGTGGAAGAGGACGACGAATTCGGATCAGTGGTAGAGCTACCATTGAAAGAAGACCATGCAGAGACGACACAGAAATCGCTGCAATTGGACTATGAACAGATCGGACATCTTACGTGCGAGCAACAGAAACAGCTACTGGATGTACTGAACTGTTATGCAGACAGATTTTCGGACAAACCTGGATTATGTACATTGGTAGAACACGAAGTGGTGCTGAACCCAAAAATCCTAACACTTGCTAACTAATTGATTGATATTTTTTGGTTTCTACAGACAATTTATTTGTAATTTTGCTGAAATTGCTAAACCATTAACAGATTTAACTAGCAAGCAGACACCTGAGAACATTGTTTGGACTGAGGACCACCAGAAGTCTTTTGATTCTCTTAAAGAAATTGTTTTATCAAATGTGATTTTATACATGTTCGAGGTTGGCAAACCATTTAATTTGTACTGTGATAGCAGTGATTTTGCTGTGGGGGCTGTGCTGTCACAAGTGGACGATGAGGGGATAGAACGTCCCGTTTCATTTATCAGTCAGAAGCTGACAGATACCCAGAGGAGATGGGCGACGATTGAGAAGGAAGCCTATGCAATCATATGGGCTTTAAACAAATTGAAAGAAATTATTATTGGTTCCAAGATTAATGTGTTCACTGACCATAATCCTTTAGTTTATTTGACTGAGTCAATGTCGAAGTCTGCTAAGTTAGTCCGATGGTCTTTATCATTGCAAAATTTTGACATTCTGTTAAACTATAAGAAGGGAAAGCTGAATGTAGTAGCGGACTGCTTATCGAGATTGTAGTATAAGATATTTTGTGATTGCATTTAGTATAGGAATTGTTTGTATTTAGTTTAAGCATTATACGTTCGCTAATTTTTAAGATTAATTAGCTCTCTTCAAAAGAAAGGAAGGAGGTAATGTAAGCTAATTTAATCAGTTCACGACGATTGTCGTACAGCAACGCAGGTAGGCCAGCTGCAAATTGGCGCGCGGCGTCTGGACAGGTGATTGTCTGGACAGCGCGTGATGTCTAGACAAGCGTACGTTAAGTGTACAAGGAGGGAGTGGAAGTGAAGAAGGAGAGTTGCGTGTTGAGAGCCGTTGAGATAGGCTGTAATAGTTGTTGTTGAGTTGCGATAGAGTAGACTGATGAAGGTAGTAGTCGTGTAGTTGTTATGATAATGCAAGTGTAGTCATTGTTGTGTTGTTGCTGATCGTTTTACTTTACATCGGATTTTGGAGTATAATAAGAAGACTTAAACACGTCGTCGTTGTTGGTTACAAAACAGTGAAAGTCTGTAGATTCTTTACCTAGCCATTTAGCTAATGAAACAGTTATCTAGGGATAGGCCTATGCTACCACGAACTTATACGAAGAAGCTTCCGAAGAGACTGATAAGAGGAGGTGATCACAAGGAGGTTATCACACAAACTTTGAAACATCAGGAAGAAATCGAGTGCGTGGAACAACCAAGAAGGGACAGCAACTGCTCCCCTTTTCTCAGCACATCTTCAACTGAGCTGCTGCTCTTGTTTGGCGGTGACTTCTTGGCTGCACTTAATCCTACTCATCTGACTTTGTCCACGACCTTGCAACCCACAGAACGTTTTGGCAAAGTGGAGCTTTGGTACCGTGAGCTAACATTTCTATTAAACAGCATCATTGCTTTTCGATTCTGTGGCCCTCCATTTGAAACTGCCTCCTTCTAGACTAGGGTGACCATACGTCCCGGTTTTCCGGGACATGTCCCGGTTTTTTGCAGTGCGTCCCGGTGTCCCGGCGACTTAGACAAAAAGGCAGAATTGTCCCGGTTTTTGACAAGAAGGATGCTTGTATCTTGAAAACGTCAGTTTTATGTAAATCACAGAACATTGAAGCGTAATTTGTAACAAAAAGTCGTCTACATGGATTTATTTGGAATATTCTATTAGGCCTACATCTTTTACCGAAAAAACTGATGACCTGATGACCTTTTTTTAGGAAGGACAATATACAATTGAAACCCAATGGGCCTTTTCTCGCTGCATTAATTTAAAGCTTGTTGGAACCTAACAGGGGCACATTCTATGGACATTTATGAATGGGGGGCATGGCCAGATTTTTCCTCTGGATCCACCCCGACTGATGACTAGAGCAGGTTGCAGATTTCTACACCGATGTCTATGCTCAGCACTAAAATGTAACTGAGCATATAGGGATAGGCCTCTAGCCCAGTAGTGAAGAATTATTATGCCTACAATTGATGTTTTCCTAAAAGCGTCCCGGTTTTTGATGGCCAGAAAATGGTCACCCTATTCTAGACCTGTTGCCTTGGTCAAACTTGCACTTTTTTAGTTGCGGCTAGGCTGGGAGTGCCTCAGAGTATGATTCTGATAATGTGCTATATAAATTCAAAGAATGAATTGAATCAACATCCAACAATGAAACCTGAAATAATCATACATATTTGCATCTGAAGTCTTGACCCTTAATTCTTGTTACTGAAAGTGTTATCTCTTGTATCAAGCGATATGAATTCTGATACCTAGGGATGCTGGAACAACTGATTTCGACGACTGGTTCTTTGGTGCTCCACCAGATGGCCCGGCAGAACTGCTTCCGGAACTGTTGGAAATTGACGACTTGCTGACTGGTGTATCAGGTTTCTCATTCTAGACAGAAATTATTATCAGCAGGTCAGATATTATTTTTGTTATCATGCATTTAGAACACAAGGTTAAAGGGTAGTTACCTAGCAGAACATGTGGACAGATGTAGGAGTAGATCAAATTTTACATGGCAAGTTTACATGTAGATAAGGTAAGTAAGGTCAGGTCATGCAAGGAAACATAAGGCAAGTCAAGATTACATAAGGTAAGCTAGAGTAAAGTGGACAAGTAAAAGTAAGATAAAGGTACAATAAAGTAAAGTAAGATAAAGGTACAATAAAGTAAAGTAAGATAAAGGTACAATAAAGTAAAGTAAGATAAAGGTACAATAAAGTAAAGTAAAGTAAGGTCCTTTGTTCATTCATTTGTTCATTGCACCATTTTCAATAAGCATACTGAAAGGCAATCCCAACCATTAGGTCAATAAATTATGTTCCATGGGGATATTTAATTATATGTTAAGCACTGCATGGTAAGGTAAATAACGATAAGGTCAGGGTAAGGAATAATGAGGTAATCTAAGATAATGTCAGTTAAGGAACGCTAAGGTGAATTAAAGTTTGTATGTCATAGCGTCCTTCAAGATTTTTCCTCAGAGGCACTCCCGACTACAGCACGGACACTGAATCGGAGTTTCACGCAGAACGCAAGAGCAATTGCGAGTGAAGGACTTGCTCAGGGTCCCTACGCAGCGACTGGGAGGTGGACTCGAACTCCGCAACCTTCCAGCTTCAAGGCACCCAGCATACCCTACACCACCGCACCCCACCGAGTATCACCAGGTTGAGTAAAGTAAGGCAAAATAGTTCAACTGTTGGTGATTGGTAGATTATGTTGTTGCTATTTAACCTCGCGATGTTTTCCAGAGGAGTTGCTTCCACGTGACGACATGTCATTGCGAGGCTTTGGGGAAGATGTCTCCCGTTTGCAGACCTTCTCTGGACCGTTTTTTCGTGGAGACCGTTCACCGCCGTTCATTGGTGACAACTATTGAACAGCAACGCAAGACATAAAATATTAATGCAATGTTTTCAATGCAAATCAAATCAAAATAAAATAAAATAATTTTATTGGTCCGTTTGTAACCGCAACAAGCACACCAAGTCACGAACAAAAATTACACAAAGCATCACAAGTATCACCAAGTTGTTAGACATTAATCAATCCAATAACTTAATTAGTTAACATAAATTATTCAGACATATGGCCAAGACTGGGATAATCTCCAAAGAAGTATCCGGTAGGCTAGGTAAGGATTGCAAAAAACCTAGTGGAAAACCTAGTGCAAAAACAAATCTATTTATGTAATGTTGTTATCATCACTAAATAATCATCACAGTTGATACAAGATACACAAAATTTATTGGCAATCATTTCTAATCAGAACAATCATAATAATTAACATGTTCCTTGCATACACGGAAGTATACATTAATATATTCATATAATTGTCACACAGTTCTGCCTAATGTTGCATCTGGACACATGAACTAAACAGGATGTTTTACAAACAGAATATAAACTTGACTATATAGAATCTTGAGGAATCGTGTATCGGTTACACATGCCTGTTTTCTTGGATAATGCTGTGTTAGTATGGTATGGCCAATACACGAGAAAAAATAGTATAAGATAATCATTGCATTTAGCAGACAGACATTGAGGCCTGATGACCTTCAAGTATTTTCATGGGAACTTCCAAATCTCCCTACGTATTTAAGTTAAGAATGCTCTTGAATCATATTCAACTATTTTACCGCTGTTGGTTTTGCATCAAGCTTCAGTCAACTGAATTGCTTGCTAAAAAGTTTCTTAGTCACGGTTGCTACTCAAAAAAGTTGACACATGTGAAATGCTGTTTGTTTTTTTAGTTGCCATGTTGTACAATGTACAATATCTTATTCTTTTAACGCTGAGAATATAATGCTACTTTAAGAAACCAAGTTAGTCTAATCTTTCTGCATAAAGGGTTTATAACATAATAAATTTCTTATATTCATTTCCAAGTCTTGGGGATTTCTCTCTTTGCATTTGCCACAGAAGGCAAACAACAAAATTTTATATTATTCTTTTTATATTATTCTTTCTTAATATTACCATTATTGTTATTTTATTATTAAATATTTTCACGAAGTCCGTAAGATCCCTAAAGATTGAAAATATCTCTGCAGAACATTTGAAAAATGGTTGGCTATGCTTTGTCCAAGTTCCGGCAGAGACAATATTGCAACTTAGGCAAGAGAATTAAAGCACTGGATGATGACAATTGAGAGGTGTTGTAATTTTAGATGGTCAACCAATCTCATGAGTTGAGACTGTGGAAAAGCAATGTCATTAATAATAATAATAATAATCACAATAATAATAACAATAATAACAACAACAATAATAAATTTAAGTTTAATTCTAGTTATTAGTATTATTATTATTATTACTATTATAATAATAACAATAATAATAACAATAATAATAACAATACTAATAACAATAATAATAATAATAACAATAATAATAAAAATAATAATTTTAAGTTTAATTATTCTAGTTGTTACTATTACTATTATTATAATACATGTTATTTAAATTGTAAACACAGTTTGATGGATGTTTTAAGTCTCACCTGATTCGCATCGTCGACCACCAGATCCTGATCACTTTTCTCACCATCGCTGTCCTACAAAAGAAAATTTAACGCAACATTACACAAACAACCGAAAACATAACCATCACAGTGACGTAGCTATCACATGGTGCAAGGCACCAGAGTGTCCACAACCTCCACGAGCAAACAGAGACAATAAAATTATAGACATATAACTCATATTCCGTCTTATTTTATTGACAGATCTGCAGTTGTAGACTTGTGATGTTCGAATGTTTTACACATGTACATTATTTCCTTCCTGGTAAACTTAACTGCTTTGACATAGTTAACTGCCGCCTGCCAGTCACTGCACTGAACGCTTAACTCCTCTTACCTCTTTTGTCGTCTCCAATAACAATGGTCACACCACATATAAATGATGTTAGAGCAGGGTAATTTTAGCCGTAATGTCCAAAGGTATTCGGTTCGCTTGTGAATAACTGCTGTATAAATAAAGGATCATATTTTTGAACTCGAGACCATTCTATCCCTGAAGCAGTTCAACACAAAAATGGTGGTTTTACATGAAATTGCGCAACCGTAAAAGCATTTTTTGCACAGTTAAAAACAGTTACAAATGTTCGCTGTCACTGAAGAAGGGATTGTGCAGCTCTAAAAATTCCTCAAAAGAAAAAACCCTGCTCGGCAATAATATATGCGAGTGAATAACAAAGTATGTTAGCAACAGACTTTTAAGTTAAGAAACTGAAGTAAATCAACAGAACATAAAAATCTGTTGCCATCATGTGCCAGTGACATATCTCTCCGAGCACCTTCAAAACCACGTACCCTCAAGGAACATGTGATCTGCCATAAACCAACCTATAAAAATAGTCTCTTGCACTACTGTCGCACTTCAACTGCATCGAGATTCCCCCTCACTTCATCAGCCACTCATCGTATATATGGAACAGTCTTCCCTCCAGCATACCATGAACTCTACATCAATTATTGCTCTCTTCAAGAAACACCTAACAACCGAACTTTCTACACCACAGGCTCGTCTATCTTCACCGATTTCTCCATGCTCCACTAAGTGCTCTTCCGAATCGCTGCTTCAAGTTGACTGCCTACGAATTATGGCACTTAAATATCTACAGTAAACTGGAGAAGGCAGGCATAATCTCTGTGAGCCTGTGAGCTATATGCTTCCTTTGTCTAGCTCTATATCTCTATATTAATTATAATATTAATTAATGATTATTATTTTTATAACTAAAAGACTAAGCCGGTCATCCCTGAGGTGCTGCACTACCTTGTCGTCAGTCTTTCGTCGCTTTCCAGACTCGCTGCTGACATCTGGTGATCGACTTCCACTCCAGTCGTACTTGCTCCGATCGGGAGATGCTGAACTTCTCTGCATAGAAAAGATCAAATGCAGTTAAATCAGATAAATAGATCGTTAATAGATCGGTCGATGACTCAATGGTGGAATGTGGAATAAATGGGATCAATGAATGAAGTAATAATGGATGGATAGGTGAATGGATGAATCAATGAATGAAAGTGTACATATGGATAGGTGAATGGATTGGTGAAATGATTTCTGCATGGATTGATGGATAGGATAAGGTTTTAATAAGATAATGATGAGATTGCTGCATTAAATGCAAAGATTGATGGATGGTGTTAGGATGAAATGATGAATCAATGCATTCACAAGCTGTAGGTTGTGAAAGAAATGATGAATGGATCGAAGGATGAATAATGAATCTACAAATAAGTCTATTAATGCAGCATTCTAGGTATGCATTGAAATTGCAACAGTTTACGTAACATAACTTAATAAAATAACAGATTTTCTGCAAATATGTATTATAATATTTAAACAAATATCAGTGCTCGTTAATTACAAGGTTCATCAACTTACATGGCGATCTGATATCAAGAGTAATGCCGAAGTCGATTTATAAAAGAAAAAACAAGCAAAACATTTTCAATTCATTTTAAATTGAATTTTTAAACAGATTACCTATAATATTAAATACAACTTGCAGCATATAGTGTAATGAAAATATTTGAAATTCACGTCTATAATTATTAGAACTCGTATTTAACTGCTCAAGTCCGATTGAAATAAATGTTTGTCCCTATTTTAAAAACAAATCCAAGACAGAAATTAAATTATTAAAAATTATTACATCAGAATAGAATTAGTTCAATTAGAATATGACAAGATTAGACGGATTCAAGATTAGGCTTTGTCTATGATTCAGTTAGCATTAGACAGACGAAGATTAGGATTAACTTAGGATTAGATTGTATTCAATTAGATTACGAATGATTAGGAAGAGCTCAGAGATCATTCTAAAAATGTGGCATACCTTTCTCTTCTTTCACGTTGTGTAGATGGGCGCTGCTCTGCAGTCTCCCAATAAGACCTGCTGGGCCACTGGCCGCTAGTCCAGCAGCCGGATGGGGAGCCAGTGGAATGGAGGGCAGGTGACCTGCAGCTAGAGGAAGGTGTGGCGCCTGCATCTGCTACACAGACAGAAACAACATACACCTTTCATCAGTCGCAGCAGGACAACTCCTCCGATCAAAGATGAACAATTAAACAGTTTTCGAAAGCAATAGCAGTTTTTATGACACTAGCATCCTAGATGGTGCAATAATTATCCAATGGTGCAGTAATCCAGTGGTGCAATAATCCAGTGGTGCAATAATCCAGTGGTGCAATAATCCAGTGGTGCAATAATCCAATGGTGTAATAATCCAATGGTGTAATAATCCAATGGTGTAATAATCCAATGGTGTAATAATCCAATGGTGTAATAATCCAATGGTGTAATAATCCAGTGGTGTAATAATCCAGTGGTGCAATAATCCAATGGTGCAATAATCCAGTGGTGCAATAATCCAATGGTGTAATAATCCAATGGTGTAATAATCCAATGGTGTAATAATCCAATGGTGTAATAATCCAATGGTGTAATAATCCAGTGGTGCAATAATCCAATGGTGCAATAATCCAGTGGTGCAATAATCCAATGGTGTAATAATCCAATGGTGCAATAATCCAATGGTGCAGTAATCCAATGGTGCAATAATCCAATGGTGCAATAATCCAGTGGTGCAATAATCCAATGGTGCAATAATCCAGTGGTGCAATAATCCAATGGTGTAATAATCCAGCTATAAGCATCGTGGACTGATTGAGATGAATTCAAGTATTAAATTAACAAATATCCATCAGTACAGAGATAATCTAAATAGAATCAAATCTAGTCTGCAATATATTATAAATGTATGCAGTTGCTTAGTTCTAATGGAAATGGTAATATTATCGTAATTTAATAGATCTAGCAGTAATACAGTTGTAATTAGCATGTAATGTAAATATCATGGTAGCTCACACTTAAGTGATTTAGCCATTCGGTCTGCGCATTGATGTACATCTGTCGGACGTCAGAATTCTACAGAGAAAAAAATTGCAGATATATATATAATTATATATATACTCTTATATATATATAGAAGTCACATCTTATATATATATATATATATAATTATATAAATATATACATATATTATATATACTCTTATATATATAAAAGCCATATCTTATATATAATTATATATATATATATATGATATATATACACACATATATACTCTTATATATAAAAGAAAAATATATATAATTATATATATCTCTCATTCAATAAAAGCATCAACATAACAATAATCTGATAAGAAAAAGACGATGATTCAGTGCAAAATGATTTTTCAACCGCACGCTACAAAAGACGAAGATTTAATCTGTGATTTAATCTCTTACTTTGATCTGGTTGAACCAGTCGCTTTGTGCATACATTTGTTTGAGATCAGCGCTCTACAATGAACAGAATAATAATTATAGTAATATAATAATATAATAATAATAATCCTCATTTAATTTCAAACACACCACAGAATGATAACAATTTATCAATCAATCAATCAATCAATCAATTCACTTTATTGCAACCAGAAAACAAGATGACAGCAAAAATAGTATGACGGATGATCACAAGTTATTACAGAAGTCAAATTCAACTGTCGGCAGCCAACAGGACGCCAATCACGTCCTATACTACTAATTTTACCATCTGCAGAGTGAAAGGCTGGGTGTACCTTTGGGAGGGGAGTGGGAAGTGACCCCCTGTGCCCTTTATACCATCACTCGAAATCACTCCCAACACAGTGAAATTTAAAGCATAAGCTTCAAAACACCTTGAAAAAAATAATCGCAAAACCCAAATCTCGCCTTTTAATATCATCGTCTATAATTATTATGCCTCAGTAGTCGACTCATTGTGCTCCTTTTCAATGTCATCTGATGCCAACTATTTACGCTACGTTGATTTACGCCGATCAACATGTTTACAAACATCTTACACTCGTAATTACGTAAACTTACGCAGAATTACACACAAATATTTACATTTGCGCGAATGCTGTAGGATTTCATGCTTACTTCTCGATTCGCGCAAGTTTACGACAATCTGTTGAGAACTGGGCCCTACATCACACAGTTTACATCCAGCTTTTTTCGTTGCTATTATCCATCTCAACGGTGTTTATATACACGTCCTTCTTCGGGTTTTAAGAGGCAGAGATACGGACGCACATTCTACAGACGTGTGACAAGTCATAGGGTTGGTTCTCCAATCTTCCAAAAGTCTCGAATCGAACCAGAAGACCCTATCTCTGCCCTAGTCTTATTTTCTGATGATGCACCTCAAAACCAGAATCGACCACAAACTGCTTGCTCCTTTGCATGAAATCGTTTCAATTAGACCTATGTCAGATCAGTTTAAGCAGTTATCTCAGATTTTTTGTCGACTGGTACCCTTAAAAATCCTTTGGCTTCCGTGGTGCCGAGTGCAACTATTCCATCGGTACAAACTCTTTAATCTTATTCAGTCATCCGCATTGGCTTTCTTAGGGATTCAGAATAAGAATCATAGCCAAAGATTGCAGACTGCTCACAGGAAATTCAGGAATTGTGGGTTCATAGCGGCTGTGTTGAACTGCTTGGTATAAAATGGTCTCGAGTTCAAAAAATTAATTTGATCCTTTATTTATACAGTAGCTATTCACAATAATACCGATAATAAAATAATAATAAAATAATAATAATAGCAATAATAATAGCAATAATAATAGCAATAAAAAATAGGCCTATCACTATCAACAAAAGCAACAACAAGTGAAAAATAGTCAAAGTAGTAGTAGTGGTTGTGATGGAGGTGGGAGCGGTGGTACTAATTCTAACACTACTGCCAAAATAGTAGTAGCCTAGCGGTAGGTAGCAATAGCAGTAAGTAGTCTAATGAGTATGCAGTATGAACGTCGAGCTACTTGTTCAGCTGGCTGTCTTGTCTGCAGGCACTTTACCTGGAATGGCCCTCAACAAGCGCAACCTGTCATTTGGCCAGACCTTGTGGAAACCGGGGGATTGGGAGGAGGTGGGTAGGGAAAGTGGAGATGCAGGAGGACGTAGAGGAAGAGGAAAATATGAGACAAGTTAGTAGTGGAGGAGAAGAGGGAAGAGGTGAGAAAAGGATGAGCAGGAAGGGGATGAAGAAGTGGAAGAAGACGAAGAGGGAGGAGGAGTAGGAGGAGGAGGATGAGAGCTGGAGGAGGAGGAGGAGGAGGAGAGGCGTGGATGATATGTGAGGAAAGGAAGAAGTGGAAGAGGTGGGATAGGATGGAGGCGTGGAAAGGGAGATAAGGAGAAGAGAAGGAGAGAGAGAGGGTGTGGGTTAGAGAATAGAAAGCGAAGGAAAGGAAGAGGAGATAGATGATTTGGAGAAGTAGGAGAATAAGAGAGGCAACGAAAGGAGGCTAGAGAGCAGATGGATGGAGATAGAGGAGGAGGAGGAGGAGGAGGAGGAGGAGGAGGAGGAGGAGGAGGCTGCGAATGCTGCAGTGAGGAAAGGATGATGAGTAACAGAATAAGCGACAGCAGAAAGATGGTGTGGAAGGAATAGATGGAGGAGGAGGAGGGTAAGGAGGAGGAGGAGGAGGAGGAGGAGGAGGAGGAGGATAAAGAGGAGGAGGAGGAGGGGAAGAGGAGGAGAGGAGGAGGGGCGGAGATGAAAAGGAAGAAGATGAGGAGGAACAGGACGAAAGCATAGGAAAAGGAGGAGGGGAGGAGAAAAAAGAGATGAGGAAGAGGAGGTGTTGGAGGAGGATATGAAGGAGGAGGAGAGCGTAGGAAAAGGAGGAGGGAGGAAGAGGTGGTGGTGGTGGAGGAGGAGGACGAGAAAGCCGTATTTATAAGAGGAGCAGGTGCAGTTAGACGAAAAGAGCGCCGGATGGGGAGCGGTGTTAGGTGATAGTGGAGGAGGAGGAGGAGGAGGAGGAGAAAAAGAGGAGGGATGGAGTTGTGCATTCGGCGTCGTGAAGGTGGAACTGCGAAGCGCGGAGGGAGGCAGGCGCAGCAGCAGCAGCAGCCGCAGCGGAAGAGGGACGCCAGGAGGCGGTGGGGGGAGGAGGAGGAGGAGGATAAAGCAGGCGAAGAGCGATGCTGGAGATGATGGCGGGAAACGCAATCCTAATAACTACGGCTGACGCCTTATATTTCTCCTCCACCAGCCAACGAGCAACGTATACGGACTGAAGTATAATATTATATACGCACGGCAGGAAGGACGGAAGGAAAGAAGGAAGAAAGGAAGGACAAACGGACAGACGAAATGGACAGAAGGCTGGACCGAAGGGACGGAAGGAAAGGACAAACAGACGAACATACGTAAGGACGGACTGAAAAATATAAGAACTCACGGACGGATGGACGAACGGACTAAGAAAAGATTAAGGCCGACAAAGGAACGGACAAAGGAGAGACAAACTGTGATAACCTCCTTGTGATCACCTCCTCCTATCAGTCTCTTCGGAAGCTTCTTCTTATAAGTTCGTGGTAGCATAGGCCTATCCCTAGATAACTGTTTCATTAGCTAAATGGCTAGGTAAAGAATCTACAGACTTTCACTGTTTGTAACCAACAACGACGACGTGTTTAAGTCTTCTTATTATACTCCAAAATCCGATGTAAAGTAAAACGATCAGCAACAACACAACAATGACTACACTTGCGTTATCATAACAACTACACGACTACTACCTTCATCAGTCTACTCTATCGCAACTCAACAACAACTATTACAGCCTATCTCAACGGCTCTCAACACACAACACTCCTTCTTCACTTCCACTCCCTCCTTGTACACTCAACGTACGCTCGTCTAGACATCACGCGCTGTCCAGACAATCACCTGTCCAGACGCCGCGCGCCAATTTGCAGTTGGCCTACCTGCGTCGCTGTACGACAATCGTCGTGCACTGATTAAATTAGCTTACATTACCTCCTTCCTTTCTTTTGAAGAGAGCTAATTAATCTTAAAAATTAGCGAACGTATAATGCTTAAACTAAATACAAACAATTCCTATACTAAATGCAATCACAAAATATCTTATACTACAATCTCGATAAGCAGTCCGCTACTACATTCAGCGTTCCCTTCTTATAGTTCAACAGAATGTCAAAATTTTGCAATGATAAAGACCATCGGACTAACTTAGCAGACTTCGACATTGACTCAGTCAAATAAACTAAAGGATTATGGTCAGTGAACACATTAATCTTGGAACCAATAATAATTTCTTTCAATTTGTTTAAAGCCCATATGATTGCATAGGCTTCCTTCTCAATCGTCGCCCATCTCCTCTGGGTATCTGTCAGCTTCTGACTGATAAATGAAACGGGACGTTCTATCCCCTCATCGTCCACTTGTGACAGCACAGCCCCCACAGCAAAATCACTGCTATCACAGTACAAATTAAATGGTTTGCCAACCTCGAACATGTATAAAATCACATTTGATAAAACAATTTCTTTAAGAGAATCAAAAGACTTCTGGTGGTCCTCAGTCCAAACAATGTTCTCAGGTGTCTGCTTGCTAGTTAAATCTGTTAATGGTTTAGCAATTTCAGCAAAATTACAAATAAATTGTCTGTAAAAACCAAAAAATTTCAGTTAATGAGTTAACAAGTGTTAGGATTTTTTGGATTCAGCACCACTTCCTGTTCTACCAATGTACATAATCCAGGTTTGTCCGAAAATCTGTCTGCATAACGGTTCAGTACATCCAGTAGCTGTTTCTGTTGCTCGCTCGTAAGATGTCCGATCTGTTCATAGTCCAATTGCAGCGATTTCTGTGTCGTCTCTGCATGGTCTTCTTTCAATGGTAGCTCTACCACTGATCCGGATTCGTCGTCCTCTTCCACGATGAGACCACACGATAATGTTCTTGCGATGAACTTCCTCATTTTGTTGGCATGGACGATTCGTCGGCCGTTTTCATTCATGTCCACCAGATACGAATACTTGGATCTTCTTTGTAGCACTGTACATGGACCATGCCATCGTGAGATCAATTTATTGGTTGACGTTGGATACAGGACGATGACGTTTTCTCCTGGTTCGAATTCTTTATCTTTGGCCATCTTGTTGTATTGACTGGCATATTGTTTTTGCTTTTCCTCTGCACAATTCTCAGCAAATATCAAAGCTTTCTCCATGTCTGCTCTTAAGTTCTTCAGGTACTTTGCTGGTTGTACTCCAATGTTTGGCGGTAGATTTATTTCTTTAGTCCAGCTTTCCTTTAAGATAGTTAATGGTCCTCTTGGCATTTTTCCATACACCAGCAGATATGGTGCCACTCCTGTCGTTGCGTTAGGAACTTCTCTCAATGCCCATACGGTAAACGGAATAATTTTATGCCACTGTCTCGGATTTTCCACAATGACATGATGAACCATCTTCTTGAACGTCTGGTTCCATCTCTCGACTAATCCGGCTGCCTCTGGATGTCCCGGTGAATCGAATCGTGGACAGCATCCCATCAATTTCAAAAATTCTCTTGTAAGACTGGCTGTAAAATTCGTGCCTCTGTCACTGGTGATCACAGATGGCACCCCCACGTCAATGAATAACTTCATCAAAGCTTCACACACAGCCTTAGCAGTCAATGACTTCAGCAAAAAGATTGTCGGCCATCTCGTACACGAATCCACTATGCACAAGCAATACTTATGCCCTGCTGCTGACTTCGGTTCTATTGGGCCTACCACGTCCATTGTCATCCGTCGGAATGGAACATCTTCCCTTGGAATTGGTGTAATCGGCACTCGATCCATCACCAAACTTCGTGCCTTCAGCTGACACTTCTCACAGGACTTACAAAATTTCACCACGTCTCGACGCATCTTTGGCCAGACAAAGGACAACTTGATTCTCTCTCGTGTCTTCTCTTCTCCCAAGTGTCCGCCAAATACTGACTCGTGAGCTAATTCCATTACTTGAATTCTTCTCTCTTTCGGTAACACCAACTGGTACACTAGCTGATCCAGCATTTGATGTTTCTTATACATCAATCCATTCACCACGCTAAACTCTGATCCTTTGTCTTCAGCGATCCTCCACCACGATTTCAGTGACTCGTCATTTCTCTGCTGCTCCTCGAATTTCTTCGAATCTTCCAGCTGTCTTTCATCGTTCGAATTCTCTATGAACAAGTCCCTCATACTTGTCTCCAGTTCAGCGTCGCTTCCGGAATCTTCACTATCATTTCGTTCACATGCAGCCATCTCTTCTTCAGTTTCATTGTTCTCAGATGTTGTTCTTTCGTCATCTTGAATGCTGAGTTCATCTTCGCTGTCCGTGTCATCTTCTTGCGAACTTTCGTTTATCGTTTCATCTTCTCCGCCTTCGACTTCTGCTCTCCGACTTTGTGCTCTTGTAGTCACATTCGCTTGTAGTTCCCCTTGCAATACACTCACTGGTGGAATCTCTTTCAATTCTGCAATTATCTCCGGATGTAGCAAGAACTTTTCCTTGTTTTCCTTGCACAGATCCGCTGGAATGCTGGCACACACTAAAGTTAAATATGGCGCGATATTTATTGTCCTGTCATCTGTAGCTGCTCCTTCGTTACGACCACTCATCCGAACTTCTATTTTCACCAACTTAGCTGGAATAGGCTCTCCAGCTACACATTGCAAATGAACTCGGCCGATTTCTTCTACTGTCGTTCCTTTCAGTAGTTCCTCGTTGATTACTGGTATCTCGGTCCCCGAGTCAATCAACGCCTCGACTTGCACAGGCTGCCCATTAGTCCCACGTATCTCCACATTTACATGCTGCAACGATATCTTCTTTATGCGTTGACACTCCTCTTTACTTTTTGCTTCTCGACAAATTTCTGCAACGGAAGTAGTCTTTATCGCTTCTTTCTGTATGGTGAACTGGGTCGTACACTTCATCACTGACTTAACTTCTGTCTCACGGTCGTCCAATTCTTCAAACTGGTCTGGTGCATTCATCACTTGTATCTGGTTTACTCGAAGATTTTCTGCACTTCTGCTAAAGTTCTTCCTCAGATTTGCCGCTCCTGGCACTTGGCAATGTTTTATTAGGTGTTTGTCAGAATGACAGTTGTGGCAACGTTTCTTTATAAAACTTCTTTGCTCATTGTTCTCCCACTTGTTGTACGGCGTGTATGATGCATTACTTTCTGTTGGGCGTCCCAGCGGCGGAGTTCGATTGTAGGCTTGTCTGTCCCACGTTGACTCTTTCTTATCTTGCCAATACTGCTTTCCAGAATAATTATCTTTCTTTGCATCATTACTCTTGGCTTGGCTTCCGGTGTCTTTGCTATCCTTGTTCCACTTGAATGGCTTTGAGCTATTTCCCCATGCTTCAAATTTCGGTTTGTCTTGGAACATCACACCAATCCGATTGTTTACATGTATGTCTGCAAATCAAACAGCTTCTCGTAGTCTTTGTCCACTCGTCTACTTCGGACATAATAATTCAACAGGTTCTTCAGCCTAGCCGTGAACATCGTATAGGTTTCTTCGGCTGTCTTCTTGGCAACTGCAAACCTTGACCTGTACTCACGAGCTGTTAACTTGAATTCCTTCAACAAGTGCTCTTTCACTGCATCGTATTTATCTAAATTCTCAAATGACAATCGATTCAATACCGTTCGCGCTCTCGGGGTCATCAATGGCAACAACAATTTCACCCAGTAGGTGAGGTCTGCAACATTACTAGCTTCCAAGCATTCTGTGCCCTCTTTTGCTAAGACAAACTGCAGTGGACCTGGTGGTAAACATTCTTTCAGCTTATCCGCCACTAACAAATCAAACAGCTTCTCGTAGTCTTTGTCCACTCGTCTACTTCGGACATAATAATTCAACAGGTTCTTCAGCCTAGCCGTGAACATCGTATAGGTTTCTTCGGCTGTCTTCTTGGCATCTGCAAACCTTGACCTGTACTCACGAGCTGTTAACTTGAATTCCTTCAACAAGTGCTCTTTCACTGCATCGTATTTATCTAAATTCTCAAATGACAATCGATTCAATACCGTTCGCGCTCTCGGGGTCATCAATGGCAACAACAATTTCACCCAGTACTGCTTTTCCACAGCGAAGCTATTGAATGCATTTTCAACTGTTTCAAAATATAATGGCACTTCCATCATATCATATGGCATCTTCGGTAACACATGTTTCATTGCATCACCTATCTTCTTAATCTTTGACACCATTGTCTCACTTTCTCTAAGCCTATTTTGTTCTGATTCCTCACGGATTCTTCTATCGTCTTCGTCTTTCTTCCTCAGTCTATTTTGATCTTCTATCCTACGCAGTTCTTCTTGTTCAATCTTCTGCTGCAACAGTTCTAACTGCTTTCTGCGTTCTTCTTTTTCAATAGCCATCTCATGGAGTTGAGCTTCCTTAATAGCAAGTTTCTTTTGTTCTAATTGCATCTGTTCTTCTCTTTCTCTTTCTGCTTTTTCCAAATTGTCTTTTTCGGCTTGGAATTCTTCCTGTCGAATCTCTTCGGCTCTTTGCAGTTCTTGTAAACGCATCTTCTCCTTTTCCTCCTCACGAGCCTTTTTGTCTTCGATCTGCTGTTTTCGTATTTCTTCATCGCTTCTTCTTGCTCTTTCATATTCTATCATTAATTCCATCCTTCGTCGTTCTGCTTCGTCACGATCTATTTTCATTTGTTCTAACTGCAGCTCGAATTGTTGCCTCTGCATGTCAATCTCTTGTTGCCTAATCTTCTCTGCTCTTTCTGCTCGTTCTCTCTCCTCTTGTCTGCGTTGCTCCTCTTTTTTCTTTCTCTTCTTGCCTGCGTCGCTCTTCTTTCTCCTTTTCCTCTTGTCTACTCATCATCATGAATTGTAGCAACGCCTCTATAGACATCGGTGCCTGTGGTTTCTCAACCGGCTTTTCTTTAGCGCCTCCAACAGCACCTTCTTCTTCAACTTCTTCCTTTGCCCAAATCTCAGCCAAAGTTCTCATCAAATGTTCCCTCGACATCTGTTCAACTTCTTCTGCGTCTACGCCTGCTTCAATTAATAATTTTACTAGTCTCTCCGAAGACATCTTTTTAATAGCTGCTTGCTTTTGCTCTGTAAGTTTCTCCATCTTACTTCTTTACTTTACAGATGCTCGATAAAATAGTAGGCTACTCTTCAAATGTTTGCAATTGACTGACTTCAATTCTTTATGCACACTTCAATAGACAAGCAAGTTTTTCTACCTTGTAGTCGTTGTGTTGTCGTTTCTCACTGACGTACGGATGCTCGATGTATCGTTGCTTCTCCCGTGTGCTCGGCTCCTCGATAAATTCACAGCGTCCGTTCCTCCGCAACGTCTGTTGATTGGATAGAATCCCTCCGTTCGTAACTTGGCACGTAGACCCGCCGTTTGTAACTAGGATCGTTCTCCTGCAACTTGGATCGTTATCTCACCGCAACGACACCAAATGTGATAACCTCCTTGTGATCACCTCCTCCTATCAGTCTCTTCGGAAGCTTCTTCGTTTCAGTTCGTGGTAGCATAGGCCTATCCCTAGATAACTGTTTCATTAGCTAAATGGCTAGGTAAAGAATCTACAGACTTTCACTGTTTGTAACCAACAACGACGACGTGTTTAAGTCTTCTTATTATACTCCAAAATCCGATGTAAAGTAAAACGATCAGCAACAACACAACAATGACTACACTTGCGTTATCATAACAACTACACGACTACTACCTTCATCAGTCTACTCTATCGCAACTCAACAACAACTATTACAGCCTATCTCAACGGCTCTCAACACACAACACTCCTTCTTCACTTCCACTCCCTCCTTGTACACTCAACGTACGCTCGTCTAGACATCACGCGCTGTCCAGACAATCACCTGTCCAGACGCCGCGCGCCAATTTGCAGTTGGCCTACCTGCGTCGCTGTACGACAATCGTCGCGCACTGATTAAATTAGCTTACACAAACAAAAGGACAGAACGACGGACGAATGAATAGAAAGACGGACGAATAAAAGGACGAACGAACGGACATCTGCAGTCATCACAATCACACTACATACGACGACGACAAACCTAATAATAAGCGACACTAGAGACGTCAAACGACTCCAAAGAAAGATGCAGACACAGGCAGACACACAAAGACACACAAAGACACGGCGAGAGACAGAGACACAGCCACACAAACTGGCGCAGACATGCAGAAAATATGTGTATGCATAATAAACCACAGAGACCGCAATTGAAGAGAAAGAGAAGCTGATGACAGTCAAAGGAATACCAGCAATAGAACCAAATCGAGAACATTATTTCAAACACTGGTGCCCAGCAAGCACCCCTTCCCCCCCCCCCAACAACACACACAAACAGACACGTACAAACACACACACAAACAAACAAACAAGCACACACACAAAAACACACACAAACACACACACACACAAACACACATACGCGCATACGGAGACGCATACATGCACGGTCCCGCGACGTGTCACTTAACCCGAAACTACGTCACGATTTGCCGCCGAGCAGCAATCCTTAATCAAACTCATCGTCTGCAGTCATCAGCTTGTCAGCGCTTCGAGATCACTCTGAGCTGAAGCAGAGCCAGCCAGCAATTGGACGGAGGAGCTGCAATGCTGCATGCTCGCCTCTGACAAGTATTTGTCAGGATCCGATGAAGTCCTAAGATACTTGAAACATCACCTGTCTTGCTCTCAGGTGATACTCGACCACAAGACCCCCTCACCAACCCCACGGCCCCCCAAACCCCACGACCCCCTCCCCAACCCCACGGCCCCCTTACCAACCCCATCCCTGGCGATGATCTGCTACACACTCGATCCCACTCCTCTTCATCTGATCGGTTGAAGAGCACTCGCCAGAAAAACTGATTCTCGCCCGACGGACGAACGATCGTCGTAACCTATTCATCGGATAAGCGTTGAGTGGCTGACGAGACAGAGACAGGGACAAACACAGAGATGCACAAAGAGACAGAGACGGAGAGACAGAGACGGAGAGACAGAGACGAAGAAACGAAGAGACAGAGACGAAGAGACAGAGACGGAGAGATGCACAGAGAGACACAGAGAGAGAGAGACGTACATAGAAAGAGAGATACACAGACAGAGAGACGGCCATATAGACAGAAACAGAGACGCATAGACAGAGCAATAGAGACGCACATAGAGAGACGACGCACAGACACTGAGACACACACACGGAGAGCCACTGCGTCGTCGAGTTGCCATATCTCGAATTGGTCCACTTCAGGCCACCTTCCCCTGCCGTCCCTCCGCCACTCTCCCCCATCCAGATTCACTCAGGTGAGAAATGGAATTCTATCGCAACACAGATTATAATAATAATAGTAATATAGGGCCTGGTTATTCTCCGTCGCGACCAAATATCTACGGATGTAACGACCTTCAGGACAAGTTGTTTGTGCACGTGTGTCTCCCGCTGTAGGGGCGTTGTGAGGAACACAGGGTAAGATTGCACCCGCATGATGTAGCAGACAGACAGACGGACACAGACAGACAGACAGACGGACAGACAGACAGGCGGGCAGACAGACAGACAGACAGACAGACAGAGACATAGAGCCAGAAATACTGTTTAATTAAAATACTGTTTAATTAGAAATACTGTTTAATTAAAATCCAGGCAGTGACTATAGTGCGGCTATGTACTTGATAGGAAAAGTAAGAGTAGATATATATATATATATATATGTGTGTGTGTATATGTATATATATAAATTATATATAATATATACGTGTATATATATATATATATATATATATAATACGAAGACTAAATGAAGACTAAATCGTCATAAATACAGTAAGTATTTGGAGTCAGAAAGTTAAAGAAGTCAGATAATAAGTATTGATAAGACAACAATGCAAGAGTATACAAATGTCATGCAAGATAAGTATAGATACAAAAGTCTGAAGAAGATTATTTTGATGAACAACGTACACCTATGATGGCGTTTAGCTCCTGCATCGTTACTTGTTCGGCTCTCTTGATCGCTGCAACGACCTGCTGCTGGTGCTAAACA
>OX243812.1:9618230-9655935 GCA_945859605.1 Lumbricus rubellus
GTGTGGCCAGACGAACAGCGCGCCGTCAATTCATAAATGAAGAACAGCAAAATCCTTTGTGACCACCACTCTCCTTTCACGAATCACGAATAAAGATTCTTCAATATAGAAACTGCCCCCCACCCCTAACAGAGTTGGGACAGCCAGACTATAATACGTGGCAGGGCGTTCTGGAATTAACGGCTGCATAATATAAAGGAGTTAATTAATTGTTAATTAATTGTTAATTAATTGTTAATTGCGTCAATGGATATTTCTAACCTAAAGGACGATGACTGTTTTCACAAAGAACTGACAGTAATGAGACCGAAATTTAGCAAACGATTCTCCTATGTATGTATATACACGCAATTATTCTGGAACTGGGAATTCAGCTGCACCATTGTTTGTACTCTGACAAACAACTGTAAACACGTGCGGATGGATTTAACCCGGTTGTTTAGAGGTCATAGAAAGCCACTGCTACACTGTACAAACAAGCACAGCAAAACTCAACTGAAATTTATGTAGTATATATATTTACTACTCCATAAATATACATATATATATACACACACACACATAGACTTCTATGTATACTCAATTACTAAAACATACTTCATTTTAATGACCGAGAAAAACTGTTTTCTTTATTATGTGTAGATGTTTGCTAAACAGATTATAATTATTTAAATCAGACCAAACTGAAAAACAGTGACACAGCTCCCTAACCACAAGCTTGCTATCCGTTAAAAGTAGCCTACCCCTAACTCTGATGCATACATAGGAATACCGAAAAACAAACAAACAATGATTAATGAATTGATAATTAGATGCAATTAATAATTATAGCAATAGGTATTCGGTGATTGCTTGAAGACAGGGAGGACAGCCAGAATTTTGCTATTGCGCTTAAAGCGTTTTTCCGTTCCTCCCCCCCCTGGTCAGCTCAGATGGGAGAAATGATGACTATGAAAGTCAAACACGAGACGAGGAGGACAAGAAGGGCAAGGAGGATGAGGACGAGGAAAGAGAGACACATAGACAGACAGACAGACAGACAGACAGACAGACAGACAGAGACAGAGTAGGAGGAGGTGGAGGAGGAGCCAGAAGGCTATGTATAATTGTGAATATCACTATCCAGTCATTCGGAATAGTCGAAACACCTCACAGCAAGTTGCAAATTATCAATCGACAAGAGTCGTAAATCTTGCCGTTGACTTTCCACTAAAGACGACCACAAATCATGTTTGCTTTGCGCTTTCATCGTATTTGGAGATGCCACGAGAAGAGGAGGAGGAGGAGAGGAGGAGGAGGAGGTACACCGCAGCAGCAGCAGCAGCCTTAACAACAGCAGCCTCAACAGCAGCTCTATTGTTACTGTGTCCCGTGCAAGATGTCAGTCATCGCTGCTGGCCGAGTGCCAGAGATGCACCGGAGCTGATAAGAATGCACTGCACAATGCACATCATCATCATATTATTATTATATGTGTGTGTTTATATATTTTATGTTTTAGTATAGTTAACAAAACAGTGGTTTTACATGCAATACAGCTGATGACGACCGATGATCATCATCATCAGCACATCTACCATATCATGTATGGTCATTGGTCATTGGTCATGCATGGAGATGACAACGACATTAATATTAATGTTATCCATCCATCCATCTACCCGTCTCTTAAAACCATCCCTCCATCCATCCTCCCTTCGCTCCTTCTTTTCATTCACCGATATCCATCCATAATCCATCCATCCATACATCAATCCATCCGTCCATCCGTCCATCCATCCGTCCATCCATCCGTCCATCCATCCGTCCATCCATCCATCCTCATCGCCTCCAATGTCGTTTCGTCCATTCCGCACAAACATCACTCCGCTCGCAAGAGAGAAGAGAAAAAACGGCGCGGATGAATACAACAGAATCCGCCGAGCAAAGCGGTCGCGTGACGGGCGACCGGGAGAGAGCTCCCCACCCACCCCACCCCACCCACCCACCCACCTACCCTCGTGGGAGGGGGACAAACAGGCGCTCCGTAATCAGACCCGCTACGTGCAGCAGCGGTCGGCTGCAGCCGACAGCCGGGAAGGTCGTCGTCCTTTGCGTCCGTCCTCCGTTCTCGTTATAAGCAGAGCAACACGGAACCGAGTCGTTTCGGATAACCGAGGCTGCTCAGAGCAACAAAATGGCGGAGAATGATCGGAAGAATATAGAAGCGAGCAACAAATCTAGAGAGGACGAAGTTGAAGGATATATGCGAGAAAATATTTAAGCTATTTCGTGCTCTAAGTTTATAAGAGATTTTAATGCTTTAAGTAAGTGCAGCAACACCGCGATTTTTGTTCGTACTTGATAAACAGGGTTGGTTGAAACCCGCCACAGAGCGTCACAGTGATCAAGGCTAATGATGACATGCATAAAAAAATGGCGGAAATCCAAACGAAACGGAATTAAATTGACGCAACTCTTAATAGTTCTATGGAAAACCACGACAAAGATTTCTGATACGAATTAATTAGAGCAACAAATTCTGAACACAATGAAAAAATTTCCCTGCACCCATAGAGCCACAGAGGACAACCTAGACCAACAACATGCTTAATTCCATCATAGGCCTAATCTAAAATTGCTTGAAAGTGGCAGTGCCTCAACCATGCCAGATTTTGAAGCGTCACAGCGATTAAGGCTAATGATGACATCAACAAAATGGTTTACTTTGCATTGTTTTGCTAATTGGTGTATTTAGGCCTATTTGTCGAAATAACAATTCACATCATACAATTATTTATCACAGGCCTGCAGTTCATATATAGCGCCTCTGAGTAGATACATGTATATATCAAGAAGAGGCGCTATATAAATTCTCCGAATGAATGAAGTAAAAGTTCTCCCGATGCAATTCTATC
Source organism: Lumbricus rubellus (assembly GCA_945859605.1). Lineage (NCBI taxonomy): Eukaryota > Metazoa > Annelida > Clitellata > Crassiclitellata > Lumbricidae > Lumbricus > Lumbricus rubellus. The sequence continues at coordinate 9,621,128 of OX243812.1, forward strand.
ATTTCCAGACATTCTTAAGTCACAAGGGATCGTGGATATATATATATATATATATATATATATATATATACATAATACATATCTTGTGGTTGAACAACTGAATTTGTCTTACTCAACCTATTTATACAATCGCAACAAAACCGCCATTTATTGGTCGTACGGGAAAGAAGAGGATGATGGTATACTAAATAAAGCGTATTATACAACACTAATAATATACAATAATACAACACAAATAAAGGATAATACAAAACAACACAAAAAAGCTTAATAATACACAATAGCCTACTAAAAGCATAATACCACAGGTATACTGTTATAGGCCTAAGGCCCTAAACCTAAAGCATATAATCGTTATTTTCGAATGCGCTTAACGACTAAAAAATCGTTATTTAATCTGGAATAAATTATAATAATTATTTTTCGATTATTTTTAAATTCCTACCTGTTTGTGCATCTCAACGTTGAGTCCATACGACATCTCGTAATACTACAACAAACAAAATTTTTATTCACATTTTATGAAGTTATTTGCAAAATAACATCACACAAAATGAATAACATAATAATGAAATGTATAGTCAGTTGTATACGCTGTCCTTTATCACCTCTAAACATAAATAAGCCATCCGAACAGAGAAGCCGTAGATTTCGTAGCCTGTAATATGAGCTTTCAGCTGTGGAATTTATTAGATTAGAGTTATAAGCTTTTAGTTAGAATTATTATTCTCCATATAGGTTGATTGATTTGTGTCTCAGTGGCAACTTTATTATAGGCTGGATGAGTGTTAGCTTTTAGAACTATAATACGCGGATGTGTATTGGCTGAAAATCACACTATGCTCTATGTTCTTAATGTTAAGATCTTAACATGTGAAGATCATTTGTAACATGATAACATGTGAAGATCATTTGTAACATGATCAAGTGTAACATGATCAAGTGCGAAAATCGTCACTTAAGAACGCTCAAACGAAAGAGCGAAGAAGTTGAAGAAGGGGGGAGGAAGAGGAGGACGACGAGGAGGAGGAGGATGGGGGCGAGGAATTAAAATACGGCGAAGCAAACAAGCCTTCGTTACCCCACCCCACCTCCACCACTTGGATTCCTGGAGGGTTATACGAGAAACTGAAATAATATCCGACATTATTTTACCCAAATCGCAGCACACCCACACCCACACTCTCTCTGTGTCTGTCTGTCTGTCTGTCTCTATCTCTCTCTCTCTCTCTCTCTCTCTCTCTCTCTCTCTCTCTCTCTCTCTCTCTCTCTCTCTCTCTCTCTCTCTCTCTCTCACAAACACACACATACATGTAAACTCAAGCACGCAAACATACAGAAAGACTGACAGAGATGCATAGGACAGAAGCGTTGAAAGAGAAGATGGCTGGAGGACGATGAGATGCACAAGGGACAGGCAGACAAAGGCAAATAAACACACACACACACACACAGATGCAGCGATACACAGACGGTCATTGAGAGAACAAATGGGCGAGAGCTATAATCGTTATTTTTATAGCCATTATGAGAGCCTCCCTCTGTTCTTCGTACGTCCATTCCACCAGCCTTTCCTCCCTCCCACCCTCCTTCCTCCTTCCTCCATCACTCCCTCCCTCCCTCGGTCCTTTCCCTTTTCCATCCCTCCCTCTTTCCTTCCCGTCGTCCCATAATTAAGACCTTCGAAGCAATTGGCAAACAAAACCTAACAGTAGAATTTCGACGATCGCTTTCGGTTATTTTCACACTCATCAGAGACAGACAGACAGACGGACAAACAAACAGACAGACAGACGGACAGACACACATACAGACAGGCAGACAGACAGACAATGACCGTCTGGGCTTGTCGCTGCATCTGTGTGTGTTTGTGTTTGTTCGCGTGTGTGTGTGTTTGTTTGCCTCTGTCTGTCTGTCTCATGTGCAGCTCATACAGACGGACGGACGGACAAACAGACAGACAACCAAAAGAAGCAAACAAAACACACACATACAATCATACACGTACGAACAAGCATGCCGGAGAGAGACTAAGGAAGACACAAAGACGGACGAAAAGAGAGGCACATCTATACGACGAGTCATATAAACAATCCCACCACAGATAAGACGAGCAGCACTGGAGGGTGGTGAGGAGGGAGAAAGAGGATAGGCAGGAGATGGAAGGCGGAGGAGGAGGAGGAGGAGGAGGAGGGAGGAGGAAGAGGAGGACGAGGACGAGGAGGGAGAGTAAGCGGAGGAGGAGGATGGAGAAGAAGCGGAGGAGCTCTCATCGACATCTGGTGATGATAGCAGACACCCAATAATCAACTCCGACCAACAACGGAGGAGGCTAGGTACTTTGTCCGTTCGCCATCCACCCCCCCTCCCCACCCACCCCCTCGCCACTCCAGACCCCTTCCTCTCTCGCCTCCTCCTCCTCCTCCTCCCATCCTCCTCCGTTCTCTTGACTCATGCACACACAATCAGGGATCCATCCAGATTTCATCACGAAGGTAGGAAGGATCCCTCTGCATGGTGCATACGAACGCTACCACCGAGGACCTACGTCTAAACTCTAAACTCTAAAGCTGCTGCAGGTCACCACACCTTATAATAGACGACGAATTCCACTGACGAGAGATACGCACCACGCCTTTTTCAACGCACCCCCATCCGGCCAACCCTAACCCTAACTTCTTTTACCCCCCTCATCCATCTCTCGCCCGCTCTACCCAACCAACCGTTGTCTGAATGGTGTCACGCAATGATTGATGGGTAGTTTCCGTTTAATGACGCCTTGCCATAACAAATATGATTAACGTCGGCACCCTCCTCCTCCACACAGACACAGGACTGGCACTATTCGATAACGTCATCGTCGTCGTCGTCAGCCAGGTTTGTGTCAACAGAATATATTGCGCCGAAGAGAAAATGATTAAATCGACGACCAAAGAGATTAGTTCGCCCAAGGGAAGAGGGGGTGGGGGGATAGATTATACCGGAGGATGCTCTTTATTCGACCCCTAGGAGATTAGTGCGCGATGATGTGGGAAAGATTATTCGGGTGGCAGTTCTTTCTTCGACGTCCAAAGGGATTAATGCGTATAATAGGGAACGACAGGTTATTATAATGTAAGTTCTTCTGAGACGCAAGTGATTACTGCGTTGATGGAGATAGATTAAATCGCGTTAATTCTTTTTATCACACCTAGATTGATTAATGGGGTAGTAATTAGCAACTTCTATAGCGCCAGTGCATAACGGAATAGGCATCAAGCGATGGTGCTCCTATGCAAAGACATAATTTTTTTATACATGCAGTTCGTCAAGGGGACAGGGTATCCTGCACAGTGGATAATCGATTTGAAAAGCGAAGATTAATAGGTTGGGTGAGGGAGGGCAGCAGGCGGAGGGGCAGATTATAATTTGGAAGATCTCTTCACGAGCCCACCCTGCCCCAAACACCCCCCCCCCCCCCCCACCCCACGCATACGGCGCGGGACAATCGCAACGCCAAGTCAAGAGGCGACTTCTCATTTCCCGTGGGCGTAACCCAGGGAGACGGCGGGGCAGGGTGGGGGTAGGGTGGAGGGAAAGAGAGAGCCTGGGAAGATTATCACCCGTCGTCCAGCCGTCCTCGTGCACGCCCCTTCCCGGTGCCACCTCCTCCTCCTCCTCTTCCTCCTCTGTCTTGGTCCCGCGGGGGTTGGAGGAGACCCACCCCCTTACCCCGTTCAATTTGCATGCCCATCGCCCTAACGATGGCTTTGGGAAAAGGGGCCGAACCCCTCAGAGAACAATGGTCACCAAAAACTGCGTGGGGTGTGGGAGAAAACGAAGTGGATGGGGTGGGGGGACCAAGTATTATACTGATTCGGTCATTGTCGGACGCGGCGGTGTGGCAACCTATTGTCTTCGGGCAAAAATCGATCCCCTCGCCGTCGCCAAGACGGGAACAAAGATGGAAGATCAGCAGCAGCATCATCAACGGCGTCATGACCATTGAAAATCCAACCCCCCTCTGCCCTTGTCCCTAACCCCTTCACCCCCCCCCCCCACACTCACCCCCCCCCCACACACACACAGGTCGAAACGTCTCTATAAATAGGTCGGTCGTCGTCGTCGTCGGATGAATGAACAGCACATGCAGTTACGTGCTTCATCATCCCACATCGATGCAATTCGTCGTCAGCCATCGCATGCTGCTGCTGCTGCTGCTCTTCAATAAGATCCGCAAACTTCCGATTCTAGGACACGACAAACACTGTCCTCCTCCAATGAATCACATTCCTCCTCTTCCTCCTCTGCTTCCTCCTCCTGTACGTCCACCTCCTCTTCCTCCTCTACTTCCTGCTCATCCACCTCCTCCGCCTCTTCTCTACATCCTTCTGCTCCTGTAATTCCTCCTCCTCCTCTACTTCCTTCTCCTTCTCCTCTACTTCCTCCTCCTCCTCCTCTACTTCCTCCTCCTCCTCCTCTTCTACTTCCTCCTCCGCCTCCTCCTCTGTTTCCCAATTTTCACGCCTCCTTATACCCCTCTTCATTTCTTCTCCCAATTGTTTTCCTCTGCACGTTTCTATACCTCCACTCATTTCCTTATATTCCCCATCACATTTTTCTATCGTTCCTCTTAATCCTCCTTGATTCCTCTTGCCTCCCCTCATCCTCCGCATGCTCCTATTTTCCCTGCTTCTTCTTTCCCTTCTCCTCCTTCAATTGCTCTCCTTTAACATTCTCTCCATCCATCTTCTCTTCAACTTTTCCGCATCTTCTTCTCCTATTCCTCCATTCCGGCATCCGAGACGTCACGTGATATGTTTGCCTATACGAATTGTCGCACGATAACTTACTTTAAATATACATCAACGGCCACCATTTGATGCTAACCCACATTGCAACCCAAAGCACTCAGTCCAGTGCATGGTTTAAATAGACACTCCGTTGAAATCCAATCTAGATGTAGGCCAGGATAAGCAAGAGTGGCAGAGGCTACACCACAGAGGGTAAACGAGTTAAAACAGATGAATCTTGAGTGCAGACACAGTGTATAAGATTACAGAACTTGGACGAAGTCAGTCAGTCAATCAGCCAGCCAGCCAGCCAGCCAGCCAGCCAGCCAGCCAGCCAGCCAGTCAGTCAGTCAGTCAGCCAGTCAGCCAGCCAGCCAGCCAGCCAGCCAGCCAGCCAGCCAGCCAGCCAGCCAGCCAGCCAGCCAGCCAGCCAGCCAGCCAGCCAGCCAGCCAGCCAGCCAGCCAGCCAGCCAGCCAGCCAGCCAGCCAGCCAGCCAGCCAGCCAGCCAGTCAGCCAGTCAGTCAGTCAGTCAGTCAGTCAGTCAGTCAGTCAGTCAGTCAGTCAGTCAGTCGCACAGTAGAACAGATAGACAAACAGATAGGCAGACAGACAGACAGAAAGCAACATTCTATGTGTGTATCCCAACACCATACTGGTGCTGCTAACACCAGACACCATGCATGTTAAGTCAGTCTACGTGAAGAGACATCAGTCATTTTGTGGCTGCAGTGTATGTGGAAGCCATTTGAAAGCAATGACTTATTTCTTATGCAGAAGCGAGATTGAAAAGACACGAAAGGTCTTTGTTGTCGTGAAGCCATCCTTCTTCAGCCACTTCTGAAGCAACTGTCAGCACAACCATTGACACACACACAGACACACACACACACAGACACACACACACACACACACACACACACACACAGACACAGACAGACAGACAGACAGACAGACAACCGTCTGTTTGTCTGCGTCTACGAGTGTCATGTGACATACAAGTCCCAACAAAAGCACACAGCGACAGGCAGACGTATGCAGGACGACATAGACAGACGCACAGAGACAGACAGACATAGACAGACAGACAGACAGACAGACAGACAGACAGACAGAGAGACTATAGCATGGACTGTCATCCAACACTAAAGTCAATTTCCTCGGACTCGACCGTACTCCATCTCCTAATTACACCATCCCCCTTCCATTTCCACCTTCCCTCCCTCCCTCTTCCCATCCGTCCCTCCCTCCATCCTTCCTTCCTTTCTTCCTTCGTCCTTCTGCCATTCGGTTTCGTTCAAGAAAGGACATGAATTTTGAATAGCCTGTTGCCACCGCCGCCGCCATTGCAACTCATCCATGGATCTCAGCCGGACTTCTCTTCAAAGAGACGCCACTGATTCACTGGGGGCCTTACAACCCTCCCCACCCACACACACACCCCTCCTCTTCCATCCCACCCCAACCCTCTCTCATCTTGCCCCATCATAAATATTTATAACTCACCACCATCATCCACCCGGTAACGGGAACGAACCGCTATAGCCATCCGCAGCCATCGTTTCCATAGCCATCATCTGGCTTGAGCCATACACTGCAGCCATCACAGTTATGACGACTGTAGCTACGACCTCCAAAGCCATCATGGCGGCATGGCCTAGTCATCCGTGCGGAAGCTAACATGGCAACAACCTCCCATGGTCCCTGGAGTCAACGAGCCACTACTAAACGAATATCATGGCTATAGCCATTTAGCCACAGCAGTCATGGATAAAAATCATTTTCTGATTGCCTTCCCTAAGTGTAGAATTATTGATTTAATAGAATGTGGCTAACACATTTCTTCAGAATTTCTAATTAATTTCACGAAGAACCGTATGATGTCTTCCGCCATTGTTGCTCTTAGAACAGCTTTACATCAGTCATTGATTGACATAATCTTCAAAGACGATTCACGGCCATAAAGATTAGGAATAATTAATTAATCAATATCCATTTCACTGCATCTACATTTAAAAAGGAATTTCTTTCTCTAGAGCAGTGGTGTAGTCCTAAAAAATGAAGTGGGGGAACTCCTGGAAATTTTTTTGAAACTGTTGAATGTAAAAAATTAATAATAAAATTAATAAATGTAATTATGTAAATTTATACATAGGAATTTGTTATTTGTAACATATTGTATTCAAGTATTAAAACATTCTCTGTAGTTGGCGTTGAATCAGTTAATGTAACAAAACCTCCCTGGAAAAAAAGTGGGGGTTTCCCCCACGGCGTTCCCCCGCGTTCCCTCCCCCACTACACCACTGCTCTAGAGTCTAAACTAAACGGGCGAAATCGAAATCTGAATGGGTCAATGGGTAAGATTGAAGTTAAGTGGGTCATTGGGTCAAATCGAAAAGATGGGTAACTGGGTCAAGATGGAAACTAAAATGGATAATAATTGGATCAAGTCACCTCAACTCTCAACAGATTATTCATTAGTTTGTGCATTCCATTCTTTTAGAACATCAAGAATAACAACCAATTTCAGTAGGTCTAAATGTAGTTTTATCATTAATCATCTCAAGCAGCCAAATAGCCTATATACTGGCCTGCAAACCAATTGCTTTTATAACTAGTATCTCTAAGCCATCAGAACAACCATTGATATAAATGATAATAATAATTAGTGCATATATTTTGAGTAGGCCTATGCCCATTAGCCTATGTCATTTGGGCTAATAGGCTAATATTTACTCTAAGGAAATGCCACAAAATTTTGTAGACTTATAATAAGTTAATAACTATAATATAATTACAGTTATTATATAAATAATCAGTATAAATAATTAACCAGTTTGAAGAAAATGTCAAAAACTACCATGATTTAAAAAATTAAATTAAACATTTTAATTTCGTCTGTATTTTAGGCTACAGCACCGGTCTATAATTATCGTCTGCTCACCATGACGTAGTGACGTTGCATTTCCGTTTTCTCCTGCGCCAGTTTCTCGCACTCCATCTTGAGGCTACGATGGACAACATAAACAAAAGTAATTAAAGCCGGTGAATTGAATAAAGAACACCATGCGAAACCACTCAATCGCAGGTTCACAAGTTCACAGGTCAAAGGTGAGGGTGTATAGCTGCAAGGGATGTAGTAACTTCCGACCGATCCAATTAGAACGCTGCTGCTATACTTAGCGCCTGGGATTTTCCCGTGCGGCGAACACGTCACCCGATCGTCTTGCATAATAATTATATCTAAATTAGCGCAGATTGACGTTATACTGGAATGTTGTAATGGCTCGAGGGGTGTCAGGTTATAATGTAATGCCTGTTCCCTTCATCTCAGCATCCGGAGTTGAAACCTCGTGACTCCTGTGATCTGACAATCCTTTAATTTATGGTGCAAAGTTGTAAAAGCGCTATATAAGTCGGTGGATTGCTAGACAACGCAATTCATAAGGTAGGCTAGTCTAAACCCTAAAGGTCATTGTAGTGGGTCATTGTAGTGGAATGCGTTGTTATGTTTCAGCAACAAGGACTACATGCTGGATTCTCATTGAATGATGCATGTAGCCTATAAATAAAATAAAGTCTATTGCGAATGGTCACTATACTTACTTACTAATGCAAAGGAATCTACAGTCCGCACATGATGCTATTACTAATGTTTAAGAAGTCCACAGCCAGTGTTTGATATCAGATACTAAACCAAAGATGTCCACATCCTGTACTTAAGACATATACGCTTTAAAGATGTCCAAAGCCCCTTTCTAAAACTATACTCCACTGCACGTCCGTTTCCTATAGTGCCAGTCCCAAGCCGGATGAAGGAGGAGGGTGACTGTAATGATACTTGTGTTGTTAAACTGAAACAACAACTACAACGACTCCATGATGATGATATCAACTACTATACTGATGAGACTTCTTTGTCATGCACGTGTGGATGAATGCATGTGATGTGATGTATGAATGCATGTGATGTGATGTGATGTGATGTGATGTGAATGTGACGTGAATGTGATGCGATGTGATGTGTGATGTGGTATGCATGTATTATATACCTGTGGTACTGAGCCTGGAGAAAGCTGAACTCCTCCTTTATGCGATCGCATGATTCAGCGACAGTGAACTTGAACGGTTGACCGGACTGATGCGGACCCTACAGAGACATAGGCGCACAGACATACAAGCATACACTCGGACAGACAGACAGATATAGAGGCAAAATATACATTCACACATACATTATTGCATCAATGCACGCAAACAGTACATACACACACATGCATGCATGCATGCATAGTGCATACATACATGCATACATACATATGCATGTAGACAGACAGACATCAGACAGACATACGTACATATAGATACACACAGAGGCAAAATATGTATACATTCATATATACATTACTGCACCCATACATGCATATATACATACACACATGCTTGCATACATACACATAGACAGACATACACATACACATATACCGACAAAACCGACTACTGCAGTTGATGAAGAACAAAAATGATGACAGTTCATCAAGTAGGTGGAATCACTATCTCGAAATTTTTGATGACGTCAGAACCAGACTCATCAAATGATGATGATGAATGATGATGAATGACGATAATGATGATGATGATGATGATGATGATGATGATGATGATGGATGATGATGAATGATGATGAATGATGATGATGATGATGATGATGAATGATGATGAATGATGATGATGATGAGGAGGAGGAACTGTTGTATCTCTTGATGATGTCATTGAAAGTGATGATGACGAAGTTGTTGCTATGATAATGACACAGGCGTATACAATGTCGTTACGATGACAATGATCATGATGATGATCAGCATGTACATAATGATCAAGATATTGATGATGATGACGACGACGTGTTGATGATGGTGATGGTGATAAACACTTAGCAACATCGCCATGTCGCACTTTCATGCAGACGACCATAGTAACGATGACGAAAATGATAACGACGAAGTAACGATGACGATAATGATAACAACCAAGTAATGAGACAGAGGCAACTAGTAAACAATGGAGTTTATCAGACACCAGAATGGCTAACAACATTTCAGAAACGTTTCAATTGTTACAAGGAGGAGGAAGATGAGGAGAAGGAGGAGGGAGAAGGAGGAGGAGGAGGAGGAGGAAGAGGAGGGTTGGGGGGACGTGGGGGGAGGGGCGTTTCGAGGGGCAACTTCAAAGCACATGTGTGAGCTTAAACATTCACGGACTTATTATCTCTTATCGTACACCGAGGTCTTCGTTATCACCGGTGGCTATTTTTATCCGTAAATGTCGGTGCTCAGCCCACTAGAGGGCACTTTTTAACCCGTAAACCTACCCTTCACCACACCAAGTGACACAGCACTTAACAGAGATAACTGCCTAGCTATCACTTAACATTAACACGTCAACATCCGTACAATAATATATATCAGCTCAAATTAACAACTACAAAACAACAGCCAATAGGAATAACAGAATTATGATGCAACACATTTATTGGCCTATAAGCCTAATGGACTAATTAAGAAATAAAAAGAACCGCACATGAATTACACACCTAATAGGCCTAAGTATTTTATTAGTGCATGTCAGGAAGTTGTACAAATAACTTAATTAGCAATGTTTATCGATTTCAATACTAACTTTAGGCATAGGCCTAATATTCGCAAACAGTCTAGGTACATAGACCTACTCAGATAGGTCTACTTAGATAATTATATAGATACATAAACGCATACATAGGCCCCCTGCATAGCCTACGTGCATACATGTCTAGAATGCCAATAAACTGAATTGTGTGAACGTTGCATTAGTAAATCTATTGTAATCAAAACGCAAATTTTTATAGCGCCAGCATATCTCATTATCTATTCATTCATCGCATAATAATAATCATTATATGGAGCTTTGAATACGGCAAACCTAAACGGATTTCATTATGCTTTTAATTTGACTTACCGGTAACCTGTTTGTTGGATACATCTCCTACAGCGTAATCCTGATCACTAATGATAACGACGATGATGATAACGACCACTACAGCTAGAACGACAACGACGACGACAGCGTGATGACCGGTCAGACTCTCAGCCGCTGGCCGGCGAGCGTTGTTTCGGCGAACAAAACAAGAGATTTGCGTTGACTGGAGAAGGAATCGAATCGTACGCTTTAAATCCACAGATTGTTCGTGTTTTCTTGTCGACAAAGAACCTCAGTACAACGTACCGTGGTACAGGCGTTCGTCGACGATATCTTCAAGAAGAAGAAGAACCTGTTAAATCGTCTACGTCCAAGTCCCACCCGAAAATTCCGAACCAGATCGTCGTTCATCGGTGGGCGGGGCCAACCGTCCGCCGCCCGCCGCCGCCTTTCCTCGGCTGGGCGTGAAGGCGCATAAATTAACGTCAATCATGCGTCGGTGACCGTGCAGGCCACGCCCACGTCGGTGACCGCCGTATCTCATTAGAAGCATGGCGGATCCAGTGCTGCAGCAGCAGCGGAGGAGAAGGCTTGCCTGCGAAAGGTGATCCTAATTACCTGGACTGGCTATCAGAGAGAGAGAGAGAGACCTGGCCCGCGTCTGATGCCTTCTTTAGCAATCCCCCCCCCACACCCCGGGGCTTTGATTTCGACCCCATCCCCTCCGCCGTACACGCACAGGGGCTGCGTTGCTAAGTGGTAAGCGAATGGACCATGACTACCAGTTCGACTTTACCAGTGGCACTGCTGTAATGGAAATTGCTTCCACGTTTAGGTTTTCAGTATGGAAGGGATGTGAGGAAAAGGAGGAGGAGGAGGTAGAAGAGGAGGAGGAGTAGGAGGAGTAGGAGGAGGAGGAGGAGGAGGAGGAAGAGAAGGAGGAGGGCTGAAACAGATACCTACTGATACACAAGCGTCGTGCACTCGTATTCCTCATGTTTTACATTCTAGTTTTCTATGCTGGTTATCATGTCGGACTGCCAACCAAAGGTCATGGATGGGTTCAAATAACTGCCTCGTTATTTTTAGATCGCGATACTATCTGCACACCCCCCACCTCCCACCACCCCATAGACAGATGAGACGGCGAGGGTGAGGTCTTGTTACACGATCTCGTATGCAGAGGCTAAGAAAGGAAAGGCGCTATAGCATTTCACACACACACACACACACACACACACACACACACACACACACACACACACACACACACACACACACACACACACACACACACATGGCCTAAAAGGATTTTCCTCTTTGCTAACGAATGATTCGCGTGTTTGAATTTTTAATTCCGGTAACAAGATATAGTTCATGTATGAATGTATTAGAAAATATATCTAATAAAAATTATGTATAACAGCGCTAAAGACATAATTATATACATATAATGGCTATCATATATATATACATATATACATATATATTGAGCTTACATTAGGACTTGCACAAAAAATTGCGAATATAAAGAAATAATTAATGAGGTTTGTTGATTGTGGATTCAGAGGATCATGGTGAATGGCAAGCTGCTGCTTTCATCTCTCATCCTCTAAATCTTCCTCCTCCTCGTCATTCTCCTCCTCCTCCTCCTCATTTTAATTTTTCATCCTCGTCCTCCTCGTCGTCGTCGTCCTCCTCCTCCTCCTCCTCATCATCCTCTTCTTGCCTTTCCACAACGGTTTTCCACCTTCTCGCCATGTAAAATAATCGTTATTTGTTCATATCCTCTTATTATTATTATTCTATAGCTAATAGTCGTCTTAATTCTCGTCTTAATCCTCCCCTAATCATTCATTATCCTAATCACGGTAAATCACCATAAATTCACAATGATTACCGTCTTGCCCTTGAATCATTCCCTGCCACCAAGTGTACGCTGTCACTAGTGTCACTGCATGGCGTATGTACACTATACACTGTACACTATACACTGTACACTATACACTGTACACTATACACTGTACACTATACACTGTACAGTCTCCGTTTCGTTGAGACAGGCTCCACCTAGTGACTGTTCTGTGGCTTGCAACATTTAAATAACAACACGAACCAAACTGTACATTGCGCATACATGTAAAGCGCTTACATACTTACGAATATAATTACGTTTAATGCATCCACAATTCCACATTTCATCTCTCTCCCAACCTACTACTGTCTTGTTTTTGTCTTTTCCTATTCCATTCTTATTCGCTTACCGTACTTCTCCCGTATGTTCCAAGTATCTGTGGTTTGTTACGTTCCATTTTCCTCCAATGCTCTTCTCTTTCTTCATTCCTTCCTTCCTTCCTCGTCTTTCATTAATTTTTCGTATTTCCTTACTTATTCACTCTTTCCTGCTCACTTTCTTTTTCCTTGTTTCCTTATTCCTTATTGCTTTTCTATTCTCACCCACTGTCCTCTTCAATCTTCTATTCCTCCTCCTTTTCTTCTTCTTCCTCCTCCTCCTACCATCCTACTCCTCCTCGTCTTCTTCTATTTCCTCCTCCTCGTCCTTCTGGTTTCCTCCTCATCCTCTTCTTCTTTCTCTCTCTTGTCTTCTCCCTCCTCCTCTTCTTCCTCCTCCTCCTCCTCCTCATTATCTTCTTCTTCCTCTTCCTCCTCCTCCTGGTTTTACTCCACCTCCTCCTCGTCTGTTTTCTTCTCCTCGTCTTCCTTTTCTTCTTCTTCCTCCTCCTTCTCCTCCTCCTTTCTGACTTGTTCTTCGCTTCACGCAACCTTCCATCTATCTCTGTCCTTCTGCTTGTCTGTCTGTTGTCTGTCTGCATGTCTGCGTCTGTCTTTCTTTTCCCTCTATCTCCCGTCCTCTCTTACTCCTCTCTCATTCCATACTTCGTCCTCCATCTTCTCTATAGGAGTCCTCGCGATCGCTGTCGTCTCTTCCTCACAGCCCCACCCCAACCCACCCCCACTCCCACCCCACCCCCACCCCACTCCCACCCCACTCCGCCCCAGACAGCTCCGTTTGTTATTATTCCACTGAGATGAAGATGAATTAGTCCGCCATGCCTATCTGCCTCACTTATGTACCCCTGCTTCTCTGCCTCTCTCTATGCCTAAGTATCTGTACCTGCATGCGTGTGTCCTTCTCAGTCTGTTTGCATCTACCTGTCTGCGTCGTTGAGTATAAGCCTCTGCCTCTGTCTTTGTCTCTCTGCGTCTACGACTCATTACGTTTGTCTGTCTGTCAGTCTGTCTCTGTCTGTCTATGTCTCTGTCTTTGTCTGTCTCTGTCTCTGGTCTTTATCGCACATCGATTCTGTCGTGTCTTCAGATGCAGCAGCAGCTGCTGCAGCAGCAGCAGCTGCTGCAGCAGCAGCAGCAGCGTGTGTCTTTGTATGTATGTCCTGCAGCTATAGGTCTGAAGCACTCTTGCATAATATATTTTATACTGAGGGCTACACTATAATTACTACGCTATGCTTATGCTATGCTATGCCAGGAAATGGAATGAAATGCTATGCTATGCTATGGCATGAAATGTTATGCAGTGAAGCTCGATGTTATGCCATGCGCTACATTGTTATGCATTGCAATACAATATTATGATGCCCAATGCAATGCCATGATATGCGGTACAATGTTATGCAATGCAATGTCATGATATGCAGTACAATGTTATGCAATGCAATGTCACGCAATGTTATACTTCGCAATGTCCTATAAGCTATGTGCTATAGCAACTATATGCTCTACCCCGCCATGCACGTGTAGCCTACTATAAGTATAAGTATGCTATAGGCCCTGTATACGCTGTTTTGCGCAATGCCCGACTTCGCTATGCCATGTTTCTTGGATTTTTATTGATGTGCTATTCATAGCTATATGTCGCGCTATATGCTATGCTATAGCATTGATTGCTAGGCATTTCCTGCCGATATCTTTAGCTTCATCTGCTACAAATCAACCTACACCCCACCCACCCAGTTCTCTCTTCCCTCTTCTCATCTTTCTCAACCTCTGCTCGCTGCTTTACATCTCCTTCTCCTTCTTCTCGACGATATTTCCTTGTTCTTCCTCCGCCTCCTCCTCCTCCTCTTGTTGCTCCTCTTAATCCTCCTCTTCCTCTTCGTCCTCTTCATCGTCTTCTTCCTCCTCCTCCTGCTCCTCCTCCTCCTGCTCCTCCTCCTCCTGCTCCTCCTCCTCCTGCTCCTCCTCCTCATGCTCCTCCTTCTCCTCCTCCTCCTCCTCCTCCTCCTGCTTATTCTGCAGCCAATTTCACCGTTACTGCTTCTAGTCCTATTCCTCTATTATTATTCTCTGCCCTCCTTTTCCTCAGCCACAATCCCTCCTCCTATTTCCCACTCCTCCTACTCCTTCTCCTCCTCTTTCTTCTCCTCTTCCTTCTCCTTGTATTTATTCTTCTCCTCCTATTCCTCCTCCTCCTCCTCTTTCTTCTCCTCCTCCTCCTCCTCTTCTTTCTCCTCTTATTCTTCCTCCTCCTCCTCCTCCTCCTCCTCATCTTCTTATTCCTCCATTCATTCCCTTTCCTTCTGCCTCTTCCACTCCTTGTCTCCCTTCATCGTCGTTCCATTGTGACCACGTAAACCACGCCCCTCCCTCCCTCTCTCCCTCCCTCCCTCTCTCCGTCCCTCCCTCTCTCCCTCCCTCCCTCTCTCCTTCCCTCCTTCCCTCTATCCCTCTCTCTCTGTCCGTCTCTCCATCCGTCCGTCCGTCTGTCCCTCTCCATCTCTTCAGCCTCATCAACCGCCGGAGCCAATTAGCAACGGAAGCGGCGCCTAAATCTGCTTCCGGCATCCATCATCCGGGTCTTCTTTCACGCCGTGACGTCACCACTTATCCGCCTCCCCCCACCAAACGCGCGCCACCGCCAGTGTCCACCTCAATCCATCCCTTATTCATTCTCTCTATCTCTCTGTTTGTTTCTGTCTCTGTGTGTCTCTCTCTGTGTGTCTCTCTGTGTGTGTCTCTCTGTCTGTCTGTCTGTCTCTCTCTCTCTCTGTCTCTCTCTGTCTATCTCTCTCGCTCTCTGTATGTCTCTCTCGCTCGCTCTCTTTTTTTCTGTTTGTCTGTCTGTTTGTATGCCTGTCTCTCTGTCTGTCTGTCTCTTTCTTTCTCTCTCTCTTTCTCTGTCTGTCTCTGTCTCTGTCTCTGTCTCTCTCTCTTTCATTCTTTCCGTCTCCACCTCAATTAATTTTCTCTATTCTTCATTCTTTTCTTCATTCTCATGCAACAACACATTTACTTAATCTGTCTTCAGCTTCATCACTTTTTCCCTTTAGACCAGGCTTGGAATCTGAAAATTACACTGTTAGAAGCAAATCATGTAACAATTTGCTAACCGGTGTTTCTAGACTAATTCGACCCCCCTGAAAACGAAAATCGCTGTTAGCAAGCTGGATTTTTAGCGGTTCCATGGGAAAACAAGATGGCGGACAAAATGGCTGCAAATTGCTTCAAATAAATAAAAGTAAAGTATTTTATGTGCTAGGAACACGGTTTTAGATTCTAAATTAAGACTATAGGGTCCAAGGAATGCAATGAAATCAAAGACATATATGTAGCACTGCAAGAAAATCAAAATGGCGGACAAAATGGCGGCTAGAATCTTAAATGTCTATAAATGAAGTTATGTATGCAATAGAAACATGATTTCAGAGCCTAAATCAACATTTTCGAGGTCTAGGAATGCGACGGAACCATGGTCAGATATGTAGCGCTGCTCAGAGACCAAAATGGCGGACAAAATGGCGGCCAGATTCTTAAAATGGCTCTAAATGAAGTTATGTATGCAATAGAAACTTGATTTCAGAGTCTAAATCAACATTTTCGAGGTCAAGGAATGTGATGGAATCATGGTCAGAAATGTAGCGCTGCACAAAAACCAAAATGGTGGACAAAATGGCGGCCAGAATCTTAAAATGGCTATAGGTTAAGTCATATATGCAATGGAATCATGATTTCAGGGTCTAAGTCAACATTTTCGCGGTCAAAGAATGCGATGGAATCAATGTCACATATGTAGCACTGCAAGGAAATCAGAGTGGTGGACAAAATAAGTAAGTAAGTGTATACTTTAATGAACCACCTGCAAACGCACTGCGGTCCTATTCTTGAATTGGTTATTAGTGAAGTTCTGTATCTAATGAAAATATGATTCCATAATGTAGATGAAAATATTCCGAGTCAAAGAATGTGATTTAGCTAAAAGCACATCATATGTTATGTGACACTGCCAGAAAACCAAAAACCAAAAATGGTGGACAACAGCTTTAACTGGCTATAAACGATGTACCGTACTGAATGTATGCGATAGAGACATTATTTCTGATTGGACTAGTTAGTGTTTTCTTGGTCGAATAATTTCAAGAAAGTCACTTTCTATCTTCTATATACATACCATTGAGCTTAATGCAGTGAACTTGTCTAGTGGAAATACTTCAGTAGCTTATGATTGCACTGCACTGTTTAGCTATTGCTGGCGCAATATTCATGTTCAATGTTTCATAGCTTGTTCTATCAATTGTTCCAATATTTCATGACTTGACTGCTATACATGTAGAGTAGAATTAATTAAGACATTGTTGCTGTTCGTTCTATTGTACGTAAGTGTACATGGCAAGATCACACTTCGGTAGCAGCAGGGCTCGATGCTATGCTTATCAACTTCTCATGATTTGAAGATAAACTCTATAATGTGACTGCGGCGCAGGACCAATGCCAGGCCACACTAGTAAAGATTACTTTCTTCCTTCGCACTCCGTCTTGATGAGGATGGTGTCTGAGCATCAATATATGGAAGATAGGCTTTTTCCAGATTACAGTTTGCTAATGAGCTCATAGGGGAATCTTTCCAATGTAAAAGGAAAGTGAGTAAGTTTCCAAGTAGGTTATTCATGCATTCTTTCAGTTCATTCCTGCTATAAAAAACAAATCACATCCAGTTATGGCAAGAAAAGCCAATATATTACTTCATAGTTGCGTGAATTGGATGAACTCCCGCTATGCTGATATTCCCGCCATCACCCAAACATGGTTAGATATAAGTCATACACATCTGACCCGGTAGTAGGCAACACCTTTTCTTCCTTCACGGAACCACCAGCAACAGCTGCATCTACATGTATATCTACAAATATCCAAATGTGGCTGTTGAGAGCTGAATGGACTGGAATTAAGCTAGATCACCTTTGCTTTCAGGCATACCAAGAACATTCAGCCAATTTTCCGACAATGGAGTACCACTACTTCAAAACCCAATACAGTGACAAAGTTGTGGTCATAGTCACCATTTCTGTATGGCTCTCCTTTTTATAAGCAATGTCCAGGTCCAGTACCTATCCAAGACAAAAATTATTGACCCTCTTGTAGCCAATCGAAAGTACCTTTACACGGGCAACCATTGTATCTGCCAGGTCACCGTATGTCTTCACCTTTGGAGGGTCCCTATTGCTTGAAGCATTGCGTGTACCATACAGACTACAGAGTCCTTGTGTTGGTTAGGCAATGCTTTGAGGGACTAGTCCATTTTATCTGCAAAAACTCTGTTTTCCAACACGGGTGTCCAGCGTCGATCGACTCTTCGGTTGGCGGACCAAGCTGAGCTTCTGTTATTTCGACAGCGACGTTCATTCTCTGTGGCTGGTTCCACAACCTGAAATGTCCATCCCTTTTCACAGCACTTGTTGTCCATGGGTCACTTCACTCTGTTTCTTAATAATCTAAAAACTGTCCCATTTAGTCGTGGCTATGTCGGGAGTGATACCGAGTAACCTCCCTTGAAAAGACCCTACATAAAATATTAAAAATAAATCCCATGCTTGCCTCTGTTAAAAAGTTGCTGACCGGACAATTTACTTTTCATAAAGCATCCCATGCCAGTGGTTTTGAGGGAAGCTCATGGCGCGATATTGATGCTAGATCCAGATGCCATGCAGATGATAGGATAGTATGCTTGATTCGCTGTGATAAGGTGCTGCATGATAACTTCGTCGGTCTTCTTTTGAAGAATGCTCCTTGGTTTAAGACTTGCTGAGGGAATTGTGATAATTTGAATCATCATTTCAGGCCAAATAGGGGAACATTGTAGATAAATTCCACAGCACAGGCCCCAGATGCCATCTCGCAAAGACCTGGTAGAAAAACTGAAATCAAATTCCGATTGCACCCGTGACTTAACCCATAGCCATTTTAAGATTCTGGCCGCCATTTTGTCCACCATTTTGGTTTTCTTGCAGTGCTACATATGTGACATTGGTTCCATCGCATTCCTTGACCTCGAAAATGTTGACTTAGACTCAGAAATCATGATTCCATTGCCTACATGACTTGACCTATAGCCATTATAAGATTCTGGCCGCCATTTTGTCCGCCATTTTGGTTTTCGTGCAGCGCTACATATCTAACCATGGTTCCATCGCATTCCTTGACATCGAAAATGTTGATTTAGACTCTGAAATCATGTTTCTATTGCATACATAACTTCATTAATAGACATTTAAGATTCTGGTCGCCATTTTGTCCGCCATTTTGATTTGTTTGCAGTGCTACATATATGTCTTTCATTTCATTGCATTCCTTGAACCCTATAGTCTTAATTTAGAATCTAAAACTGTGTTCCTATCACATAAAATACTTTACTTTTATTCATTTGAAGCAATTGGCAGCCATTTTGTCCGCCATCTTGTTTTCCCATGGAACCGCTAAAAATCCAGCTTGCTAACAGCGATTTTCGTTTTCAGGGGGGTCGAATTAGTCTAGAAAAACCAGTTAGCAAATTGTTACATGATTTGCTTCTAACAGTGATTTCTAGAGCTCTTTTAGAATTCCAAGCCTTGTCTACTTCTCCACTTCTTCATTCTATCCCTCATCTTCCTAGTATGTCTCATCTTCCTCCTCCTCCTCCAACTCTAATCATTATCTTTTTTATCTTCCACCTGCCAAATAGCATGCATGCGCATTTTCTTTCTCTTCCTCCTTTCCAAGCTGCCAGCGCCACCTCCTCCTCCTCCTCCTCCTCCTCCTCCTCCTCCCTTTCCTCCACCTCCCTCTCCCCATCTCCTCTCCCTACTCCTCCCCCCACTGTTCGTTTATTTTATAGTCATGCACATGCGTCTCTTTTCTCCACCTTTCTCTTCTTCCCCCTTCTTCTCCTTCTGCACCCCTTCTTTATCCACCACTGTCCTCGCGTTCCTGCACTTCCTCCTCTTCCTCCTCATTCTCCTCCTCCTCCTCCTCATTCTCCTCCTCCTATTCTTCTTCCTCATTTATCCTCCTTCTCATTCTCCTCTTCCTCCTCGTCTTCTTCTCCTCCTCCTCCTCCTCTTCTTCCTCCTCCTTTATTCTGCTTCTCCTCCTCCTCTTCCTCCTCCTTCTCATTCTCTTCCTCATTCTCCTCGTTTTCTTCCCCCACTGACTCGCTCTGTAATTCACCATCAAACAACGTTTCTATGCAAATGCTGCACAGCACATAATACACAAAACATGTATTCATCCATATGCTTATTTTAGATAATAAAAAGGGAATTTATATAGAGCCTCGTAACGTGTATCATTCAAGGCACTAATAGGATGCGATCTACATATACATTATAATCATAATATGATTATATACACACACATATATATATATATATATATCGTACTATGCATGAATAAACATGTAATATATACCATTATATTGTGATTTTCTACATTATAATTTATCACAAAAGTCATGAAAATGCATAATGTAGCCTATAGTATTATATATATATATATATATATATATATGTGTGTGTGTGTGTGTGTGTGTGTGTGTGTGTACACACTACGCGGTGTTGCACACACTCGCGCGCACACACACACACACACACACAAGCGCACACACAAACACGCACACATACGCACACATAAACGCGTACGCGCACGCACGCACACGCCCCCCTTCCACACACACGAATGACTAAACAGACACACATAAACAAACATATACCTATACGCATTATATTATTCATTCATTCATTCATTCATTCATTCATTCATTCATTCATTCATCTATTCTCGAATACACGTAGGCTACATACACATTATACATAATTATGTAGATAGGCCTATGATTATTTTATCGCTATATTTTGTCCGCTGAATGCAATTGAAGTGTACGAGTGTGTGTGTACGTGTGTGTGTACGTGTGTGTGCATGTGTGTACGCACGCGCGTGTGTGTGTGTGTGCGCGCGTGTACATGTGTCGTGTGCGCATGTGCGATTGTTGCTGAATGCATTGTCCAGATCGTCACTCCAACCAGCCCTATTATTTATGTCAATCCAGGAATTAAGGCACGCACGTACGCACGCATCCTGGCAGGCATAGGCAGGCAGACACGGGAACGGACAGGCAGCAGGCAACACGCCAGACGCACCTGGAGCATGCGCAGAACGACGTCATTTGTATACGCATCGATTGATCTTTGTCATCAACGACGCATATAGAAGCACACACGCACACACACACGCACACATCCATACACACACGCATGCAGACATACACACACATACACACACACACACAGACAGACACACACGCACTGCCATCAACAACGCATAGAAGCACACACGCACATAGACAGTGTTAGACACACACACACACACATACACACACACACACACACACACACACACACGCACGCACCCACACACAGACAGACACACACGCACTGTCACACACACAGAGCCAGAAATGTCTTGCAGACACATGCACACGGATAGGCCAACAGACTGACTATATAAGACTGGCAGACAGACTGACGAACATGCAGGCAGGTAGACAGAAGACAGATAGGCAGACAAACATACAGACGAACATACAGGCAAACAGACAAACAGACAGACAGACGTGCAGACAGACAACTTTGCAAAGATGCTGTTAATCTAATCATGATCTAATCCAATCCAATGATTGTGTTCTTCAACATCACTCTCACAAAGGATGCTGCTGATGCTGCTGCTGCTGCTGCTGCTGCTGCTGCTGCTGCTGTTGAACTGATGTCGTAGGCACGTGTCTTCCAGGCGATGATCAACAGTCACTCGTGAGGAGGGAGGTAGGAAGGGAGGGAGGCAGCGAGGGAGGTAGGGAGGGATGGACTGAGGGGGAAGAAGGAGGAGGAGGAGGAGAAGGAGGGCAAAGAACGACATTCACGCATGCATGCATGCACCGACATAGATACATATCTATAAATATATTAATATTATATACATGTAATTATGTATATACAGCATATAAAATGGACATATAGACAGAGAGGCAGACAGACAGACAGACATGGACAGAGAGACAGACTCAGACACAGACAAGGACAGACAGACATAGAGACAGACATCGGCAGAGACAGAGACTATTCTAAGATGAATCAAGATAATAGGTATATACAGTATATACACGTTGCATATTATATATGTATATATAGATGCATGTGGTCTTGTGTTTTTGAGGCAGATATATATATATATATATATATATATATATACATGTATATATATACGCGTGTACAATGTACATGCATATGAGTGTTTGGTAAGATGGACGTTGCCATGGAGACGCATGCAAGTGCTTTATTACAATCAGGCGGGGAGTCAATTGCGCCGAGAGGTAATCGAGTGTGCACGCACGACTACACCAATGCACCACCACCACCACCACCACCACCACCACCACCACCACCACCACCACCACCACCACCACCACCACCACCACCACCACCACCACCACCACCACCACCACCACCACCACCACCACCACCACCACCACCACCACCACCACCACCACCACCACCACCACCACCACCACCACCACCACCACAGCATCAGGATCTGCTTATGATGCCTGATAGAAGCAGCTATATGCATGGAAGGATTGAGGGAGAGGATAGATATAAGGAGTGGGTGAGGAGCGAGCGAAGGCGAGGGAGGAGGATGGAGGGATGTAGGGAGGGAGGAGAAGGGAGGGAGGAGGGAGGAGAAGGGAGGGAGGAGGGAGGAGGGAGGAGAAGGGAGGGAGAGATGGAGGATGGAGAGATGGAGGGATGGAGGGAGGGTGCGATGGATAATAACATGTAGTGGACGCTTGTTTCATCAGATGGATGTGATGGTCAGCAGCAGCAGCAGCATCTATTTGATATTATATATAGATGAACATGTGCTCGTATATATATATATATATATATATATATATATATATTATACGTTTATATTATATGCAATATCATATGTGTATTGTATACTTATATACTTATATATTATACACACATGTGTGTGTATATATATATATATATGCTTGCAAATATTAACATGCAATATATATATTTATGTATTTATAATACATATAGCCTACGCTATGGTATATATATAAATGATACGTTTTTACAATCCTTATATATACAGGGTGGGCAAAAAAACCCTAAGTTTTTTGCCATTATTTTGGCCAGAAGTTAGAATTTTGAAATGAAATTTTACAGTCTTAAAGGCAATTCATAGTTACACATGATGGCCAGATTTCATCTAAATATAGGGTGTCTCGATAGGTCGTGAACGATTTTGAATGCAGACAAATATATGTTATACACAATATAATGTGGAAAGTTTTATACTGGCGGATAGGTTATTCAAATGAAAATGTTAATATAAAAAATTTAGATCACTAGCTCACTTAATAAAATTGTAGCGCCAATATCCGTGACGTCATCAAATTCGTGCCAAATAAACGTCAAGTTAAGCCGCAAACAACACTGTACGACCATCATTGTTAATCCACACATAATTAATTAATACAAATTAGCACTTAGTATTTAATAATGTTTCCTTTACTCTTTATTACAGCCTCAAGTCGATTAGTCACCGAGCAAATAGATTTTTCAGAGTTGTCAGAGGTAGGCCTATTGATGTCCATGCCTTACAAAGCCGACGTTTTAAGGTCGTTTGGGGTTCGGTATCGGCATAAACAGTTGCCGCCATAATACTCCAAACATTTTCCATTGGTGACAAATCCGACGAATTAGGCGGTCAGTCCTTCGGTGAGATGTAGGCTATCCATTTATATTCTTGTTCAACCATTCGACTGAGGCCTTTGATGTGTGTGCACGAGCACCGTCTTGTTGAAATAATCTTTCGCCGTTATTACGAAACATTTTTGTGGCTGTGAACTGAGCGCATAGGCTACTGCACTTCGCTGGAATGCGAGTTTGACCTCTTTCTGACTTTCTTCTGTATCTCATTGATGTAATTAGTTGAAGTGACTGGAGTTTTATTTGGAATGATATGAGGTTTTGTTAATCCACCTGTTTATGCCGAACCCAAACCACAGACACTGAACATCTTAAAACGTCGGCTTTGTAAGGCATGGACATCAATAGGCCTACCTCTGACAACTCTGAAAAATCTATTTGCTCGATGACTAATCGACTTGAGACTGTAATAAAGAGTAAAGGAAACATCATTAAATACTAAATGCTAATTTGTATTAATTAATTATGTGTGGATTAACAATGATGGTCGTACAGTATTGTTTGCGGCTTAACTGGACGTTTACTTGGCACGAATTTGATGACGTCACGCATATTGGCGCTACAATTTTATTAAGTGAGCTAGTGATCTAAATTTTTTATATTAACATTTTCATTTGAATAACCTATCCGCCAGTATAAAACTTTCCACATTATATTGTGTATAACATATATTTGTCTGCATTCAAAATCGTTCACGACCTATCGAGACACCCTATATATCAAACAGAACAAAGTTATATCAGTTTTAGTGAGGCCACCCCCCGTTTTTTGATGATTCAAAAACGAAACGCAAAAAAATTAGGTTTTTTGCCAATATCTTCACCAAAAGTAAGAATTTCAAAATGAAATTTTACAGGCTTATAAGGACAATTCATATTTACACATTAAGGCCGAATTTCATCAAAATATTTCAAACAAAATAAAAGTTATACCACTTTTAGCGGGACCACCCACCGTTTTTGACGATTCAAAAACGAAACGCAACCAAAAGTCGCAGAAACACGATTTTATTAAGTCTCCTCTCAAATAACTGTTGTCAAATGAACTTAATAGTGCTTCCCAACTTGTGTTCAATGTGCCCAATACCAGTGTCAAAACTTCTTTTGAGTCTCTTTGCAAAGTTCTTGATGGACCCCTGATTAATCTGACAGATTCCTTATTTACCAATTTGAGCGTCCTCTTGCTAAGTGACTTCTCAGTGACGTGCAGCTACGCTGGTACTCTATTTCTTTCTTAAATAGTAATAATAATGATCATCTGGCAATATCAAGGCTTTTTGATAACAATTATTTGAGATGAGACTTAATAAAATCGTGTTTTTGCTGCGTTACGTCTTTGAATCGTCCCAAAATGGGGGGTGGCCTCACTAAAAGTGGTATAACCTTTGTTCTGTTTGAAATATTTTGATGAACTCTGGCCATCATGCGAAGATATGAATTGTCTTCAAGCGTGTAAAATTTCATTTCGATATTCTTACTTTTGACCAAGATATTGGCCAGAATAATTGAATTGATTTTTCAAAACTTTTTGTTGCGTCGGGTTTTTGAATCGTCAAAAAGCGGTGGGTGACTTCACTAAAAGTGGTATAACTTTTGTTCCGTTTGAAATTTTTTGATGAAATCTGGCCATCTGGTGTAAATATGAATTGTCTTTAAGACTGTAAAATTTCATTTTGAAATTCTTACTTTTGGTCAAGATATTGGCAAAAATCTTAGGGGGGTCTTTTTTTGGCCCACCCTGTATATACTATCATATAAAATCATATGTGCGCATAACAAATATGTTTGTAAGTATGATACGCGAGTGATGTCATTAAAGGCTATAATAATTATGATTAGATTCAATTTTATAATATTCCTGATTTTTATATTTATCACCATTTTTGCAATATATATATATATATATCAATCAATCACAAGACACGACTTCGTCATCATTCTCGTAATCATCTGTTTCATCAGCACAATCATCATCGATGTGACTAAAATCAAAGTCAGATTCATCATCATCATCATCATCATCATCTTCATCATCGTCATCATCGTCATCATCATCATCCATCGTCGTCGTCGTCGTCGTCCAGATGCCTTTACGGATGTTTGATCGAAGGACGACTAACGGGCTGCTGAGGCAGAAGGAATCGTCTCTCCATCATCCTCCATGCTCCCTGCTCTCTGCTCCCCACTAGAGCATCCTGGCTCTGCTCAGCATCTGCATCCCGCATCCCTCATCCCTCTCCGCCTGCATCTCAGCATCAGCAACCATCCATCCATGCGTTTCATTCTCTCCGCTTGACCGATCCTCATCACCAGATTGGCTCCCGGAAACGACCATAGGAGCGCCATCGAACGGTACTTGACTGCATCTTATATGATGAACATTGAACAGTCATGCAGACGGACATCGGAAGAGACGAACAGACAGAGACAGCAGGACAAAGAGACAGACAACGGTGGGAGGAGGCGGCGTCATTATATGGCTGCATGCATGTCTGTATGTATGCATCTCTGTGTTATTGTATTTATTTAATCATTTATTTGTTTATCTATTTATCTATCTATTTGTTTATTTGTTTATTTTATTTATTTATTTATTCATTAACCCCTAATCCCGATACCTATAATGCTGGATGTCTACATGTATGTGTATGTGTGTATGGTTGTATGTGTGAATCTATGCATGCATTTGTACAATGTCTGCATTTGAATTTTTTTCTGCATATGAGTGCAAGTATGCATGATGCACATTTCTATGTACGTGCATACGCTCGTGTGTTTTGCGCATGTTGTATATCCAAAATTATCCATGTGTACCGTGTATCCATTCCATGTTTATCTTTCGATCCAGCCATGATGTAGACTATCCATTCAAAACATCGATCCGTTCTTTCTCTCCTCCTCCTCCGTTTCCACTTCCATTAATTCTTTCCCTCTATCATAATTATAGACCACTTATACTCCTCCACCACTACCATCTCTTCCTCCTTTCATTCTCATCCTCTCCTCCTCTTCTCGTACTCCACGTCTTCTTCCTCCTCCCCCTTCCTCTCTTCTTCCTTCTTCTCGCCAAACTCCTTCTCCTCCCCTTTTCCTCCTCCCTCTCCTCCTCCTCCTCCTCCTCCTCCTCCTCTTTCTTCTCCTCGTCCTCCTCGTCCTCCCCATCCTCTCCTGATCCTCTTCCATCACCTCTTCCTTCATCTTCTTTTCCACTTCCATATCCTATTTTTTTGTCCTCATAATCTCGTCGTCATCTTTCCCTTCTTCGGTCTTCCTCTAAATCCACATCCTATGCTCCTCCTCCTCCATCTCGTCATCGTTGTCTTCTTCATCCTCCTTTCTCAGCAGCTTCCTTTGCCCATATCCTCCTCACGCTCCTCACCATCTCCATCCTCTCCATTCTAATCTCCTTTTCATTCTCTTCCTCCTTTCCTCCTTCTCTCCACACTCGTTTTCTTCTGCTTTTCAT
This sequence comes from Lumbricus rubellus, assembly GCA_945859605.1. NCBI lineage: Eukaryota > Metazoa > Annelida > Clitellata > Crassiclitellata > Lumbricidae > Lumbricus > Lumbricus rubellus. The sequence goes on from OX243812.1 coordinate 9,648,382, forward strand.
TCAGTCAATCTTTCGCTTACTTCTCTTCTTCCTTCCTCTCTTCTGCCATCTCTCCTTCCCCTACAGTCATTTCTTTTCCTCTTCCCCTGCCTACTAGCTTCATCTCCTCCTCCTCCTCTACCACCTCTTCTTCCTCCTCCTTCTCCTGCTAATCCTCCTCCTCAATCACCCTCATCCACCTCCTTTTCTGTCTCCTTCCTTCTCTTCCTTCCTCCTTCTCCTCCTCGTCTTCCTCCTTCTCCTTCTCCTTCTCTTTCTTCCTTCTCTCATTCTCCATCTCCATCTCGACGATGGAGCGCATCTTTTCGCCTGCAGCCGGACCTAATCGCGCCAACATCAGCATCATCAACCTCAGCAGTCCGCATCACCAGTGGCAGTGGCATCGGCTGCAGCGGCAGGCGCAGCATCAGCATCATCAGCATCAGCATCAGCAGCAGCATCATCAGCATCAGCATCAGCAGCAGCGGCTCATTACATGCAGATGATGCTTGATTGACTGTATCGGAGCAATGACAGAATCAGAGGCAGAGAGACAGAAGCAGACAGACAAAGGCACCGGGAGAGAGACAGACAGAGAGATTTACAAAGGAAGCTGGGTGACAGGCATAATAAGAGAACAGTGCTAGGATGGATAGCTGACGGCGGAGGAACAGTCAGACACACACATACACGCACACATACAGACACACATGCACGCACACATACAGGCACACACAGACAGACAGATTCAACAACAGCCATACACAAAGGAAAACAAAGCTGAAAACATTGCATACCGAGATAGAGGTACTGTGGCACAGACAGACAGACAGACAGACAGACAGACAGACAGACAGACAGACAGACAGACAGACAGACAGACAGACAGACAGACAGACAGACAGACAGGCGGGCAGATACAGCAAGCATTCACGAGTGACAAGCATGCCATCCCTTCTTCTTCCACCCAGTCCTGCCTCGTGCTGCGGAGTCGTGCATGTCTCTCCCACCTCCCTCTTTTACTCCCTCCTCCCTCTTTTTATCCCTTCTCCCTCTTTTCCTCCCACCTCCCTCCTCCCTCCCTCCCTCCTCCATCCCTCGCTCCATCCATCCATCCGTTCATCCATCCATTCGTCCATCGCTGCATCCACTCCCTCACTTCCTACCTCCCTCCATCTTTCCCTCCCTCCTTCCCTCTCTCCCCCTCCCTCCTCCCTCCCTTCCTCCTCCCTCCATTCCTCCTTCCTCCATACCTCTTCCCTCCCTCCCTCCTCCCTCCTCCTCCCTCCCTCCTCCATCCCTCGCTCCCTCCATCCGTCCGTCCATCCATTCGTCCATCGCTGCATCCACTCCCTCACTTCCTACCTCCCTCCATCTTTCCCTCCCTCCTTCCCTCTCTCCCCCTCCCTCCTCCCTCCCTTCCTCCTCCCTCCATTCCTCCTTCCTCCATACCTCTTCCCTCCCTCCCTCCTCCCTCCTCCTCCCTCCCTCCTCCATCCCTCGCTCCCTCCATCCGTCCGTCCATCCATCCGTCCATCGCTGCATCCACTCATCCATCTCTCGGCGCGGCACAAGGTCTCGCACCAATCAGGCGCATTTGATTGCATCCAGGGAAAAGGAACGACGCTGGAAAACAGACAGGAAGACTGGAGTGGTCGCATGGATGGATGGATGGGTGGATGGATGGATGGATAGATGGATGGATGGATAGATGGATGAGTAGATGGATGGATGGATGGATGGATGGATGGATGGATGGGTGGATGGATAGATGGATGAGTAGATGGATGGATGAATAGATGGATGGATGGGTGGGTGGATGGGTGGACGAAGGGAAGATGTGATGGAGCGACAGATAGAGGGACGGAGGGGACTAGATAGATGGGTGTGTGGGGGAGGGAGAGATGACTGATGGATGGAATGAGGTTGGGAGGAAGGGACGTTGGAAGTTGGGAAGGGATGAAAGAAAGGAACAGAGGATGCGACGAATGAAGAAGAGAGACATATGATGGAATAAAGGGGGAGACAGAGGCGGAGTAAGGATAGAATAAAGGAAGGAAGTAAGGATTGAAAGAAGGTATACGGAGGTTGGAAGAGAATAGGAGGAAAGAAAGAAGGAAGAAAGAATTAAGGTCGAAATATAGACATGTATTAAGAAGAGAATTGCGAAAGAAAGAAAGGACTGAAGGGGAAGAAAGTAGGGAAGAGAATTGCAAGGAATAGAGGGAAGAAGAAAAGAAACGATGCGATTGAAGAAGAGAAGAGGTTGGGGGGGGGAACCAAATGAGGGAAAATGAAGAAGAAACAAAATGAATGAAAGAGGACAGGAAGAAAGGGACTGATGGAAAAGACAGAACGTGGAAAAATCGGAATGAAAAAGTGGAAAAGATGGATGAATGGTCGACGACTGAGATGTGAATATTTTCGTGAAATTACTCCATCGATCCATCATCAACGACCGACCGACCAACCGTCCATTCATCTCTACAACAATTTATCGGGCGCAGTATGAATTCATTGTCATGCATTACATCGGATTATGTGTCAATTTATGACGGACAGACAGACAGACAGGCAGGCAAACAGACAGACATGCAGGCAGGCAGACATACAGACAGACAGACAGACAGACACACAGACAGACATGCAGACAGACAGACAGGCAAACAGATAGACAGATAGACAGACAGACAGGCAAACAGACAGACAGGCAGGCAAACAGACAGACAGGCAGGCAGACATACAGACAGGAACAGACAGAGACAGGCGGACAGACAGGCAGGTAGGCACACAGACAGACAGATAGACAGACAGACAGACAGGCAAACAGACAAACGAACAGACAAGCAAACAGGCATACAGACAGGCATACAGACAGGCATACAGACAGGCATACAGACAGGCATACAGACAGGCATACAGACAGGCATACAGACAGGCATACAGACAGGCATACAGACAGGCATACAGACAGGCATACAGACAGGCATACAGACAGGCATACAGACAGGCAGGCAGACAGACAGAAAACGGCAGATAGATAGGCAAACTACAGACTGGCAAAAAGGTATAAAAACATAAATGAGAAAATGGATAGACAGACATGCATGCATACAAACAAACAGGCAGATAAACAGACAAACATACATACAAACAGACAGACAGCAATCACAGGCAGGCAAACGAACAGACACACAGACTGCAGGCTATAGAGATCGGCAGAAGACAGGTGAAAAACTAATTGATGTACAGGTACAAATCTCTACAGGTGTCACTGCTCTATGATTAGAATGCCATTGTTAGCAGCTGCATCAACCGCATGTCTCTCACTTCTGTCTCATAGAGATTCGAATCCCAATGATTTTGAACGATGTTAAGCAATGTCTTCAGTAAGGGAAGGAAGCGATTGGTCTGATTTCACTGATGTCATGTAGATCTAAGCCTTGTAAGGCATTAAGGTAGTGCTGTCCAACGTGCGGCCCGCGGGCCGCATGCGGCCCGCGAGATGATTTTAAGTGGCCCGCCAGAGCTCACTAAATTTTTGCACTTTTTGTAGAATGAAGTAAAGGACAAAGTCAGTGGTCGACTGGAACGCTTAATTTTTTATTGATATTGCATTGTAACGGTTGCAGTAGGCTATTTATACATCCATAGCAGCATGCACTCCTTAATTGCAGGTAGCCTATATAGCTATCCAATTCACGTCAATGGTTACAATGTTAAAAACTTATGCGTAGCCAAATCCGACAACTAGGCTAAGTCATAATCTCTTCTTTCTATCCATATGGTCAGGTCCCTGTAGTCTATCAGTTGATTGACACACGACTTCTAGCTTTAGCAACTCTTAGCCTATTCCTGTGTTCAATTAAGCGGACCGTCCACAAACCAGTCGCTTGAAGTCACTTAGGCCTACTAAAATGTCTTTAGAGCTTCGAACAGCACGTCTGTGTGTATGGTGGCTGACCGTTCCTCTCTAAATATAGCCATTTTTAGCCAAAAGGGTTGGAAGGAAAAATCGTCTCGAGGCCGACGAATGGAGAATCTTGGGCTCTTTCTTGACTGACGAACATGACTTCTCCTTTAACCAAAGACTTTGACTTCGACATAATATCTTCTTAAAAGATGCAAAGCAGGATCGAGGATGGAAATCGGACTGAGTTAACAAAACTGTGGCTGGGCGAAGAACTGAAAAACGAACTGAGTGCAAGGCAGGGACAAGGCCGTAGCCAGGATTTTATTTCGGGGGGTGTTTTCAGTGGCGGCACCAGATTTCAGGCTCAATTTCCTGAAAAATTTCCATTTTTATTGGCTAAATTTTTTGACGACCTTTTGTTCCGTCAAATTTTCTGACGACCTTTTTTAGTCATCAACTTCAATTTTTAGATCGTAATTTAATCTATTATTTCATTTCGGGGGTGTTTTCATGGCTTTGTTTCATGGTTTTCGCATCAAGAACTAAAAATGCAATACATTTTTTCTGCATTTTTCATTTCGGGGGGTGTTCAAACACCCAAAACACCCCCCTGTCTACGGCCTTGGGCAGGGATAAAACTCCGGATGCTTTTTGGCGCTAATAATTATAAAGCATGTCAAACATATGTCATGGGTAGACAACTAGACATGCTATCAATCTTTTCTATTATTCATTATGCATTATAGTAATAATCTATATAAATAAAAATGAAACCTTCCAATAGTTCGTAATATTTTTTCGCCGAAAGTTACGCACCGATTGTTTTGAAAATTTACCAAAACCTTCCATTCCAGTAGTACCGTGTCTTAAGATTTTTTCCCAAAAAAACCCAATCTTTTCCACAAAAATGGAACTTTGCAATCCGTTCGACCGCCATTTGCAAATTCCAAAAACCACAGGGTTGCCAGATTTCAGAAACGCGTTGGCTCAAAACACAGTGACCAGACAAAACATGAATGAGGTCGCGTGCTGTGACGTCATAAGCGAGACGCATAATAATTTCCGTTCATTCAAAAACGAGAGCGGCCTTTCACCATTCTTGGGCTCTATCCGCTGTCAGAAAGGGACGCTGTGAGGAAGGAAAGGAGCGGAGGGAGCGGGACGAAGAGGGTGAAGAGGGAGCGGAGGGGGAGGGGACGGAAGGGGAGGGGACGGGAGGGGGAGGGTCTTTTCTGCCACAGCAACGCGTGGCCGGGTACAGCTAGTTATCAATAAATTTCAGCCGCAGCTTTTTGAGTTTACTGTTGCGGCCCTCGGCTTCAGAATTATAGCGTTTGCGGCCCATGGTGCCAAAAAGGTTGGACAGCACTGCTGATTAAGGCATTGTATAAGATTTTTTGTTTTAGTGCCACTCCTCTCTGAACAGTGGCTCATCGAAGAATAGTAAAAATACAGGAGAGAGAGTGAGAGAGAGACAAACAGACAGACAGACAGACAGACAGACAGACAGACAGACAGACAGACAGACAGACAGACACAAACAGAGAGACCCTTGAGACACGGAGACAGAGAGACGGAGACTCGGAGACGGAGACAGAAACATGGACATAGACATAGACAGACAGACAGAAAGACAGACAGACAGACAAATAGACAGACAAAGAACCAAAGGAAGAAGAACTTCTCATAGTTTGCGCATAGCATACAGACGTACCAAGAGTATTGCGCCACTTGCGCCCCTAGCGAACGTAGAGATAAACTGAGTAAAATGGTCTTGGATAGATCATTAGACGTCGAAAGAAACAAACGCCTATAATACTAGCATTGGCCTCTGAAGTATTTCACATAAACTCATCGCTTAGCTAATGAAAGTCTCCAGTGTGTAACAGATATGCCAGAAATGTTGACGGTTTAAGTGCAAGCACAAGATCAAGTGGCATACTTGAAAGTCGAGTATGCATAAATTGCCAGTAGGACCTAGATTAGGTAGGCCTATAACACCACACTATCACTATGAGATGGCCCTTCTCTACACCCAACCTTTTTGACACCGCGGGCCACCAAAGAACTTTTTTGAAGCCGAGGGTCGCACCGGTGAATTCAAAGGTAACAACTATGATCAAACGTAGCTTGTTTATACTGTTTCAGAATTTACTGTGGAGTAATCATAATGGATTCATCGTGGGAACTTGTCTAAACCATTTAATTAATCAGTTGATTCGGTGGTGACCGTAGTCACCCGACAAAATGGTAGCGGGCAAAATGGTACGGACAAAATGGTACGGACATGGCTTACTTAGTCAACTTGAGGTGGTTGGTACGGTGGTACCTCCATTTAAAATGTTGTTACTCCTGCACCAAAGGCTAAAGCCGCTAAACTAATTAACGACGCGTTTTTGCCAGATTTTCTCTCGCTCTTTAAGAGGATTTCTTTTCCCGCAGTTTCTCGTGCTGAGGCTTTGGATAGTCAGTTATGCGAGAGGCCCTAGGCCTATATAAATTTATAAATTTGTATCTTTAACTATTACATCTGTTGAATTGGTTCTGTTTTGGTTTCAATAAAAGGTGTGGCTTTGGTTTACTTTTTAGTTTTAGATACAATACATTGAAGCCGGAAAGTTTCGGGTTCGAAACCACCTCAAGCCACCGAGTAGGAACCCCGAGCAAGTCCTTCACTCGAAATTGTCATGCGCTTCGGGGTGAAACTTCTATTCAGAGTCCGCGCTGTGGATGAGAGCGCCTCTGAGTAGTGACCCTGAGGTGCTTATACAAAGGCCTACATAGCTTACAAAACGGTACAATGGTACATCATTTCTGGTGTTGTTTAGTAGCCTATAATTGCCGACGAAATAACAACTATGTAGCATAGAGGAACTGTTCTTAAAGGTGTCTAAACAATACCAGAAAGCTTCAGTGACGAGATGCGAAACCTGACATAAGTAAGTCTTGTATGTTTTTGTGTCCCTCTGTTGAAATATTTGATACGAAATAGCGAAGACTTTAAACTATTTGTACTGTTGTAAAGATCGATCCCGGACCGGACTGGACCGAACGAGGCCGAACGCTCTCGGTTACTGACAGAGACAGAACTAAGACTGGTGGCGACGCGTTGCGAGACGTTTCACGGTCTCTTTAGCATTGCGCGTAGTCTCTATAATTATTTAATGCGATGTCGACTGTTTAGCAAACTCATTACATGATATATGAATCACAATATATTATGATAGGCATAGGCGTAGGATACGGGAGTCCAGGGGGGCAAATGCCCCCAAAAATTTTGGGCAAGTCTGATTTTTCGGGCAAGCAGACCCGGAAAAATAAAAAAAGTTTAAAAAAAATGTTTACTTTTTTAATTTTTCCGGGTCTTCTTGCCCGAAAAATCAGACTTGCCCGAACAAAAAACCTTTCGGGCAAAAAGTAACGGAAAATTTCAGAAGATTTCGGCTGGATGACTAGAAAAAGGTCGTCAGAATTTTCGGGCAAACGTAACGGAAATTTTTCCTAAGATTTCGATCGGACGAAAAAAAATTTTCGAACAAAAGTCTCTTTTTTGCCCCCCCCCAACGCTGAAATGTCCCCTACGCCTATGATGATAGGTAGGCCTAACCATAACCAGCAATAATATTATTATTATGTATTTAATCTGATTTGAATTGATGATC
>OX243812.1:9656135-9658635 GCA_945859605.1 Lumbricus rubellus
TCCGGGTCTTCTTTCACGCCGTGACGTCACCACTTATCCGACTCCCCCCCACCAAACGTGCGCCATCGCCAGTGTCCACCTCCATCCATCCCTTAGTCAATCTCTCTCTGTCTCTCTATCTGTTTCTCTGTCTGTCTGTCTCTGTCTGTGTCTCTCTGTCTATCTCTCTCTTGCTCTCTGTCTCTGTATGTCTCTCTCGCTCGCTCTCTTTTTGTCTGTTTGTCCGTTCGTCCATCCGTCCGTCCGTCCCTCTGTCTGTCTGTCTGTCTGTCTGTCTGTCTGTCTGTCTGTCTGTCTCTCTTTCTCTCTCTCTTTCTTTCTCTCATTATTTCCGTCTCCACTCTCCACCTCAATTAATTTTCTCTATTCTTCATTCTTTTCTTCATTCTCAAACTCATGCAACAACACATTTACTTAATCTGTCTTCAGCTTCATCTCATCCCTCTCCCTTCTCCACTTCTTCATTCTATCCCTCATCTTTTTATGTCTCATCTTCCTCCTCCTCCTCCTCCTCCTCCTCCTCCAACAACTCTAATCATTATCTTTTTTATCTTCCACCTGTCAAATAGCATGCATGCGCATTTTCTTTCTCTTCCTCCTTTCCAGGCTGCCAGCGCCCCCTCCTCCTCCTCCTCCCCCCACTGTTCATCTATTTTATAGGCATGCACATGCGTCTCTTTTCTCCACCTTTCTCTTCTCCCCCTTCTTCTCTTTCTGCACCCTCTTTTTATCCACCACTGTCCTCGCGTTCATGCACTTTCTCCTCCTCCTTCTCATTCTCCTCCTCCTCGTCCTCCTTCTCCTCCTCCTCCTCTTCTTCCTCCTCCTTTATCCTGCTTCTTCTTCGCATCTTCCTATTCGTCATCCTCCTCCTTCTCATTCTCTTCCTCATTCTCCTCGTTTTTTTCCCCACTGACTCGCTCTGCAATTCACCAACAAACATCGTTTCTATGCAAATGCTGCAGCATTCACATAATACACAAAACGTGTATTCATCCATAGATCTATGCTTATTTTAGATAATAAAAACGGAATTTATATAGAGCCTCGTTACGTGTCTCATTCAAGGCACTAATAGGATGCGATCTACATATATATTATAATCAATCTTAATATGATTATATATACATATATATTTAGATCGTACTATACATAATATAATATATACCATATATTGTAATTTTCTACATTATAATTTATCACATGAAAATGCATGTATTGTATACACACTACACGGTGTTGCACACACACCCACACACGCACACACAAACGCATACACACACACACGCACACACGACTAAACAGAAACATAAACAAACATACCTACAAACATACCTAAGCATCATGAATTCACGTATACATACAAATTATACATAATTATGTTGATAGGACTATGATTATTTTATCGCCATATTTTGTGCGCTGAATGCAATTGAAGTGTACGAGTGTGTGTGTGTGTGTGTGTACGTGTGTACACGTGTGTGTGTGTGTGTGTGTGTACGTGTGTGCATGTGTGTTTGCGTTCATGCGTGTGTGTGTGTGCGTGTTGCATGTGCGATTGTTGCTGAATGCATTGTCCAGATCGTCACTCCAACCAGCCCTATTATTTATGTCAATCCAGGAATTAAGGCACGCACGTACGCACGCATCCTGGCAGGCATAGGCAGGCAGACACGGGAACGGACAGGCAGCAGGCAACACGCCAGACGCACCTGGAGCATGCGCAGAACGACGTCATTTGTATACGCATCGATTGATCTTTGTCATCAACGACGCATATAGAAGCACACACACACATAGACAGTGTTAGACACACACACACACACACACACACGTAGGCACACACGCAGACATACACACAGGCATATGTACGCACACACATGAACACATGCAGACGAACGAACAGATTTGTAGAGAGACAGACGAACAGGCAGGCAGACAGACGAACAGGCAGGCAGACAGACGAACAGGCAGGCAGACAGACGAACAGGCAGGCAGACAGACAAACAGGCAGGCAGACAGACGAACAGGCAGGCAGACAGACGAACAGGCAGGCAGACAGACGAACAGGCAGGCAGACAGACGAACATACAGGCAGACAGACGAACAGGCAGGCAGACAGACGAACAGGCAGGCAGACAGACGAACAGGCAGGCAGACAGACAAACAGGCAGGCAGGCAGACGAACAGGCAGGCAGACAGACGAACAGGCAGGCAGGCAGACGAACAGGCAGGCAGACAGACGAACATACAGGCAGACAGACGAACAGGCAGGCAGACAGACGAACAGGCAGGCAAACAGACAGACAGACAGACGTACAGACAGACAACTTTGCAAAGATGCTGTTAATCTAATCATGATCTAATCCAATCCAATGATTGTGTTCTTCAACATCACTCTCACAAAGGATGCTGCTGCTGCTGCTGCTGCTGCTGCTGCTGCTGCTGCTGCTGCTGCTGCTGCTGCTGAACTGATGTCGTAGGCACGTGTCTTCCAGGC
>OX243812.1:9661135-9682481 GCA_945859605.1 Lumbricus rubellus
TTATTTATTTATTTATTTATTTATTTATTTATTTATTTATTTATTTATTTACCCATGTATTTATTTATTTATTTATTTACCCATGTATTTATTTATTTATTTACCCATGTATTTATTTATTCATTTATTTATCCATTTATTTATTTATTTATTTACCCATGTATTTATTTATTTATTTACCCATGTATTTATTTATTCATTTATTTATCCATTTATTTATTCATCCCTAATCCCGATAAGTAATAAGCCTGTATGTCTGCACGTATGTGTACATGTATGTGTGTGTGTGATTGTATGTGTGAATCTATGCATGCATTTGTACAATGTTATCATTATTTTGTATTTCTGCATCTTACTAATAATTATTGCATATCGCATTTTCAGCCTCATGTTGATTTTTGCATATGAGTGCACGTATGCTTATGCACATCTCTATGTACGTTTACGCTCGTGTGTTTTGAGCATGTTGTGTATCCATGTGTACTGTGTATTGTGTATCCATTCCATGTTTATCTTTCGATCCAGCCATGATGTATCCATTCAAAACATCGATCCGTTCTTGCTCTCCTCCTCCTCCGTTTCCACTTCCATTAATTCTTTCCCTCCCTATCATAATTATAGACCACTTATACTTCTCCACCACTACCACCTCTTCCTCCTTTCATTCTCGTCCTCCTCTTCTCCTCTTCTTGTACTCCACGTCTTCTTCCTCCTCCCCTTCCTCTCTTCTTCCTTCTTCTCGTCAAACTCCTTCTCATCCCCTTTTCCTCCTCCCTCTCCTCCTCCTCCTCCTTCTCCTCTTTCTTCTCCTCGTCCTCCTCGTCCTCCTCATCCTCTCCTGATCCTCTTCCATCACCTCTTCCTTCATCTTCTTGTCCACTTCCATATCCTATTTTTTTGTCCTCATAATCTCGTCGTCATCTTTCCCTTCTTCAGTCTTCCTCTAAATCTTCATCCTATGCTTCTCCTCCTCCTCCTTCTCGTCATCGTTGTCTTTTTCATCCTCCTTTCTCAGCAGCTTTCTTTGCCTATCCTCCTCACGCTCCTCACCATCTCCATCCTCTCTATTCTAATCTCCTCTTCATTCTCTTCCTCCTTTCCTCATTCTCTCCTCACTCGTTTTCTTCTGCTTTTCATTCAGTCAATCTTTCGCTTACTTCTCTTCTTCCTTCCTCTCTTCTGCCATCTCTACTTCCTCTACAGCCATTTATTTTCCTCTTCTTCTTCTTACTAGCTTCATCTCCTCCTCTACCACCTCTTCTTTCTCCTCCTCCTCCTCCTCCTCCTCCTCCTCCTACTCCTCCTCCATCACCCTCATCCACATCCTCTTCCTCCTCTTCCTCCTCTTCCTCTTCTCCTCCTCCTCCTCCTCCATCATCCTCATCCACCTCCTCTTCCTCCTCTTCTTTCCTTCTCTCATTCTCCATCTCCATCTCGACGATGGAGCGCATCTTTTCGCCTGCAGCCGGATCTAATCGCGCCAACATCAGCATCATCAACCTCAGCAGTCCGCATCACCAGTGGCAGTGGCATCGGCTGCTGCAGCGGCTGGCGCAGCATCAGCATCATCAGCAGCAGCAGCGGCTCATTACATGCAGATGATGCTTGATTGACTGTATCGGAGCAATGACAGAATCAGAGGCAGACAGACAGAAGCAGAGGCAGAGAGACAGAAGCAGACAGACAAAGGCCACGGGAGAGAGACAGAGACAGAGAGATATATACATAGAGCAATGACAGAATCAGAGGCAGAGAGACAGAAGCAGACAGACAAAGGCACCGGAAGAGAGACAGACAGAGAGACTTACAAAGGAAGCTGGGTGACAGGCATAATAAGAGAACAGTGCTAGGATGGATAGCTGACGGCGGAGGAACAGTCAGACACACACATACACGCACACATACAGACACACATGCACGCACACATACAGGCACACACAGACAGACAGACAGATTCAACAACAGCCATACGCAGGAGAAAACAAAGCTGAAAAACATTGCATACCGAGATAGAGGTACTGTGGCACAAATAGACAGACAGACAGACAGACAGACAGACAGACAGACAGGCGGACAGATACAGCAAGCATTCACGAGTGACAAGCACGCCATCCCTCCTTCCACCCTGCCCTGCCTCGTGCATGTCTCTCCCTCTTTTCCTCCCTCCTCCCTCCTTCTCATACATCCATCTAACGTCTCTTCCACCTTCCTCCTCCCTCCCTCCCTCCCTCCCTCCCTCCTCACTCCCTTTATCCTCCATCACTCGCTCCCTCCATCCGTCCATCCATCCATCCATCCGTCCATCGCTGCATCCACTCATCCATCTCTCGGCGCGGCACAAGGTCTCGCACCAATCAGGCGCATTTGATTGCATCCAGGGAAAAGGGACGACGCTGGAAAACAGACAGGAAGACTGGAATGGTCCATGGATGGATAGATGGATGGATGGATGGATGAGTAGATGGATGGATGGATGGATAGGTGGATGGATAGATGGACGGATAGATGGATGGGTGGATGGGTGGATAGATGGATGGATGGATGGATGGATGGGTGGATGGGTGGATGGGTGGATAGATGGATGGATGGAAGAACGTATGGATGGATGGATGGATGGATGGATGGATAGATGGATGGATAGATGGATGAGTAGATGGATGAATGGATGGATGGATGGATGAATAGATGGATTGATGGATGGGTGGGTGGATGGGTGGACGAAGGGAAGATGGGATGGAGCGACAGATAGAGGGGTGGAGGGGACTAGATAGATGGGCGTGCGGGGGAGCTATAGATGAATGATGGATGGAATGAGGTTGGGAGGAAGGAACGTTGGAAGTTGGGAAGGGACAAAAGAAAGGAACAGAGGATGCGACGAATGAAGGAGAGAGACATATGATGGAACAAATGAGGAGACAGAGGCGGAGTAAGGATAGAATAAAGGAAGTAAGGATTGAAAGAAGGTATACGGAGGTTGGAAGAATATAGGAGGAACGAAAGAAGAAAGAAAGAATTAAGGACGAAATAGTGACATGTGTTAAGAATAGATTTGCTGAAGAAAGAAAGAACTCAGACGGAAGAAAGTAGGGAAGAGAATAGCAGGGAAAAGAGGGAAGAAAAATAAACGATGGGAGTGAAGGAGAGAAGAGGTGGAAGAAACCAGATTACCAGAATGAGGGAAAATGAAGAAGAAACGAGTTGAATGAAAGAGGACAGGAAGAAAGGGATTGAAGGAAAAAGACAGAACGTGGAAAAATCGGAATGAAAATGTGGAAAAGATGGATGAATGATCAACGACTGAGATGTGAATATTTTCGTGAAATTATTCCATCGATCCATCATCAACGACCGACCAACGGACCGACCAACCGTCCATTCATCTCTACAACAATTTATCGGGCGCAGTATGAATTCATTGTCATGCATTACATCGGATTATGTGTCAATTTATGACGGACAGACATACAGGCGGACAGACAGAGACAGGTAGACAGACAGACAGGCAAACAGACAGACAGAGACTGGCAGGCAGACAGACAGACAGACAGTCAGGCAAGCAGACAGACAGGCAAACAGACAGGCAAACAGACAGGCATACAGACAGGCATACAGGGACAGACAGAGACAGACAGACAGGCAAACAGACAGGCATACAGACAGGCATACAGACAGGCATACACATAGACAGACAGAAAACGGCATGCAGACAGGCATACAGATAGACAGACAGAAAACGGCATGCAGATAGATAGGCAAACTATAGATTGACAAAAAGGTATAAAAAACATAAACGAGAAAATGGATAGACAGACATACAAACAAACAGGCAGATAGACAGACATGCATACACACAAACAAACAAACAGACAGCAAGCACAGGCAGGCAAACGAACAGACACACACACAGACTGTAGGTTGTATATAGATCGACAGAAGACAGATGAAAAACTAATTGATGTACAGGTACAAATCTCTACAGGTGTCACTGCTCTATGATTAGAATGCCATTGTTAGCAGCTGCATCAGCCGCATGTCTCTCACTTCTGTCTCACAGAGATTCGAATCCCAATGAGTATGAACGATGTGAAACAATGTGTTCAGTAAGGAAAGGATGCGGTTGGACTGATTTCACTGATGATGTCATGTAAGGCTTTGTATGCGACTCAACCGAAAGATTTTTAGTCTCAGTGCCACTCATCTCTGAACAAACAGTGGTTCATCGAAGAATCATACAAATGCAGGAGATAGAGAGAGAGCCAGCCAGCCAGCCAGCCAGCCAGCCAGCCAGCCAGCCAGCCAGCCAGCCAGCCAGCCAGCCAGCCAGCCAGCCAGCCAGCCAGCCAGCCAGCCAGCCAGCCAGCCAGCCAGCCAGACACACAGACACACAGACAGACAGACAGACAGACAGACACACACACACACACAGACACACAGACACACAGACACACAGACAGACAGACAGACACACACACAGACACACACACAGACACACACAGACAGAAACAGACAGAGAAATAGACACAGAGACGGAGAAGGAGACACGGAGACAGAGAGACGAAGACACGAAGACAAAGACAGAGACATAAACATAGACAGAGAGACAAACAAAGAACCAAAGGAAGAAGAACTTCTCATAGCTTGAGCATAGCATACAGACGTACCAAGATTTTTGCGCCACTTGCGCCCCTAGCGAACGTAGAGATAAACTGAGTAAAATGGTATTGGATAGATCATTAGACGTCGAAAGAAACAAACGAACACCAGTATTGGCCTCTGAAGTATTTCACATAAACTCATCGCTTAGCTAATGAAAGACTCCAGTGTGTAGCAGATATGCCAGAAATGTTGACGGTTTAAGTGCAAGCACGAGATTAAGTGGTCTACTTTAAAGTCGAGTGTGCATAAACTGCCAGTAAGACCTAGATTACGTAGGCCTATAACACCACACTATCCCTATGAGACGGTGCTTCTCTAAACCCTTTAGTCAGTTGATTCGGTGGTGACCGGAGTCACCTGACAAAATGGTAGGCCTAACGGGCAAAATGGTAGGCCTACATGGACAAAATGGTAGGGACATGGCTTACTTAGCCAACTTGAGGTGGCTAATTGGTACGGTGGTATACCTCCATTTGAAATGTTATTCCTCCTGCACCAAAGGCTAAAGCCGCTAATCTAACGGCTCGTTTTCCCCACATTTGCTCTCGCTCTTTAAGAGGATTTCTTTTCCCGCAGTTTCTCGTGCTGAGGCTTTGGATAGTCAGTTATATGAGAGGCCCTATATAAATTTATAGATTTGTATCTTTAACTATTACATCTGTTGAATTGGTACTCCTTTGGTTTCAATAAAAGGTGTGGCTTTGGTTTACTTTTTAGTTTTAGATACAATACATTGAAGCCGGAAAGTTGCGGGTTCGAATCCACCTCTCAAACCGCCGAGTAGGGACCCCGAGCAGGTCCTTCACTCGAAATTGCCATGCGCTTCGGGATGAAATTTATATCCAGAGTCCGCGCTGTGGATGAGAGCGCCTCTGAGTAGTGACCCTGAAGTTCTTATACAAAGGCCTACACAGCTTACAATACGGTACAATGGTACATCATTTCTGGTGTTGTTTAGTAGCATATAACTGCCGACGAAATAACCACTATGTAGCATCGAGGAACTGTTCTTAAAGGTGTCTAAACAATACCAGAAAGCTTCACGACGAGATGCGAAACCTGACCCAAGTAAATCTTGTATGTTTTTGTGTCCCTCTGTTGAAATATTTGATACGAAATAGCGAAGACTTTAAACTATCTGTACTGTTGTAAAGATCGATCCCGGACCGGACCGAACGAGGCCGAACGCTCTCGGTTACTGACACAGACAGAACTAAGACTGGTGGCGACGCGTTGCGAGACGTTTCACGGTCTCTTTAGCATTGCGCGTAGTCTCTATAATTATTTAATGTGATGTCGACTAATTTAGCAAACTCCTTACATGATATTAATCACAATATAATTTTATTATGATAGGTAGGCCTAACCATAACCAGCAATAATATTATTATTATGTATTTATTCTGATTTGAATTGATGATCTGGTCTTGTGATTAATATTTTCAGGATGGAAATTTCGCCACTTGATGTTCTCTGCCACTGCCAGTCCCAAGCCTGGATAAAGGAGGAGGGCGACACTAATCATCTTTGATATGTCAGTGTCGGTAAACAGGTAACAAGTGTCAGGATGGATTGATGGAATGACCCTACATGACTTGTTGAGTGTGTGCTGTACAGCTGTCAGGCTCAGCTATGCTCAAGACCACTATAATGGGTTCCCTGCCCGTTTCGCTTTTACAACTATTCTGATGTCATTCATTCCACGTTTTAAAATCGTAATCTTCCATCCACGACACCACGTGACACACCACGTGTCAAATCTTTGTCTACCATTCACCAGAGGTTATTTTAAGGAAATTTCTCAACTGCACATAATTATCAGAATAGCATCCTACATCGGGTAGATTGGTCATTATTGAGACTAAGGTCTAATTCTTCTGATTCGTCTTATTTTTTTATATTATTATTATTATTATTTATCATTATTTTTATTAATTTATTATTATTATTATTATTTTATTATTATTATTATTTTATTATTATTAATATTATTATCATTATCATGATAGTGTAACTTGCTAAGCTTATAAACCTACCTCTTCAAAGAGCAGTGTTTAATCCAGTCCCCCTCCGCTGGGGAAAAAATCAGGTTTCTGGGGGGGAGGGGGGCAGACAATCGAGTGTCCGAAGGACTCTCGTGAGGCGCGTAGCCCCTAGACTGGTAGAGGAGGGGTATGGGGAGGGGGTGTGCCCCTCCCCACCAGAAACGTTTTGAATTCCCACAATGGTAACATTTTAAGGTGTCATCTTAAGAAAATACCACTACTTTTTCAGAGCCTTATGAGAAACTTTTTGAATTTCCACATTGCAATGGTAGCATTTTAAGGTCTCATTTTAACAAAATACCTCTACTTTTTCATAGCCTCATCAGAAACTTTTTGAATTTCCACATTACAATGGTAGCATTTTAAGGTGCCATCTTAACAAAATACCTCTACTTTTCAGAGCCTCATCAGAAACTTTTTGAATTTCCACATTGCAATGGTAGCATTTTAAGGTGTCATTTTAATAAAATACCTGTAATTTTTCAGAGCCTCATGAGAAACTTTTTGAATTTCCACATTGCAATGGTAGCATTTTAAGGTGTCATCTTAATAAAAAAAATACCTCTACTTTTTCAGAGCCTTATGAGAAACTTTTTGAATTTCCACATTGCAATGGTAGCATTTTAAGGTGTCATTTTAATAAAATACCTGTAATTTTTCAGAGCCTCATCAGAAACTTTTTGAATTTCCACAATGCAATGGTAGCATTTTAAGGTGTCATCTTGACAAAATACCTCTACTTTTTCAGAGCCTCATCATAAACTTTTTGAATTTCCACATTGCAATGACAGCATTTTATGGTGTCATCTTAACAAAATGCCTGTATACTTGTTCAGAGCCTCATCAGAAACTTTTTGAATTTCCACATTGCAATGGCAGCATTTTATGGTGTCATCTTAACAAAATGCCTGTACTTGTTCAGAGCCTCATCAGAAACTTGTTGAATTTCCACATTGCAATGGCAGCATTTTATGGTGTCATCTTAACAAAATGCCTGTATACTTGTTCAGAGCCTCATCAGAAACTTGTTGAATTTCCACATTGCAATGGCAGCATTTTATGGTGTCATCTTAACAAAATACCTGTACTTTTCAGTGCTTATAAGTGTGGGCTAAGACTTCAGCAACACTTAACAAATATAGAAAATAATTTAAAGTTAAATTCACGGCAGAAATGTCTTATAATCTTGTTTGTTACAATCGGTTTAATTAAAATATATTAGCTACTTACATTGCTTATGCGATTGTGTGTAAAAAAAGTAACTGCACAAAACCTGATTTTCAACTGCACAAATTCGTTTTCCAACTACACACTTTGTGTCCAGCTGCACGTTAAAATAACCCCTGCCATTCACGCTCTTCTCTGTCACGGAAAGGCAAATGGCGTCCATGCATTTCTTTTCCTACACTTTTTTTTATTAGCAGAGGCTTATCCTTTATAAGCACGTCTACTCAATGGCGTAGCCAGGAATTTCTGAGGGGGGGGAGGTTAATGGCCTGATGCTTGTTTTTTCTTATGGATTTGGACAAATAACATTAAAACGTTTTTCCTAAGTCAATGGGGGTTTTATCCCCCAATACCCCTTGGCTACGCCACTGCGTCCACTAACGTATTAGTATGTTTCATCTTTGCCTACATCTCATCTGAACTATTTGTTCTGTTTAGGTTTGCATGGGACAGCTTAATTTGTTCAAGCAAACGAGTTGATTGATTGACTAGTTGATTGACTGTTTGTTTGATTGACTGATTGATTGACTAGTTGATTGATTGACTGTTTGATTGATTGATAGAAGATACCTGTCTATTAATTAAACTAAGTCAATTAATTTACATTCTAATGAAAAGTGTCTAACGACGTCCTTAATTTGCAGCAGGACAGGCAGATGCCGACCTCACTTGACCTTACAACTGACCGTTCTATGGATTCATCATTTTAGACTGTGACCTTGACCTTGTGTGCTCAGCCATGGAGTCATAGGTTCAACTATGCTTCGCTTCGTAAGGTCATAATTATGTCGTCGGATTCTGCGCTCGACTTTTCGTGTCAATACCTTTATTGTCATCTGGAGATTTATTTAGCGAATTTCAGAAACTTGACAGATATACGGACATATAGGCAAATAGATGGGCAGCTAGACAGACAGACAGACAGACAGACAGACAGACAGACAGACAGACAGACAGACAGACAGACAGACAGACAGACAGACAGACAGACAGACAGACAGACAGACAGACAGACAGACAGACTGACAGACAGACAGACAGACGGAAAGACAGACAGACGAACCAGGCGGATAGAGAGAGAGGCAAACAGACTTAATGATGGATAGACAGAGTCGATGCATCTCTAACTTGAGGTATGCACCATGGACATTTTCATACAGCCTAGACAAAAAGAGAGAAGAAGAAAGAGAGAGAGACAGAGACAGACAGACAAACGGACAAACAGAGTAATAGAGAGACAGACAGATACAGATAGAAACAGAGACATAGAGACATACAGAGAGACAGACAGAGAGACAGACAGACAGAGAGACAGACAGAGGCAGAGACAGAAAGATAAAAAGACAGAAAAGAGATAAACAAAAGAGAGACACAGAGAGACACAGAGAACGAAATGCAGATAAACACACCGACAGAGAGACAGAGAGCAACACAGAGGTATAGGGAGACACCGAAAGGCTTAGCAGTACACTTATAGATATTAAACAATCCCTCAGAATTGCTGCTGAAGACCATGTGTATCCTAGTTTATTTCTCTCCAGAGACCGATTATATTGTCTAGATAAGTGCTGCTGCTGATGCTGCTGATGCTGCTGCTGCTGATGCTGGGATGCGGATGTCGGGTTGCAGAGGCTGGCGACGTCGGCCACACCTTCAGTTCCTCAACCAAGATTTAAGCAAATTCGTTTCTCTTGTCAGAAATCTTCCGGCACGTCAGACGGAGCGGACAGAAAACGAAGACCGTTGACTCTTTGAAGCTTTGACCTCGGATCCGTAAACTGCAAATAAAACATTCATTCATTTATTCATTCAGTAATTGATTGATCGATTGATCGATCGATTGATTGATCGATTGATTGATCGATTGATTGATTGATTCAACCATTTGACTGTTAATTCATTTTCAGTGAATCTGACTCTGTGGCAAACGAAAAGTTGCGCTACAAAATTAATCCTCAAGTGTTCGTTATTTATTTATAACAAGTGCTAGGCTTGAAGTCGCAATCGTTGGTTGACAAACAAGAGGGATTGATTGACAACAAAAGATATTTATATACGCACAAGCAAACAGATATAATGCAGAGAGAGAGAGAGACAGACAGACAGACAGAGAAATAGAGAGAGACAGACAGACAGACAAATAAGCAGATATATACAGACAGATAAACACAAACAGATAAACATACAGATGCATAGACAGATGGACAGACAGGCAGACAGACATACATGCAAGCAGGCAAATAGACAGTCATGCATACAGATAGGCGGATAGACAGATGAAAGCCAGTGACAGTCCTTCCGTCCGCCTTTAGGCTACGTCCGTCCGTGCGTCCGTCCTTCCGTCCATTCGACACACTATACAGAGACTATAAGCGCGGAGAAATATTGCTAACATTTAAGGCCACTGCACCCATCTGTTTCCGTAGAGTTACGCACATCCGTTAAGTCCACTATGTATTACATCCGGGACATGGTCACGTGGTACAGACCGACCGACCAGCGAACGAGCAAGTGATTACGATAAACAGCTTTCGAGATAAGCACATTAACGTAGCACTCTCGAGAAGATGTGCGCTGGACAGACAGATGTACGACGACGGCGGCTGGTCTGACCTGAGCCGGGCGATAATACAGGATCGAGATGATCTAGCACGGTAGGACCGTTAAATGCTGAGGGCGGTGGTCGACATAATCGCACGCTGACGTGAGCTCCTCGAATATTATGGCAGATAATATATACTTGAATTATTGTCGTTCGAACTTTTAAGCTTTTAATGATTAGCCTCCAATAAACAAACATATTTATAAGTTTTATATGTTTGTGTCGCTTCGGTGGTTTCCAAACTTCCGATGACTTCAGACAGCCGCATAATAATAAATTATTTTGCGATGTTTTTGACTTTATTCGAATCTCCATCTTACTTCTCTGACATATGCTTCACCGTTTCTCACTTTTCATTTACTTTCTTAACCATATCACGTGTTAACAGGCTATTTTTGTTTATTGTTTCAAACTTAAGCCCAGTATTATAGTATGAATTCATACAATGATCCGGTGATTACAATCTATTACAGGAGTCGAATTCAACTGTTCGGCAGCCATGCAAGGCTCTCGCAAAGCTCTACTGCTGATTTTACTAGCGCCATATGACGAATGAAAGGTTGAGTCGATCTTTTGGGAGTGTACCGTATAGGGAAAAGATCCCGCGTCTATATAATTATGCTGAAATCTGCTGTAGGTTACGTGCCAGAGTGTTGTTACCATTATCCTAAACCCTTGGCAAAACCAGAACCTGTCTGGTCTGTCCTGACTTATCTTATCTTACCTCAACTCATCGTGTTTTATCGGTATCTGATCTTACCATTGTGAACTTTGAATTGCCTTCCACACCATATAGCGTCACTTATTTAGGCCTACTTTACACTGCACACATATATTGTATAGGCCTACCTTACTTCATTCACCAGGGTTGTCAACAATACCAAAAAGGTAGGCCTATTACCAACACAAATACCGATACCAAACTATCAAGCACTAATGACTTGTAAACTACATACAATATTTTCCTTATACCACAAACTGCCATTTTGCCATTATAGAATCCATGTAATCACTGTACAAGAACTGCACATAATGACCGCCCCCAAAACAACCTTTTCCTACTACATAGGTCTTACAGTATATTGTAGGAAAGGAATTTTTTGGGCGGTCACGACTCACGATTTATTTATCACTTTTTAAAAGTCAGAAATAATTATATATGGTGAGAAACCAAATAGGAATCAGGTGTAGAAAAGTATTGACATGTAGGCTAAAAAGCATCGGCGATGACATGCGATACCAGTGAAAGTGAACCAGCGTGATACTCGTTGCGTTAATAAAAAAACCACCGATACCAAGTCACAGCGCTACGGTATCGCATAGCCAACAGCCCTGCAACTCAAATATATTCTCACCTTACCTCACCTTGATTCGTGCTAGCGCTTACCACACCCAGCGTCTTCTATTTCGCCCCTAAACAACCCGGCTCAATCCATCTCCTTTCCCCTCTCGCACCCCCCCCCCCTTGTGAATTTTGGCCTATTTATGATTCCCTGTTTTCCAACTGGGCTCAAGTTTCGTCTGCTCTGTACACTGTACAGGGTTATAAGTCCATCACCTCACGTAAACTTCGATTACCCTCCATTGGGTCCTCTCATTTCAGCTTTGCTGATAACACCGTTATAAATATCGACGATATAATCATTACCTTACCCCCATAATACCTATCTTACACGACGCGCCCTATTATCTCGTATGCCCTATTGCTCTTGCCTTGTCTAATAGTTTACCCTGTGTCTTATCTTATTAATAAAGACTTGACGCCACTCCGTGACTCCGATGAACGTGTTCAAGATCATTAACACGCCGTTTTCCATGCTACGGAATCAATCATTTCTACTCCACGAGATTTGTGTGTTATAGACGCTACATTTAGGTCGTAAGTCAACTTGCGCAAGTAGGCTACAGGTCCCGTGCACAGATCTTGGTTGCATCAAAACTATTTCGACGATATAATGTGACCACGTTTTTCTAGTAACGTTTCTGCAACGTCATCCTTACGTTTAGAATGTAACGACGCAAACCATTATCCAACGTTCCCAACTAAAAACAAACGTTGAAAAAACGTTTGCGTGCTACCTGGGCAGTGACTGCTTCAGATGTGTTCAAAGCTGTAGTCAGAATCACACAGAAAGTCAACGCTTGACATAATTATTATGAATGGGAGTCGGAATTCGGCCACGCCCCATTTGACTTTTGTGAACGCCATTGAGTTGGCAACTTGCCATCAAAATGGCCTCGACAAAGGTTGGCTACTGAACTTGTAGCTATGATATAGCAGCCATGGTCTTCTATCATATTCAGAAGGTGATGAAAAACTACGAAACATAAAAGGTCATCATATCTCACCAATTTAAAGACAATCATTTTTACAAATTCCGGAAATATAATTTTTAAAAATTAAATTGAGATAGCAAGATTTCTACTTATTTCAGTGGCCTGAAATAATGATGGTCGATTTTAAAATTAGAAAAACTGAGCAGAGGAAATTCCTGGAAAGTCTTGAAGAAATGACGAATTGTCCGGTTGGATGTGAGGCTGCCTTCCAGACGACTTATGTCGCCACAATCAGAGGTGGCTGGCTTTAGCAGACACGACTCAGAATAGGCTGTTTTCCGCCGTTGACTCATCATCTTATGATCAACGATCCATCGGTTGGACGGAAGGCAGTGCAGCAGACTGACAGGTCAGTCAATTTAATATTGGAGAATGGAGACGTCGTCGACTCCTGCAGTGGCGTCTAACTACACCTAATAATCACCAGCATCCACCATTGCAGTCCCCTCATCTCTGTCTGTCTGTCTGTATCTCTCTGTCACTCTGTTTGTCCGTCTGTCTGTCTTTGACTGTCTATGTATGTCTGTCTGACTGTATGTGTCTCTCTCTCACTCTCTCTCTCTGTCTCTCTCTGTCTCTATCTGTCTGTCTGTCTGTCTGTCTGTCTCTCTCTCTCTCTCTCTCTCTCTCTCTCTCTCTCTCTCTCTCTCTCTCTCTGTATCTCTGTCTCTGTCTCTCTCTGTTTCTGTCTCTGTCTCTGTCTGTCTTTCTCTGTCTTTGTCTCTGTCTGTCGGTCTGTCTCTGCTCTGTCTGTCTCTGTCTGTCTGCCTTTCTCTTTCTCTCTTTCACGCAATATATCTTGCTGTCTGTCTCTCTTTCTCTCTGATCTTCTGATCACCGAATTTTTGGCTTTTCATTTGATATCTTTGGACAATCATTGCCTTGCCCCGAATTCTGACTTGACACTGAAACGAACTTGACATGACATAGTGGTGTGCTGCTGCAGTAGTTAAGTTGATCGTTCCTCTGACGAGTAGATACATGTAGGAGGATGTAGTATATGGTGCCATGTTCTTATCTATGAGTAGCCCTTCAGAAACACCCGAGCCGAAGATAACGATGATAGCATCTACATCGAGTTCTACTTCTCCAGTGGCAACTACGTTCAACACGTATAGTAATAAATCTAGAAGGGGTTGGGGTAACGATAAACACTCTGGAACGAAAAGTGCACGGATGCGGAATCGCTTCCCCCTATTATACTCTCCCAAATAGGTCCACTCAACCTTCCATTCGGCAGATGACTTCGGTAAATTGAGCAGTATGACGTGATGGACGACTTGCATGGCTGGTGACGAGGTAAAATTCGACTCCTGTAGTAGCCTCAGCCTGTGATCAATCATCCGTTCATTATATATACCATGATCATTTTGTAATCATACTGCGTTTCGTCGGTTTGAAACGAAGAGTTTTATTGTGTTTTCGGAAAGAATTCATTGAGTATCCACTATCCAGCTTGAACGGTTAACTAACCTAATCGTATATCCTTTAATTATGTATGCAATAATTGAAATCTAAGCTTTGAAAAATAGGGGAATTCTGTCTTGCACCAGCACAACTTAACGAAAAAACGGCTTTAACAAGAATGCTTTAGGCCCATAATGTTTGATATCATGCAATCCAAAGTGCGTTTATGCATTTCGATTAATAGAGACTATACTTACTTACTTACCTACTAACTTACTTACTTATTGCCTCACTTACTAACTCACTTTACTCACTTACTATTTACTTGCTCACTTAATAGCGACATCTATGGCGGCTGAAACTACTACATCCTGCACTTACAAATCGTTGCCAGAAGTGTCTAAGTAGTCGATGCTTTCGATTGTCTCCTTGTCCCTCCTCCTCCTCGTCGTCGTCCTCCTCCACATCCAGATCCCCATCTTGATCTTCTTCCAGCTGATCCACGTCACCCGTGAGGTCCATGCTGTTCTCCGAGGTCCGTTCCAGATCCGTCGATCGCAGAATAGCATCGTCGTCCAACTGTATGCCAGGATCTGCACGTAGTTCCACCTTGCGTTCCAGTCCACCACCAACAACCAATTGATCCACGTCTTCGCTCAATGGTTCCATCTGGATCGACGATCCTCCTAATCCTCCTCCTAATCCTCTCTCGTTCTCATCCATCGTCTGCTCCTCATCCTCCTCATATCTGGCGTCTGGTTCCCGCCATCCGAGGTAGATACCCAACTTCCGGTCCGATGGCGCATGCGCGAGACGCCCGTCTGATCGCTTCCCGTTTCCTGCAAGACCATATGGTAGAATTACATGTATATAATAATTAAGTCATCTGGTGTATGTATCATAATAATGTATGTATGTGTGAATGTATATACATATGTATGTGCTGCGTGCATATATGTATTCAAGTGCATTTATGAATACGTATGTATATTTTATTTAGCTGCATATATACATGTATATGTATATATTTATCATATGTATAATAGTTGTATACATTATAATTATAATATACATACTCAAGTCTGTATTGATGTACACATGTATGTTATAACAGCTGTTTTGCATGTATACTGAAGCAAAAGCAAGATCCTCAATGCCACTGGGTTCAATGACGCTAATAACTGCCAATAAATAATGCAAACTTGGATCTAAGCTTTTAATTGCGTCATTTTATGACATCCCACTTGCTACCTGCCGCTCGAAAGACGCATGCAACGAGACATAACTGAATGATCTAGACATTTCATTCAGCTCTTACGTCATCTCTCAATGAATATTAATAATTGACGTCGAATACAGTGATAAGTGAGAATCGTCAATGACGTCCTACATGAATGCATACTAATTAGCCTTCGCGTCCTGCAACAAGTCGTTGTCCTTTGTAATGATGGCCGACATTCAATCGCGAAAGACCTATTAATAGAATGGCTTACATCAGCAACACTCGCCGGGTCAAAAGGTTTAATAGGCTACAATTAAGAGCGCAAAAACTTGTGAACGCTTCCGCGGAATAGTTGAAAACTGAAGCCATACAGTAACAGGGAGGGAGAGACGGATGGGTGGAGGGGTGGAGGAAGGGAGCGAATGGGGCGAAGTGAGGGTGGGGAAGTAAGGGATTGACCGGGAACGGGGCGAATCCTAAAATTCCCGGGCAACGCAGGGTACCCCAGCTTACTATAGGCTACATAAGCACACGATAGGACCCATTTAAATGAGCCAGTAAAAGATAGAAAACAGGCTGCATAATCCATGCACAAATACATAATACTTAGGCCTACAATCTTACATGGTAGGCTATATAAATTAATAAGATTTACCAAAAGTAATCATCTGAAATTCAGGTCATGGCCAGATATATTACTGCCAGATATATCTGATTTCATTGATTATCGCCCATCACACTACAGACTGCATTATGCTACATTGCACACGTATTTGCGCATATTAGCATTATGAGGCGCCTTTTGTCAATCTCAGAAGCGTTGAGGCTTATCCAAAACCGAGGAATTAGGAAACAACACCCACAGCAACGGCACTGCAACCGATTCATGATGGTTGCACATTCGATTGACAACACATTGCGTTGCCTTTTAAATCATATAGTTGACAAGTTTAGGCCCCAGTTTCCATTTTGATTTGCCGGTCTATCTGTAGATATGCTACTTGTTATAAGATACCAAATGATATTTTGTGCCAGATCAATGGATCTTTTGACTTCCGCTTTTCCTAGCTGTCAGTCATTCTCAGTGGCCATGCATATTCATTCTATGGATCATTTATATGAAGACAAGTCACATGATACCCATTCGAGCAATTTCTTATGTCTGTAGCCTACTGAGTCAAGTTCTCCATTCGTTCTTTACGAAAATTCATATAGCGCCTTCAAGAAGTCTACTCGGAGGCGCTCCCAGCCCAGTCACGGCTAAAAAGAAAGGTCTTGAGAAATTTTTAGGAGGCTTATATCTGCATCGGTTCTAGATCTAAGTATATATCTGGGAAAAATTACGGCTTCAAACATAGTTAATAAAAAAGTGCCTTGAGTGCGCACAGAAAGTGATATAAGAAACGGTGTAGTTTCAGTAATTTCAAATTTGTGAGAAAATCTAATAAAAATCATCTTTTATTAGCTTATCATTAGTATCCTCACCGGCCTCAGGTTCAGAGAAGCTCAATAATCAGTTTAATAGTGTGTCAGGCGAAAATTAGCTGCACCAAATGAATTGTTGATCAATCCTATAGGCCTCATTAAAGATAGGCCTATAGACTCCAACGGCAATGATGATGTTGGTATGTGTAATAAGAAGCAGCATAATAGCCTACAGTTTCAGCAAGTCAAAATTTCTGAACTAATCTACAAAAGTTATCTCATATTAGCTCGTCATTAGCATCCTCGCTAACCTGCAGGCGTAAATTGTGTATACCTTAATCGGTTACAAGTGTGTCGAGAAAAAATTGCAGCTTGAAATATAGTTTATAATTTCATAAAAAGGAAACGACATGAATAAATTATAGGTATTTATGTATATACAGGGTGGGCCATAAGAAAGACCACTTAAGATTTTTACCAATATCTTGGCCAGAAGTAAGAATTTCTAAATCAAATTTTTTACTGGTTAAAGGCAGTTCATGTTTTATGTACAATGGCCAAACTTCACCAAAATATTTAAGGCAGAACAAAAGTTATCCCACTTTTTATGAATCCACTCACTGTTTTTTGACGATTCCAAACAAAACGCAACGAGAAGTAGCAAAAACGATTTTATCAATTAAGTCACATCTCAAAGAATTGTTGTAAAGCTTCAGCAAGTACGAATTTTTGAGCCAATCAATAAACGTCATCAGTCATTAGTTCGTCATTAATATCATCACTAGCCTCAGGCTCCGACAGACTATACGAGTCTTAGAGGTATGATACATTTAATATGAGACAATGTGCGCTGTTACTCATGAATAAAATAGGAACTTAAGAACAAAGCATTGTGCAACTGTTTAAATTCTGGCGTCCTATCCAATCGACCATGCACCACCATTCTAAAGTCTTTGACTTATCTGCTGTCATCGACTTTCTAGATTTCTAAATTATTGGAAAACGATTTTCGACAAAGGTTTTAGTTCAGGCAAACATCTGGTTTGACGCCTGGTGAACTACCATTAGGGTGCTATAGAAACTGACCTAAGATAGATAGATGGATGGATGGATGGATTGATTGATAGATGGATAGATAGATAAATAGATAGATAGATAGATAGATAGATAGATAGATAGATAGATAGATAGATAGAGACAGACAGACAGACAGACAGACAGACAGACAGACAGACAGACAGACAGACAGACAGATAGATAGATAGATAGATAGATAGATAGATAGATAGATAGATAGATAGATAGATAGATAGACAGATAGACAGATAGACAGATAGACAGATAGACAGATAGACAGACAGACGGATAGATGGACGGACGGACGGATGGAAAGACAAACGGAAGGATGGATGGATGGATAGATAGATAAATGATAGATAGATACAGAAGTCAGTCAGACAAATAGATTCTTTATTGGTCTATCAGCTTGCATTGCAAAGCATCCCATCTTTAACTTTAAATCAGGCTTCGAACTCCAGACCACGTGCTAACACGTAGATGACGTCATGAATGAAGATGAGTGACGTAATGAATAGAGATGAGATTACCTCCTCCGCAGGCGTGTATCATCCACTTGCCTCGACATTTGCCTGTTCAAACACATAATAAATACACAAATGAGAATGCACATTCAAAGGTCAAATAATATAAATCGGTTAGACAACCATTTGACTAAAACGATTCTGAACTAAAAAAAATCGGACTGAGCTGCTTATAGAGGCGCCTAATAAATATCCGATTTCCGTATAGGCTACCTTTGTTTACCTTTGTTTCTTTGCTTGATGCTCATTAGACGTAAGACAATAGGATGAAGGAAGGATTGTTCCATCAGTTCTACGATGGACTGATGATGCCATGCATCTGAACATTCTTCACATAGGCTACTGATGAACTCTTGCTCATGATTAACGAATTTCATACATCAAAGGCTGTGCATTAGTGATGCGTTTTTATGTATAGGTCTACCCGGATATCTATCTGACTAATAATTAATAACCAATGTTATCACTCACTGAATAACTTATTAAATAAAATGACAAATAGGGTCTACTAAGTACACATTGAGATTAAGAAAAATGGCGCCGGTTGAAAGCGCAGTGGTTCTGACAAGGCGCTATACAAATAATAGGATAACATAGGCCTACCTAATATGCTTTCTGAACCAACCTACCCTACTGCTATAGCCTAA
Organism: Lumbricus rubellus; assembly: GCA_945859605.1. Lineage (NCBI taxonomy): Eukaryota > Metazoa > Annelida > Clitellata > Crassiclitellata > Lumbricidae > Lumbricus > Lumbricus rubellus. The sequence continues at coordinate 9,680,305 of OX243812.1, forward strand.
TTATACCCAGTACCATAGCCCTATTTGACCATACAATGATGTAGTAATAATAATAATAATCGAACTATACAAAGCCTAATCAGACTTGGCCTATTCATTCTACCCTTCTTTGCCTTATAACATAGTTTACATGTAACATAACAGGGTGTATGGTGGTTCAGGAGACTCGTGATCTGTGTATGATACCACCACTTACCTAACCCTCTACACAACCATCTGAAAACAACGACGACAGCCCACTCTATTATCATCCCAATCGACTTATAATCAGTGGCGGCGCCAGCTCTATAATTTCGGCAGGTCGCGTCAGAGTCATGGGAGCTATTTTGCAGGTCGAAGAAATGATTATTAAATTTGGCCCTGGGGTGTGCGGGCTCTGCAAGACCATGCAAAGGCAGAAAGCTAGAAAGCGATGAGCAAGTCCCCGTTAAAAAAATTTCTTTGAATTTATTTCCAGCCAATAGGCCTAGGCTACGGTAGGCATATTGGCAATGTCATGCGTGGGTCTATTAAAATAAAGAAAATTCGAAATAAATGGGTTGATGAACACAAATATAAACCAGACTCTTAACACGCAGGTTACTAGCATTTGCTACGAAAACAATAATAGTGTTTCACTTTATTATTTGAATAGTGCATAGTCTATACCCTATAGGCTAGCCTATCTAGCATCTCTTATGAACTCGATAGGCCTACTTGGATGGTTTGAGACGGCTGACCACAAAATGTTCACAAGTAACAGTGTCCTTGGAGTAGGCCTACTGTATACCGTAGATCAGTGGTTCTCAAAGTGGTGGTCTTCGGACCGGCACCGGTCCGCGGAGTCCTGATCATCGGTCCGTGAAGAAAGAGAATGAGAAAATAGAGAGTGAGAAATAAATTATAATAATTTATTATTCATTTATATATTCAAAATTGTGAAATTATTCGAATTGTTGTTCAAAATTTATGTAAAATTCTGTCTCAAACTTTAAAAATAAATTACCAGTGCCTTATTTTAACTTGCAAAATGACTGTACAAACAATAATTTATTTTTATTAATTAAAATATCCCTAGTTATAAATAACCCTATAATTAGTTTTTTTTATAATACAGCTAGCTTTTGTTTGTGCTTGCCATTAAAGTTAGCGGTCCGCGAGCTTCCCAAATACATCATTGCAGGTGTCATGCGAAAAACTATCCGCTGATCTACGGTATACAGTAGGCCTACTCCAAGGACACTGTTACTTGTGAACACCTGTCCGCGGCCTGCAGAAGTTTGAGAACCACTGCCGTAGATCATAGGCTAGACTTCTGTAACTTCTATTGACCTAGGCTACTAGCCTAGATAAGATCAGACGTAAAAGCCAATTGGATATAATAATTAATTGCACCACAACAGTCTAGTGATCTTTTTGGGCAAGGAAAAAACTAATGCTGATTTTTCATTTAAAACTCTTAAATAAAAGAATATAAAATATATTAAAAATTCAAAAGTTTTTTAGGCAGGTCATTAGGCAGGTCGCGAGCAAAATAGGCAGGTCAAATGACCTGCCGCGACCTCCCGTAGCGCCGCCACTGCTTATAATCGACTCATCATCGTCGTTGTATGAATGTGATGAATACGCATTATAGTCAATCGGCGACAGTATATATCAATTGGCGGCGTAGGATTGGAAAGTAAGGGAGGTGTAGGCCTACATATAGACGGACAAAAGGACTAAAAGGAGCACCGACAAAGAACAAAACCGAATGGCATTAAGGCGCATTTATAATAATACATAAGCATGTTCCCTTGCAACTGGAGATCTGCTGTACCGTGCGTTCATCCTGGTATTCTCAAGCGTTAGGTGTTACACAACGATAGAGAGTGTCTTTAGACGGGGCTCTGCAGGGTCCGACCACCTGAGTCCACCACTCTTGAGTTCCCCGCTACTTCATTGTTCGTCTCTATTCGGGACCTTCCGAGTTCTGCTTCGGTTGTCTGACAGCATGCCTCAGAATGCTGGTTCGTCTCTCCCAGTGATGGCTATTTGAAGAGATTTTATCCTAAGTGGCTTCAAAAAATGTATAGCCCCAATTTTAAAGAGGGCAGCGAAGGTAAGGGGTAATTGAAAATGAACAGAGTTGAGCTCATATACCCGAATACTAGAGTAAATATGTATGGGCTATAGACCCGTAAAGACTATTTATATTT
>OX243812.1:9682681-9770181 GCA_945859605.1 Lumbricus rubellus
CCCCTCCTTTACCTCCGTCTCGTATAATATTCTTTCTTCTTCTAAATTCTAAGTGGATCTTCCAGCGACACGGGATCAGGGTGTTTGGATCGAGTCTTGCGCACACAGCTGCAGTATTCCTTATTGGTCGCATTCCACCATTCGGTCATGTCATTGAATATATGCTGGACGTATTGGGCTGGCTCCCTTTCCCACGGAGAATCACTTACCGGATCTCTTCGTTGCTTTTGCGCTGACACGCAGGTCTATTTGCAGGAACTCTGCAACTCCACCCTAAGCGTCCAGTGCCGTGGCTCTCCCCCGCTCTTCTATAAGCAGGTTGAGCATCTTGTTCTTCCCATGGTCGCTCACTTCTATTTTATGGGGGCTTGCCTTTTTCTGTCGCAGTCCCTGCAATATTGAATGAGTTCCCTGTGGAACCACGTCTAAATAATGACACCACGTTCAACTCTGTTCTTTTTAGACTATAGATTGAATATACGGAGCGCTTGCAAATAGTTTATCTTGAAGGGACGCTATTTGAATCTATTAAACTAATGATTAAGGTCGACCATGACGATCGCTAGAGTTCAACGAACTGATAGCACAAGGTGACAAGGTGACAAGGTGAAACTAATGAATGAGTAAATGAATATTAAACCTAACCCTTTATCCGCTGAACTGTATAACCTACAACGGTGTAGAAACGACTTACTCTGGGTCTGGGAAGTAGAAATTTCAGTCTTTATACTAGTTTACAGCAAAAGCTCAAATTAAGCAACATATTTTATTTATCGGATAATCTGGATTATTGATAATTACACAATTTTTTTATTTTTAGCAAGCAATTAGAAACGACATTTATTTTCTTCAGTCCTGTTTATTGTACCTCTTAGGGTGATGGCGCCCATATATAGCCTCCCTCCCAAGAATGGAAACCAAACTCCGCCCATGGGCTTAGGGTAACGACCAACGGAAGGCAAATGGACTTCATCAAAAAGTGACGGTTTCCTCTTTTCTTTATTTATTTTCTTTCTTTCTTATTTAATCCACAATTTTTCTTTTTTTAAAAATCCAACATTCACATCTTTGATTTTTTTCTTCAACTCTATTCTGAGTCTCTGCAAACAGTGCAATGTGTCTTGCGAGGGGGGACGCGCCCATCTGCCCCTACCTTCTTCGCAGTGGCAGAATTCCGATGTTTGATCTAGGCGTCTCTGTGCTATTTCGCTTATTTCCCCACCCCAGAGACCTTGATTCTCCCTGAGGAGGAAACTATAGATTAAACACTAGCAGAATCCTGTTATGCACGTAAGAAATAATAGCACCGCTCGAAATTCACTTCGGAGAATCGGGTTTTTGGGGAGAGAGGACCGCGCGGTGGATGAACTTGAGAAGCATGATTCCAAAGGATGGGTATTTAGATAAATGGGGGAAAGGGGGAGATAGACATCGCGGGGGTTAAAGCAGATAATTCAGCAGATAATCGTAATCCATTATTCACGAATAGTCGCTACTCTCTAATGGATTGTAGCGAAAGGATGCAGTATAGGTGTCGACATCGTGACCAGTGGCGCGTGAAGTGCAACGTCGGTCCGATTCGCTTGACCAGACACCGACGACCAGACACAGCGGTAGAGAGAGGGAGAGGCACAGAGGAGGTGCGAGAACGATGGTTGAAAGCCAAGGTTCTTGATTGAAAGCAGAGTTGAATGGAATGATGGAGTACCGAATCGTACTGTATCTGTATGGTTTATTATTCCTTCTGTATAGAATCGTACTGTATGATATCAGTACGATTGTGCTGCATTGTATTATTGTATACTACATTGTATATACACTAACTATACTTATTTTTGGATTTGCAAAGCGGCATTATGAGTTTCATTGTATTTGTTATAGTGTAAAGGTTTTGTATATATATACATATATATATATATATATATATCAGTTGATTTGTATTTCGCCATGCTTGCTTGTTCTATTGTTTGTGATGTATTATACATTTTTATTGTTCTGTATAAATAGTCGTATTGGTACCGCAGACTGTCTAAACACTGGGCTATTGTTACGCTGCAGTTGCCGTTTGCCCGGGATGCCCTGTCACTGTACGAAAGTCCATATACGTAAAAATAATTACTAACAGGTAGGCCTACATGTTGGTCGCATATTCGATGACCGTAACCGTTACCTACAAAACTTCTAAAGCGCCACGCGAAAGCGAAGCGCAGGGCACCAGCTTACTCAAGAGAGTTGCTTTGAATCAGATGTGTCATAAGCAGAGTAGTCCGAATGAGGACTACAGAGTCAGGTTTCCAACAGAGAGTCACAGAGGCAGAGTAGATGTTGGTGTAGGTTTCGTATAGATCGAGTGTTTGAAGGTTAGAGATCAGTTGTGTCGATTCATCCAGCAATGAACTGGTGCCATGCAAAGGCGGACTTAGGCCTACTTGCCGCGCACTCTCAATCCGGTTTCAGGACCTTTGCCTCAAAACCAGTCATCTGTATCTTTGGCTGGTATAATGGGCTTGACCAATGACGTTGGGAAGAGGACATATCGCTGCACCACCGACGAACTGGTTCTCCCGCAACGCTGAATCCTGAATACCGTACAGTTTTTCCGTTAATCCATCATCGTTACCAATCACCCACTATCATCATCATCATCATCATCATCATCATCATCATCATCATCATCATCATCATCGTCATCGTCATCGTCATCGTCATCGTCATCGTCATCGTCATCGTCATCGTCATCGTCATCGTCATCGTCATCGTCATCGTCATCGTCATCGTCATCGTCATCGTCATCGTCATCGTCATCGTCATCGTCATCGTCATCGTCATCGTCATCGTCATCGTCATCGTCATCGTCATCGTCATCGTCATCATCATCATCATCATCATCATCATCATCATCATCATCATCATCATCATCATCATCATCATCATCATCATCATCATCACCATCATCATCATCATCATCATCAGACAGTGGGAGAATTGTGAAAAAACCGGGGGGGGGGGTTGGCCTATGATAAACTTGGAATTGGAGTATGAAAAACATACTTTAACATGGGGCTCTAAGAAAGACTGGAGGGGTTGAAACCCTCCAATCCCCGGCAGTTATCACCCTGCACCATCATCCTCAGACTACTCTGTCCATCACACTTCTCGAAACTCAAGTCTAACCTCATATAATTATACAAGAGACCGTCTTCAGTGCTGAATATTTTTTAAAATGTCAGATTAAAGCAGATGAACGGATAAAAGAGGGAGCAGGGTTTTTAAAGACCACTCCATGCAATGTTCGGTCGCTCCTGAGTCATGCGACGGGTGGGTGGGTGTGGGTGGGTGGGCAGGCGCTATATAGGGCCTACCATCACCCTGAACAAGTTGGCATCAAGTGTTCCGAGAACAGCGGATGCAGATCCGAACGGGCATCACCATTCACCACCGAGTGTTGGGAAGACACAAGTTTAAATGCATTCGACTCAGCGCACATTCTCTTCTTACAAAAGCTGCTCTTGTTTAGGTAAGTTAGAACTCCGCCGGTACTCGAACTTTGGCAGTGCCAGCCCCAAGCCAGGATAAAGAAGGAGGGCGACACTAATCGGCGAATAGGCTGGTCTTCCTGACGTGGCTTTTGTGGGCGCTGAGAAATTCTCGAAGATTTACATTACATTACATTAATCATCCTTCATATGACAGTGTCATCAAACAGCAACAAAATAAGTAAGTTTGCCCGACATGTAAGCTTATTGTATAAGCCAGCGCGTTTTAGTACGAAAAGGACCTATAGCTATGAGTGCAGAGAGTGGCAATATGAGTCCTTTTCCTACTTTCAAATTCGTTACATTACTATTACGTCGTCTTTCTTCATCTCGACGAAGTTACGTTAAGCGCTTTCAACCAAAGACGTCGTCGTCTGGCGCTACATAATTTCTCCAATTATTAGAGCTTGCGTCTCATTGGACAGCAACGCGTAGCTTATTGTGCTCCAGGAACCAATAACGCCCTTCACCTCTTCCAGCGAAACTCAACGATAAAGTCTGAAATTATCGTTAGCTGCTGCAGCTTCCCGTTATTTCCTTCTATCCACCCACCCCTCTATGCCGCCCCCTCACCATCCACGCCCTCCCACCCACCCACCTCTTCAAAGACATTCCCATTCGGGGGGCATAGCTCACCGATTCCAATGTGCGGTGGCGACCAAACACGTCACTGGTGTCGTCGTCGTTGTCGTCGCACACCGATCGCTAGGTGGAGCTGCTTTTGTGCAGTGCGCAGTAACTCCACGTTAGAAGTAATTCGACGTCATAAAGACCGGGCTTTCTGTTCGCGCGATCGGCGATAGGTGGTGTCCGTGGGGAATTCCCAGGGACGAATCGTTGCCTTATCTGTTACGGTTTGGCGAGAGATAATGACGTCCTCGTCAATGGCTGACGTCACGACTTGTGCGCGGACGTGAAAGACGTTTATGTACTGCGGCGGAGCAGGTGCCGAGAATCTCCTCTGCCGCAAGACTAACGTGGCCATGGAGACGGTTGCTTAGTAACCGGAGAACCGAGCAAACGTCCTGCCGGCCAGGTCTGTACGGCAGCAGGCACTTTTGGTCGAGGACTTGTGGACTTGGTGTCTGGCTGTAGCATAAAATTTGTAACGCAAGAAACATCACACAAAATCAAAATAATGAAAGGAAATTAGCCTATTAGAGACAGACTTAAGCAAATAAAATCACATGAAAAAATTAAAAAATGTGAAAAAACGCGACTGAAAATAAAAACCAAGAACGGGATGTTTTTAGGGGGAAAACGAATCAACTTTTTTTTACAGCTGTGCTATAGGCTATAGGCCTACCAGTAAGCTTATACCATGGATGTTACCATAGCCTACTATAGCTTTCATCACGTTTCCTCATTGCCATGTAATGCAGCCTTGTCGCCTCGCCCACCCACTTGCTCTCTCTCAGTCAATTGCACAATTTGCACCTCTACGCCACCGGCTACGCCTCCAGACAAGCATTTATTTAGCGCCTCTATTTTTCAGCGAGGTAGGCCCTATACGTTTCAAGAGATGACTACACACCTACGGCGTGTGAGTTTGTTTCTTTCCCGGTCGTAGGCCTATACATAAGAAGAAAAATCAACGTCTTCTACATGATGTATAACAACTTAACAAGATGCTTTGAAAGAACGATGTGTCTTTGTGCGTAGCCTGGATAATATATTATTGAGCGACGCTGGAAAAATAAAGCGGCGCTAGAAGATTGCCTTTCACACGTAGCGTTAGTTTTGATGCGATGCCTCTCGAGCGCTTATTTATACTCTCTTGTCTCGCTTTCATATATACGGCTTTGAATAGGCCTATAATTAATACTTTAACCGAATTTCCTGATTGAGAACCAGTTCTTATCAAACAACCTTCTGTCAACGATGTTAATAATGCACTTGCTGTTTTAGTCTAGCGAATCTTCCTGTTTAGTCTATTTTAAAGACCCTATTTAATTCCTGGTGATTAATGTCTTACTTTAAAGTTTTCTATGTAGACCTAGGGTTAATTTAATCAAACTGGAATCCCAATTAAGGTATAGGCCTACTTTCTCAGGCTATATTTTTTGTTCTACATGATGCTTTAAAATTTAAATGATATGGCTACAACAAAATAGAACGGTTCGCATAGAAGGACACAAAACAAGAAAAGCGGAAAAATATTTCAATAAGGCAACAAATACCATTACCAGAATAGCATTTAGGCCGAACTATAGAAATGTTGTTGCGGAATTTGTTGGTCTGACGTTCGCTGAGAAAGGTGAGAACTGGATGTAAAAAAACAGACGTATTACACGAATGGTTTTCGTGTCATATTCAGTACATGAAAGTAATAACACGCCCGCTCCATCGAACGGGCAATGACAGGAAGTAGGTCCGCGGAAGAAGACAACACGACAAGAAGCGGAAAAATCGTCGACCTTCTTTTTCCATTGATGTCTCGCATAGAAAAATGACGAAAGCAAAATGAAAACACTGCAGAAAATCAGACCTTGGCAATGCATGCGCACGAATGACATGCAGTGGAAAAAACATCAAATTCTCGGCCAACACTTATAGGCTTCCAGCCCACGGGGGAGAGAAGATATTTTGATGATGGGAATGGGATGACTATATACAACGAGGAGGACGAGAAGGAGGAAAACAGGAGGAGGAGGACGACGACGAGGAGGAGGACGAGGAAGAAGGTGGTTGAGGTGAAAACGACGGTGATGATGATGATGATGATGATGATGACGACGACGATGATGATGATGATGATGATGATGATGATGATGATGATGATGATGATGATGATGATGATGATGATGATGATGATGATGATGATGATGACGATGACGATGACGATGACGATGACGATGACGATGATGATGACGACGACGACGATGATGATGATGATGATGAAATTGTTCTACGCAGATGGTAGAAGAACGCAGGAATAAATTCAGATTCTGAGAGCGCGCGCGCTTATGAATACATTCGTATAATGAGTGAATCGGTCGATGACCGCCGCTCACTTTGTATAAATCCGCCGGCGACAACAATACTTGGAAAATATTTATCGTTGATTGCGGACATTTCGCATGCAAGGACATCCGTGGGAACGGGAGGGGAAGAGAAGGGAAATGGGGGAGGTGGAAGGGTGTGGGGAAGAGAAAAGGAACAGGGAGGTGGAAAAGGGTGGAACAGTGGGGAGTAGAAATTTGGTGGTGCGGCATGGACAGCACGTCGGATAGCGGACGTGTCAACTGGCCGGTTGTATTGGTCAGCTCGATGGGAATTGTGCGGTGGAGCGGGATTGGGGAAGAGGGGAAGAGGAAGAAACCGGATCTCGGGTGGAAGAAAATGATCATCAGCGCAATAGAATTATCTCAAAACGCATCCAGCATTCTGATGGAAATCTGCAGCAAACAGGGAGCGGGAGAGGAGAGAGGGGAATGAGGATGGAGGAGGAAGAGGGAGGGGAGGAAGAGGCAGGGGAACAGAGAGGTTGAGTATCAAGTTTTAGTCAGTACAGCGGCAAACACCGTCTATACCATGGAACTAGACGAACTCTGCATGCATGTTTTCTACCCTTCCCTATAGTCGTATGCCGTTCGCGCTTACCCCTACCCTACCCTACTCTATCCTATCCTACCCTACCCGCCCATCCTGCCCTGCCTTATCCTGCTCTGCCCTAACCAACCCCACTCTACTTTACCCTACCCTACTATTCCATACCTTTTCTCAACAGCATGATATGTCTCATTCAAAACTACCTATTTTACGTTCCAGTATTCCTATTAAACCCTTTTGCTGACAGTCGTTTGGATAAATAATCTAAATCTGACGCCTAAACTATTGCTTCATTAATGTGTATTGCTCCAGTGTTTCTGTGAATAGAAGGACACACGAGGAAGCACTGCAAGGCAAGAGGAAGAGGAGGATTAATTAAGAGATTAAGAGTAAATAATGCAACACATGGTCGATTCCCGGTCCATAACATTTATCATGACCAATGATGACCTTCAATTTCTCGGTCTGTCTCTTTCACCTTGCCGTCTCTACTAAAATCTCTGTCTCCGTCTCTCTCCCCGTCTGTCTGTCTGTCTGTCTGTCTGTCTGGCTGTCTGTCTGTCTGTCTGTCTGTCTGTCTGTCTGTCTGTCTGTCTGTCTGTCTGTCTGTCTGTCTGTCTGTCTGTCTGTCTGTCTGTCTGTCTGTCTGTCTCTCTCTCAAGTCTCTCAGAATGAAAAATCTTCTTAAGTCAGATCAAAGCATCAGCGCTATCTGATTAAATAAGACAGACGTTTTATGTGTTAAACAGACAGTTACAGACTCAACGCCAGACTTAAAGACCCAGATTGAAGGACATTTAATCTAGGGGACCACCAAGCTAACACTTAATTAGCTAAAAGCATATAAAATTATTGTTATAATTGAATCAAAATAGAATATTTGATGTTATTTATAGACACTAAAATAAAATGATTTTTAGTAGAAAATAGTTATGTGTTCTATACTATCCAAATTGTCAAATTTTCATATCTTTTTGTTAATTCTTTGAGAGATGAGGACCACTTTTAGGCTTGGCGTGCCACTTTTGGGAACCTCTGGTTTAGACCTTGTCGCCGCCTCACCCAACCCGATTATACGTAATAATAAATCCTATGATGATAATGATGATGATGATGATGATGATGATGATGATGATGATGGTGGTGGTTGTGGTGGTGGTGACGATGATGATGATGATGAAGAAGATGATGATGGTGATGATGATGATGATGATGATGATGATGATGATGATGATGATGATGATGATGATGATGATGATGATGATGATGATGATGATGATGATGATGATGATGATGATGATGATGAAAAACTATAGAGCTTATCACCACAAGTAGGAAAGTACCAATTTTTTTATTAGACTAACTGCCAGCGCGCAGAAGTTTGCAGAATAAATAAATTATAAATAATTTTTAGGCAATGTTATACAACAGTAACAACAATCTTATGATGAATCTTCTTTATAGCATCGGCTTCCGCTGCTTCAGGTAGTGCTAGATCAGGCGACCTGGAGTGCCATTACGGAGAGGGAGGAGGAGGTCGTGAAGGAAGTGAAAATGATCATTTGGCAATCGATCACTGCAAATCGGCGACCGAATTAAAGATTTTTCGACCAATTCGAATTGGTCGACCAAATAATATTATTGTAGCGTTTGCGTATAACTAGACGCTACGGAATTTTAGTGGTAATATAATATTATATTATTTTATATATTTTTGGGATCCATTAAGACAATTTCAGGGTTTGATAATTATATATATTATATCAATTTCTTTTGAGCTGCATTCGGTGACCTACATAATATTGGTGACCTAGATTTTAATATTGAGATCGTGCTTGCCACGAGTGCAAGGTAGTGACGTAAGCCGTCGCCATAGTTACCACGTTATTGATCGCTTCTTGCATACGCTCAGCGAATGGAGGGTCGGCCGAAAGAGAGGAAGAGAGGTCGGCCGAAGCGACAGACAGATACGGGCAGGCGGGCACGCAGGCTGATAGAGAGGTTGACACAACAGTACATATACACAGATAACCAGACGGACAGAGCAATACACGGCGGCCGTGTGTAGGCTGTGCATGCAGGACAGGCGTGTACAGTAGTCTTCCATTGCGCTGCTCGCTTGAGTCTGTGCACACAGTGTCTGCGGGATCACTAGCTCGTGCAGTGCTTTTGGCGCATGCGCAGTAGATGGCGTCCTACGTCACTCGAGGCCTATAAAGGACCGCGCTCAGAGCTCAGAAGGAGAGTTGCGGCAGATTCACGACGGATTTCGATGAGGATAGACGTGTAGCTCTGGAGAGCAAGTTACGAAATCGGAGTTTGATTATGTTAGAAACGAAACAGTTTATATAAGTCGGCGTGAATTCGACGTCGGAGTTATTGCGTTGTCACGTTTGTTCTTTACGGATTCTGAGTTAAGTCGTTCGTTCGGGTTTTTGATCTTTCTTTCGTGTGGATCGAAACCGCTCGGTTTTCAGGATTTTCTTCTGTCGTCGATATCTTCTGTGCAGTTTGCCTAAGGGCGTCAATCGATTACTAAAACATCTGTTCGTGGATTCCCTGTTCTCGACGTATCAGCTCGGTTTTAGCGTCCTGTCAGCGTCGATTGTTGCGGATTCCGCTGAGTCACCTATCGTCGACGCACGCTCTGGATTCGACGCTCCATCTGTGCCTTTCCTCGCATATCGTCGTCCTTGTCCTGTGTCTATAGTAGAAGGTACAATTTTACTTGGGTTTTCATTACAAAATTATATTGATCTTTTGGGCAGAGAAATTAAGATTGGCACCTAAGTACAAAATTGGGGATACCATTTGTCTGCTCCGATTGAGGTCTGTTTGAATTGTGTTGCATATTATTATCAGTTGCTTTAAACTGTAAGCTGTTGAATAACATTGTGAATAATTATTACATGTTTCTGAAAGTAATAAGATTCATTGATTAAACTTTCGGATTTACTTCTTGCTAGCGTTAGGATTTGGCATAACCAGAACTTGTATAGCGCCATGGATAGAAGCGGAGCATCAACTCCCTCGCAGCCATCTCGGCCGCCATCTGCGTTGGAGATAGGCATTGTACTAGAGGCCATACAAACGAGTTCGAAGTCCTCCCAAGAAGCCATGGTTTCTATGCAGACTAATGTGCAGGCAACCATACAGAATAATGCTAGAGATACACAGGAAGCGATCTCCTCTGTGCGAGGTGAGGTCAGAGATACCCAAGAGGCCATTTCTGTGATACAAAGCAATGTGGAAGAGGCTCTTTCTTCTGTCAGGACTGAGTTTCAAGCCAACGCTATAAATACACAGGAGGCAATTGCCTCGGTACGGGATAATGTCAGAGAAGCTCTAACGGAAGTCGTGGCTCGCATTGAACGGTTAGAATCGCCCATACCAACGCAGAAATCTGTTGTGAGTTCGAACCCTGGTACCTTCACCACTGCATTTACTGTAGACGCTCCTTACCACTCGACCATCGGCCTGGAAGAGAGTTCGGGTGCTAGGCCCAAAGACTTTGCCTTACCGCCCAACCCTGGTATATTACGGAGGAGCGAGCGACTGTTGAGTAAAGCTCCGATTTCATACAAAGCGGTAGGAGCCCGAGGGGCTTGGCCGCCTCAGACCGGACGGAGTTCGAACCCGGGAGCCACCGCCTCCCTTCCTCCCTCTATCTCTCTGGACTACGACTCACAACAGTACGCGGTCCCTTCGCGCGTCGGACCGGAAGTGGCGACTCCGGGAGCGTACGCAGGGGCGGGCGTTACAATTGGTCCCAGTCAGTGGGGTCGAATTAGTTCTAGAGATTTTGACGAGGAAGAGGAAACGGAAAATGCCGGAAGAAGAGAAACTGCATTATCTTTTGAAAGAAGGAAGGAAAGGGAATTTTCTGATAATGTAGAGATTATGTCTGATGATGGTAGCATAGACATTGAAGTTAGCAAAATAATGGAATCTAGACCTAAAACTGTGAAAATAATTGATAAAAGAATGCAAGCAGCACAGCAATCGGAGTCTAGAAATTTTGAAATAAATAAACCGATTGATCATAAATTGTGGGAGGGGGGTGATAAGGTCAACCCAGTTCCTTTGGCCTCTTCCTCGCCCTCTCACGTGGATTATCCTCGACCTGATCCGCAATGGAGGATGCATGAATCGTTCGTGCACGCGGGTCAGCCAAGAACGGAAGTGACGTCAAATCGGGTCGACGCTTTCCAATCCACGTCGGGAATGCCGACCTATCACTCCGGGCCCAACTACGATGGGCTGGTTACTTCGACTATGGTTGGTCGAGATTACGCTCGACCCGACCTTCGACCCGACCCTCGACCCGGTCCAGTGGCAACTACGGCGGCCGACTGGATGCAACAGAGCGCACACATTGAGCATCCATACGTGTCATGGATGGCCGCTCCGAACTACGCTCCGAACTACGCTCCGAACTACGCTCCGAACTACGCTCCGAACTACGCTCCGAACTACGCTCCGAACGCGCTCTACAACAGCATCGACAACCGGGTGTGGCTCGATCCGCTTCGCTGTCTCAGTCCGCCTCGACCCAGCGACGTTGCCTTTCCTCGGTGGCCAACCGTCGTGGAGTCGGCGAGGATGAGCTCATGCCTCGGCGCTCAGAATTTTGGATTTAGTCGTGACGTCGAACTGCCTCGTCAAGCGCTTCTGAAACCGACGTATCTGAATAAAGGTGAAACAACCGACGACAATAAAGCGGCGATGTCGGCGGTAAATGAGACGAAGGTGCTGGCGCCTGTCAACGCTTCCGTCGGCCCCGCCAAAACAGTCCCTATGACATCAGTGGCGACACAGACAACAGGCAACTGGGAACTTCCGACGAGTAGCATTGTGGGAACGAGAAAGGAACTGGAAGCAACTGCGTCAACGATCAATAAAGTGGCTGAGGTCAAATTGTCGTCGGCTTCGCCTCCTAAACCGAAGCAATGGGCGAAACTTGGATCGTACAGCGGAAGGACGGATGTGGAAGTCTTTTTGCGCAAGTTCACCGTATGCGCAAAGAACAATGACTGGTCGGACGAAGAGAAATTTAATCAACTGGTCGTCTCCTTAGTCGAACCGGCGACTCACTTGCTGAGCGAGTCGAACGTGGATACTTGGACGGCTTTGGTTCGACGACTTCGGGAACGGTACGGTACCGCTGAGCAGCAGGCCCTGTTTCAAACGCAGCTCAGCACCCGGAAGCAGAAAGCTGAGGAGGATCTGGGAGTTTTGGTTGATGATATCAGGATTCTGTCGTCCCGAGCATATCCTGGTGTGTCGACCGCCCATAGTGAAGCCATTGCTATTCGGGCATTCGTGGATGCCGTGAGCGACCGAAATCTCGCTTTGAAGCTCCGTGAGCGAGAACCGAAATCTCTCGACGAAGCGTACAAAGTGGCGATGCGGCTGGACAGTTATCAGAAAGCGGAAGTCAGTGGCCATGAGCAGCAAGAGCGACGGCATGGACGCGTCAATGCGATTCAAGAAGAAGAGAGTCCGAAAGTGAAAGATCTGGAACGGAAGATAGAACAGATGCAACGACAACTGGATCGACAGTCGGGGCCGGCGCCTCAATACAGAGACTATAATAATCGCGGGTCGTGGAGAGATCAGAACGGTTCAAACGGAAATGGTTGGTCGAACGGTAACGGAAATAACTGGCGGAATAACCAACGCTGTTCGATCTGTAATAGAATAGGCCATTTGAGTTCTGTCTGCTGGTACCGACAGGCGGCGGGACCGGAAGTTGGACGATCTGAGCGAAGATGTTACGAATGTCACCGGATTACAAACCATGTCGCCCGTGATTGTCCATTCCGACAACAACAGCAGGCTCCACCTGGCAATAACCTTGGTCAAGCGGTGGGCGATACTCGCGACAATCCTACCGGCGGCCGGAAGTCGCCAACCGAGGAGCGCCGCTGCTTCTATTGTAACGATACTTCGCATCTCATACGCAGATGCCCACTGCGAAACAGGTCTGCCGACGATCAGAACTGGAGATCGCCGGGAGAACCAACCGGAAGTCATGAACTTGAGAACTGAAGGTCATCTGTGTGACCTTGATTAACGACCGCATAATGGCGGAGGATTATCTGAATACAGAAAGCATCTGTAACGTTGGTTTATTTCGATTCTGATGAAAATGATTTATTTTTACATGTAATGGTTTTACATGTTGTCTGGTTACTGTGCAATGACTGT
The DNA here is from genome assembly GCA_945859605.1 of Lumbricus rubellus. Taxonomy (NCBI): domain Eukaryota; kingdom Metazoa; phylum Annelida; class Clitellata; order Crassiclitellata; family Lumbricidae; genus Lumbricus; species Lumbricus rubellus. Next base: position 9,695,980 of record OX243812.1, read on the forward strand.
AATGTTGCATTGTAGCTTGATTGAAATGTGTGTGACATTGCATAGATTAGTATTTGTATTGTATTGCATTGCATTATAACGATGGACAGGTTTTAATATTGCTTCGGATGATATATATTGTGGTTTGGCGCTACATCAATTAGTTGGCGCTATATGAATGATTTTCTGACCTGAGGAGATATATATGTTATAATGGCTAAGGTCGCCTTGTTTTCATTAAGGCGTTGGCCAGGATGATAATAATTGTGTGACCTTAGATGTCCTGTTTTATAATTATAATAGTAGGCTTACTTTTTTGCTGCCTATATATAGCATGATTAATTAATCCATTTGTTTAAGAATAATAATAACAGATTCAATCAGTTAAATTTGATGCAGTAGTAGGCCTACATAAGATTTTTAATTAGTTGTGGTCATCGCAGATATATAATAATAAATGATAGAGGCATTATTGATGATTTAAAAAGGCGCTAGATAAAAATTGCATAGGCCCCTTAGCGTTTTACTGCATCGCCGAAGATCGGTGATTTTAATCTGGCTGGCAGCGATAAGATTGTATATATAATTATATATATAGGTTGCATGAATAACACTGAAACATAGGCTATATACTATGTTCTGCTCAGCTATTGTAATTATATGAATGGACATATCGCAAGGCGCCATATAAATATATGTTATAGGCCTAGGGTACACGCGGTTATAATATTAAAATTGTAGGCTTATAACTCGAAGGGAGCTATATAAGTAAACTGTAGGCTTAAAGTAGGCTCATAAAATTTTTAGACGAAGATGTTCATAATAATATAGCAGGCTTGAATGACTTTAACGTGCATAGGCCTATATATATATATATATATGTTTTAGTTCGGCAATAATAATAAGCGTTAGCATAGATTAACTAAAACGGCTAGTATTATATTATTGTTTGGCTTATATAGGTCTAATAATATTAGTATATCGGCCGGAGCCCTACATAACAATTGTATTAGCTCAGGTTGATTATAAATATATATTCTCTTTTTGTAGGCCTACCGGTTACAATAATATCTAAGACATAGATGATAATAATATTAAAATATAGCCTTGCTGTAGGTAAATTACCTCACTGTTTAATTACTCCGCCGTGCAATGTTTACATTAATTTTGTAGTTCGGCCTAATGAGATGCACGGCTAAGAATAACAATAATGCGGCCGAAGCATTAGCCTATTGTTTTTAATATTATTATATTATTAACTGTAGAACTGGTGGCCTATAATATTATTTAGCATCAATTCTGCAGCATGCATTTGAGCTGGTTAGTATTATTATTATTATTTTTCATTATCTGTTGTGTAAGGTTTTAATCCGTGTTGAGTGACCTAGTTTCTGATCTGTTTATTTGTGCATAATAATGCTATGTGTACGGTGACATGGACTAATCTATAGGCTCATTTAGTCGAGGTAGCTGGTCGCCTAAAATTTCCACGCTCTGCAGATGTTATTGCAGTCGGTGGGGGAGATTGGCGGTAGGCTATAATCCGAGATGTGACGTTTTAAAGCGCCGACAATAATACAGTTGAAAATTCCCAGGCGTATCTGACCGTGTGGTCATGTGGCCTGGTTTAATGATGAACGAAAGAAGGGATGTCCTCCTTAATTTTTATGTACAGGCTTAGTGTAGGCCTATACACCTGAAACGTAAGAATTATTATTATATATGCCATGTAACGTATAATTAGCCACTGAGGGTTATCCTAATTTTATGAATGCTTAAGTAGGCTTAATTCTGTGCAGGTCAGCTTGGCCTATAGGTCGTCGTACGCTGCACGTGTGTCTAAGTCTATATGGGCGATTTCCAGGCAGTTAAGTCCCACGATGTGCGATGTACACACGGGGTGGGGGAAGGCGACGCGCTTATCCTAGGCTCAAAGAGAAGCCGGTGACGTCGACCAACGATTCTTCCCAGGCGTGTATGATTTTGTGGGTGGCCTGTTTAACGCGTACGACTAAATGATAGACTGAGGGAATGAAGAGTATAGATACCATATATTCATGCTAAGTGGACTGTGATTATTTTATATGTGGACTAAAGATAGGCTAAAGTGGCCTATAGATTTATGTTTAGTTTGCAGCCGCATTTTAAAAATCGTGATGGACCTTGTATAATTTCTTGCATAGGCCTATGATAATTATATGCAGCCTATAATTATGATTACGCTGGAACGTGGACGACGTTTACAGTGTAACATTGTACTTTAGCGTAAATTGCAGTATACGCCTATTAAGTTGACCTAATTAAGTTCTGTGCATTGGCTGTGGTTTATTAAATTAAATTAGGCTTTCTAAGACTGGGATAAGCCGTGCTGGAAATGTAGGCTTATGTTTAACTATAGTCTAATATCCGGCTTATTCAAAAAGATGCGCCTGCAGTTATTATATATTGCTGTCGCATTTTAAAAATTAAGATTAATTAGGATGTGATTAGGCTTAATGGCTGTCCACTTTCATTTCGGCGTCTGCCGTTTGCATTTTATTAATTAATAATTATGTAAATAGGCCTAGTGATGGATGCTATTGTTAGAAGCAGGCCTAGGCCTACTGTTAGATGGATATTATGCTGATTTCTCTATGGCAAATTTTAATACACGGACTGGCAGTTAATCATTGGAGTTAGCTATGTGCTATTATAGGCTATGGTCGTTATTAGAGAATAGAATTGTAATTAGGCGTTAACTGGAGGTTTTGGCGAACTGTTGGGTAAGCTTATATTCTGTAAACACAGAATTTTACCACAGGATAAGCCTAAGAAACCTTGTGTGTGTTGAAACGCCGTTATAAGCCTAAGTGAAAGGCTGATTATGATGACCTGAGTGGGTCAAGCTTAAACTGCTGTCCGTGAATTGCATTAGGGCTTGCCGTAGACTTTTCTGTATAAACTGAACTGAGGAAAGTTTGTGATAATGACAGGCCTATATATATATATAAATAATTATATGGAGCTATATAAATTCAGAACTTTTATTGACACTCTAGACTAAACTATGAATCGGGTGAACCGATTATTGCTCAACGCTTGCGCTGCCGCGGTTACGATTGTGCGTCGCATATTTGTTGATTTATGCATTTAATGTTTGAACTTTTGCTGTAACAGTCGGAGCAGACATAAATTATAGCCTTACTTTACAATTTCAGAGGCTGTTTTACCACTTAAACATCGTCTGAAATAAATTCCTTGGGCGGTGAGAGTGTAGCGTTTGCGTATAACTAGACGCTACGGAATTTTAGTGGTAATATAATATTATATTATTTTATATATTTTTGGGATCCATTAAGACAATTTCAGGGTTTGATAATTATATATATTATATCAATTTCTTTTGAGCTGCATTCGGTGACCTACATAATATTGGTGACCTAGATTTTAATATTGAGATCGTGCTTGCCACGAGTGCAAGGTAGTGACGTAAGCCGTCGCCATAGTTACCACGTTATTGATCGCTTCTTGCATACGCTCAGCGAATGGAGGGTCGGCCGAAAGAGAGGAAGAGAGGTCGGCCGAAGCGACAGACAGATACGGGCAGGCGGGCACGCAGGCTGATAGAGAGGTTGACACAACAGTACATATACACAGATAACCAGACGGACAGAGCAATACACGGCGGCCGTGTGTAGGCTGTGCATGCAGGACAGGCGTGTACAGTAGTCTTCCATTGCGCTGCTCGCTTGAGTCTGTGCACACAGTGTCTGCGGGATCACTAGCTCGTGCAGTGCTTTTGGCGCATGCGCAGTAGATGGCGTCCTACGTCACTCGAGGCCTATAAAGGACCGCGCTCAGAGCTCAGAAGGAGAGTTGCGGCAGATTCACGACGGATTTCGATGAGGATAGACGTGTAGCTCTGGAGAGCAAGTTACGAAATCGGAGTTTGATTATGTTAGAAACGAAACAGTTTATATAAGTCGGCGTGAATTCGACGTCGGAGTTATTGCGTTGTCACGTCGTCGCTCGAGAAGTAGACTGTTCTATGCGCACTTTTGGCGAAACGGAGAAAATCGAAAAAGAAAGTTTAATGACTTGGCATTTTGTACTAAAAACTATTTGGTGGGACAAAATAGCACAATAATGTTTAGAAAACATTTATGCAGACATCTGCAACTGTAAAAAATAACAACGATTGTGGCTTCGGTGATAAGGAAAGACAATTTGAAGGAGACTTTCGGAATTTGTTCAAATTTGTTCAAATGGAACAAAATATTACAGAAACAGCCATTGACTATTAATTGTTATTATGATTCATCATTACATGGAACATTATAATTGTTAGCAAAAGGAGTTACGACTCTTGTTGTACTTAGCTATAACACACTACTATTTTCTAATAAATCTAGCAAAAAGTTGATTTTGGAATACGGTTTTAAACTGTCATAATCGCTATGACTGTGTACTTGCATTGGTACAATGTAAACTTCTTGTATGAAAAGTTCCTTTAAAGACTTTTTCAACATCTGCTCAAATGGAAGAAAATAGTGCTGAAATAGATGAGCATGGTTAACTGTTAAAGTGATTTATCATTACATGGAGCATTATAATTCTAAGTAAAATGTATCCAGAATTAGGGATACCCATTTATTTCTTAACTAAAACAACACTACAATACTATGTCAATATTTATTATTTAAATCAAGACTACCGGTAGTAGGAATTATGCAATATTCATACAATAGCGGTAACTGCCTAAATTTGGCATTAACATTGTAGGAACGAAATAAAAGTAACTAAGTTCAAACAATAATGGTATGAGTTCGTAATACCAGCACTGTTAAAAAACGATGTTGTAAATGTGACCAAAGTACAAGACAGTACTGTTCTGTGATAGAAAACTTAATCGTTGGTCTATAGACTCAAGACTTATTGCTCAAGTCAGTACTGTTACTAAGTCTTAGCATGGTGCAATGCACATCATTGGTGACTTGCTAATTCTTTTTCTTTACTGACTTCCTGGGGCCAGGAACCTTTGAGACTTTAGGAATTATACCTTCTGCTTCTTTCTTTTTCTTTACTGACTTCCTGGGGCCAGAAACCTTTGAGACTTTAGGAATTATACCTTCTGCTTCTTTCTTTTTCTTTACTGACTTCCTGGGGCCAGGAACCTTTGAGACTTTAGGAATTATACCTTCTGCTTCTTTCTTTTTCTTTACTGACTTCCTGGGGCCAGGAACCTTTGAGACTTTAGGAATTATACCTTCTGCTTCTTTCTTTTCCTTTACTGACTTCCTGGGGCCAGGAACCTTTGAGACTTTAGGAATTATACCTTCTGCTTCTTTCTTTTCCTTTACTGACTTCCTGGGGCCAGGAACCTTTGAGACTTTAGGAGTTATACCTTCTGCTTCTTTCCACAATATGGACCTACTTCTCAAAGACCATTCTGATCTAGAATTTTCACCACGTTTCTTCTCATTACATTGACCCAATGACTGTTTGCCAACTGATCGAGAGTGTGTTTTTGTCAAAACTATTGACTCTTTTGAGGCACTGCTTTGTGCACTAAGTCTTGTTGCAGAGTGCACAACTTTCGATGTTGTCCTAGAGTTGTCCTTTTCTTTTGATTCTGATGATGCGATTATTGTTTCCATAAGTTCCTTGTCTATACTAGGCATGTAAATGAACATACTTTTTAAGTCAGCGACTTTTTCCTTGCTTAGACTGTTAAACTGTTGACTTGACTCCAACTTCGGCAACTGGAAGTCCTCCCTTGAGCACTGACATTCTTTCCGAATGCAAACAGTCACGAAGTTCTCGTCATCGAAATGTGTTTTGTACTGAACACAGCAAAGTTTCTCCTTACTGTGGACCAACGTTTTCACTCTTGTGTATGGAATCAGACTGAATTGGAATGAGGCAGACTTTGAAACCTTTTGGTAGTTGAGAAAGTTTCTTGACGACATCTGTATCACTGTCAGTGGTTTCTTTCTGTTCACTGTCAGCATCAATCTTGTCAAGCCTAGTGGGCTGAAAACTTCGGTGAGCTGTAAAGTTTTCTCTATCTGCGAATGTATATTGTCAACCTCCTGTATCGAGGAATGTCCTGGCTCACTGAATTTCTGAGTTATTTTTACCAGTGTCGTCTGACTTTCCAGGAAATTGATCAATGCTAGGCTCATTAAAGAATTTCGATTCTGTGGTACACAGGAATCTGACCAAAGTACAAGTTCTGTGATATCTGGGTTTTGTTCGCTCACTTTCCTCAACATGGTTGTCAATGCACTAGCAATATCATTGCCTGCTCTCCCAGACTGGCCTTCATGCCACAAAACAGCGTATCCTTGTTTCTTTTCTGAGTAATGTCCAGTTAAATTGTACATGTTTAGTTTCCGTTTGTAAAACATGTTGCTAATGTTGGCTCTGGGTAATGTTATGACATTCTGGAGGTCAAAACATATGACTGCAGTTTTCATTTCTCTGTCAATGTTCCTTTCTTTGCTGGTTGCATCCTTACTTCTTACATGTGAATTTCGACTTGCGTTCAGTTCCTTCGTTATATTGTCATTCTTTTGTGCACAGACAAATTCTTCACATAGGTCACACCGATCCTTTTTCGGTTTTACAAATGAGAGATTGAAACGAGTGTTAAAAATTTCTCGGTATGTGTGCACTTTCACAGGCAAGGTCTCATTTTCACCACACAGAGCAAAGTACATATCATACATTTTTTGTACGTTCAATTGTGACTCAAGAAACTCCCGATTAGTACTTGATCTGCAATAATGTGACTGAACTCGTGGGAATGAGTTTATGTGATCTATGACGGCTTTTAGGGCGCATATGGGTGTAGTCTTCTTTTGGTGACATCCTCTTTTGTCTGGTCTTGCTGTGCCTGTAAGTGGATTGCGAATTCTTTCGTGATAGTAAGATATACGTCTCTGGCAGATATCAAGGCAAGACAAATAGAACTGCTTACAGACTCTAATTTTTTCATTGTCGACAACTAATGTATATTTGTAAGAATATACTTTCTTCATCGTGTCAGAACCTTCCGATCTGCGACGTACATTGACCCTGGTTGTTGTCTGTTCGTAAAAACTGTTCTTTTCTGAATCACTCATTTTCCAAAAACATTCATGAATCGCACACCTCATTTCACTGGATACTTTGTCACTGCACTGAAATCGACATTTCATACAGGATTTTCGAGCACTAACAGAACGCTGCCTCATCTCAGAACCGGTGCTGCTTAAATAGCCTAATCCAGCTTGCCTACTTTTCTTACGCAACACTTGTTTCCACATCTCTGGTTTCCGTGTCCGTTTCCGGCTTCGTTGCGTTGCATTTACTGGGGTGCTTCTTACAGCAGTGCTTGAAACCGCCTCACAAACATTCGCAGTGACAGACACAGTCTCGCCAACTATGTCGGCAGGAAGAGCTTCCATTGGATTGTTAATGTTACCAGATAGAGCATTTACAGATCCGCCAGGGTAAAGAATCAGGAGATGTACATCGTTGTTTTCTAGGGGGACGGCTGCTAGGAACTCATTTTGTGACGTCTGCTGAACATTGAGAAAATTCTCTGGCGAAAAACCAAGAGTGTCATTCTGGTTTATCACAGGACACGATACCACGTTATCCATTTGTACGGTAAAACGTTCCAAGTCAATGTCCTGCATGATTTCATACATCATAACAGTACCTTCAAACGATACACCTGAGTTCGACACATTACCATTGTTCACCTCATCATTGACTGTCAAACTGATTTCATCTGTCTTGATATTGTGACCTTCATTACCATTGTTCACCTCATCATTGACTGTCAAACTGCTTTCCTCCATGTTGATATTGAGACCTTCATTACCATTGTTCACCTCATCATTGACTGTCAAACTGATTTCCTCCATGTTGATATTGAGACCTTCATTACCATTGTTCAACTCATCATTGACTGTCAAACTGATTTCATCTGTCTTGATATTGTGACCTTCATTACCATTGTTCACCTCATCATTGACTGTCAAACTGATTTCATCCATGTTGATATTGAGACCTTCATTACCATTGTTCACCTCATCATTGACTGTCAAACTGATTTCATCCATGTTGATATTGAGACCTTCATTACCATTGTTCACCTCATCATTGACTGTCAAACTGATTTCCTCCATGTTGATATTGAGACCTTCATTACCATTGTTCACCTCATCATTGACTGTCAAACTGATTTCCTCCATGTTGATATTGAGACCTTCATTACCATTGTTCACCTCATCATTGACTGTCAAACTGATTTCATCTGTCTTGATATTGTGACCTTCATTACCATTGTTCACCTCATCATTGACTGTCAAACTGATTTCCTCCATGTTGATATTGAGACCTTCATTACCATTGTTCACCTCATCATTGACTGTCAAACTGATTTCCTCCATGTTGATATTGAGACCTTCATTACCATTGTTCACCTCATCATTGACTGTCAAACTGATTTCATCTGTCTTGATATTGTGACCTTCATTACCATTGTTCACCTCATCATTGACTGTCAAACTGATTTCATCTGTCTTGATATTGTGACCTTCATTACCATTGTTCACCTCATCATTGACTGTCAAACTGATTTCATCCATGTTGATATTGAGACCTTCATTACCATTGTTCACCTCATCATTGACTGTCAAACTGCTTTCCTCCATGTTGATATTGAGACCTTCATTACCATTGTTCACCTCATCATTGACTGTCAAACTGATTTCATCTGTCTTGATATTGTGACCTTCATTACCATTGTTCACCTCATCATTGACTGTCAAACTGATTTCATCTGTCTTGATATTGTGACCTTCATTACCATTGTTCACCTCATCATTGACTGTCAAACTGATTTCATCCATGTTGATATTGAGACCTTCATTACCATTGTTCACCTCATCATTGACTGTCAAACTGCTTTCCTCCATGTTGATATTGAGACCTTCATTACCATTGTTCACCTCATCATTGACTGTCAAACTGATTTCCTCCATGTTGATATTGAGACCTTCATTACCATTGTTCACCTCATCATTGACTGTCAAACTGATTTCCTCCATGTTGATATTGAGACCTTCATTACCATTGTTCACCTCATCATTGACTGTCAAACTGATTTCCTCCATGTTGATATTGAGACCTTCATTACCATTGTTCACCTCATCATTGACTGTCAAACTGATTTCATCTGTCTTGATATTGTGACCTTCATTACCATTGTTCACCTCATCATTGACTGTCAAACTGATTTCATCTGTCTTGATATTGTGACCTTCATTACCATTGTTCACCTCATCATTGACTGTCAAACTGATTTCCTCCATGTTGATATTGTGACCTTCATTACCATTGTTCACCTCATCATTGACTGTCAAACTGATTTCCTCCATGTTGATATTGAGACCTTCATTACCATTGTTCACCTCATCATTGACTGTCAAACTGATTTCCTCCATGTTGATATTGAGACCTTCATTACCATTGTTCACCTCATCATTGACTGTCAAACTGATTTCCTCCATGTTGATATTGAGACCTTCATTACCATTGTTCACCTCATCATTGACTGTCAAACTGATTTCATCCATGTTGATATTGAGACCTTCATTACCATTGTTCACCTCATCATTGACTGTCAAACTGATTTCATCCATGTTGATATTGAGACCTTCATTACCATTACAGCTCCTTACTTTGACTCTTTTTTTGTAACTGATTGGTGTGATTGCGCTATGACTTTCAGATCTATTAAACGAATATATAATACAAATTGTATATGCTCACAATTACAGCTCTGTTGAAGAGATCAAAATGTCAAATCAATTAGTCAGGGAATCGATTGTTCCAAGATGTTCTATATTCAGCCTAGCACGGCGTGAAACTCCGATGCAGTGTCCGCTCTGCATAGGGAGCGCCTCTGAGTAGTGAGCTTGAAGGGGCGCTATAACAAGTGCACATACAAACAAACTAAGCTCAGAAGTTCAGTGTTACATTGTTCTACATGCTTTATTCCGATTTATGAAGAAAAAAAAGGTTTTTCGTATAAGCATAACAATTTCCTTTCAATAATAACATAAATGAGATTATTGTGTAAAGTTGCAGATACACTAATCAAAATTATAGAAAGTTAAGGAGCTGTAGCACAACAATGTTTAGGCCTAGTAAACACAGAACAACACTATGACACCACGAGGCCTGTTAGTCCGGCCAAAGAAATAAGTATTATTATTTTCCAGTCGATATATTTCACTTCTACCTCCATTCACCGGCAAAAAAAGTGTTCTAATTTACCTTGTGTTGTAAATAGATAGAAAATCGGCGTCGTATTTGGTGTTTAATTTCCTTTTTCGCTTAGATCTTTCCATTTTGTCTATTACTTTACGGTTATATCATTTTATCTTTAATATGGAACGCACTTACTGTTATAATGTTCTGTATGCATGTGCGAATCACAATTTCCCATTCAGACCACGTGACCGTAAATAGAACAAAATAATTCTGGGTTATACTCATGAACGCAAGTCACGCAACTTGTACTAAAATGTCCACGTGACTAAATCTTTGCAATATAATTGGTTGGTTCACATAGAATATTGTAATACCGATCAGTTAGTAAGCATATGCAAAAGGAATAACATAATTCTGTTGTTTTCCTTGTAACGACACCATTTCAAGAGACGGGATTTTGTACGAAGATAGAACAAAGTACTCTGAATCGGCCTGTGCACTTAACTCCAAAGTAAACAAAAACGCACATAGAACACTATAATTCTCATGCGGCGACGTTTGTTCTTTACGGATTCTGAGTTAAGTCGTTCGTTCGGGTTTTTGATCTTTCTTTCGTGTGGATCGAAACCGCTCGGTTTTCAGGATTTTCTTCTGTCGTCGATATCTTCTGTGCAGTTTGCCTAAGGGCGTCAATCGATTACTAAAACATCTGTTCGTGGATTCCCTGTTCTCGACGTATCAGCTCGGTTTTAGCGTCCTGTCAGCGTCGATTGTTGCGGATTCCGCTGAGTCACCTATCGTCGACGCACGCTCTGGATTCGACGCTCCATCTGTGCCTTTCCTCGCATATCGTCGTCCTTGTCCTGTGTCTATAGTAGAAGGTACAATTTTACTTGGGTTTTCATTACAAAATTATATTGATCTTTTGGGCAGAGAAATTAAGATTGGCACCTAAGTACAAAATTGGGGATACCATTTGTCTGCTCCGATTGAGGTCTGTTTGAATTGTGTTGCATATTATTATCAGTTGCTTTAAACTGTAAGCTGTTGAATAACATTGTGAATAATTATTACATGTTTCTGAAAGTAATAAGATTCATTGATTAAACTTTCGGATTTACTTCTTGCTAGCGTTAGGATTTGGCATAACCAGAACTTGTATAGCGCCATGGATAGAAGCGGAGCATCAACTCCCTCGCAGCCATCTCGGCCGCCATCTGCGTTGGAGATAGGCATTGTACTAGAGGCCATACAAACGAGTTCGAAGTCCTCCCAAGAAGCCATGGTTTCTATGCAGACTAATGTGCAGGCAACCATACAGAATAATGCTAGAGATACACAGGAAGCGATCTCCTCTGTGCGAGGTGAGGTCAGAGATACCCAAGAGGCCATTTCTGTGATACAAAGCAATGTGGAAGAGGCTCTTTCTTCTGTCAGGACTGAGTTTCAAGCCAACGCTATAAATACACAGGAGGCAATTGCCTCGGTACGGGATAATGTCAGAGAAGCTCTAACGGAAGTCGTGGCTCGCATTGAACGGTTAGAATCGCCCATACCAACGCAGAAATCTGTTGTGAGTTCGAACCCTGGTACCTTCACCACTGCATTTACTGTAGACGCTCCTTACCACTCGACCATCGGCCTGGAAGAGAGTTCGGGTGCTAGGCCCAAAGACTTTGCCTTACCGCCCAACCCTGGTATATTACGGAGGAGCGAGCGACTGTTGAGTAAAGCTCCGATTTCATACAAAGCGGTAGGAGCCCGAGGGGCTTGGCCGCCTCAGACCGGACGGAGTTCGAACCCGGGAGCCACCGCCTCCCTTCCTCCCTCTATCTCTCTGGACTACGACTCACAACAGTACGCGGTCCCTTCGCGCGTCGGACCGGAAGTGGCGACTCCGGGAGCGTACGCAGGGGCGGGCGTTACATTATCTGTACTGACCCGATCAATCACGTGGTATACAGACGTTCCTAGAAATTATATTTGCTGCACACCATGGAATCAAGCATGGCAGCCCAAATCTGTGCATGCGTCGGGAGGGGATATAGTTTGGTGACGGATTGTATAATGTTTGATGTTTGAACTTGTCATTTGGAGGAAATCTTGGCATAATGATTAATCATAGCCAGTCTGTGACGTTGAAGTGCGTCGGGCTCTCTGCTATGAAGGGGAAACTCTTCATCGTAATTGTAATCGTAATCGTAAACTCCTGATTTCTAAAGCACCTCTAGAAAGCCAAGCTCAGGGCACCGCCTTATTCACGAGAGCTTTCCACGGGCTCGCTTAGCTGCCAGGCTGCGTTGTCACAGCTATATGAATTCGTTTTTATTAGATATTGTGAATGTTGATCTTCTCTAGAGAAGAGAAAAGAGAAAAGAGAAGAGAAAAAGAAAGATCCTGAGTAAAACTGAGACAAGAACAGTGAGGTGGGGTCGACAATGAGAATATAGAAGAAATATAGTGATCATAAAATAGCTTGCACCGTAATTGCTGAAAAGACCTAAAGAAAGAAAACAGTGAGACAGAAAGAAAAATGTGAAAGAGTTAAAAGAGACAAAAGAAACGAGAAACAGAAAGATCCTGAGTAAAACTAAAAAACAATGAAATGAAGGAGGCAACACAGAAAATTTAGGCCTACGTTAGGCCTATATGTTTTATTAGCCTTGTTTATTCAATAATGCATAATCCGGTTGACATACTGCAACCGGTTACGCAGTACGAAAGATGAACAAGTTATACAATTCAAACCTAAAGCGGAAATACAGTGATAATTTAACAAAGATGTTAAGCAATTTAAGTCAAAATATACCTTTAGCGGAAATACAGTGATCATTTTAAAAAAATGTTAGGTAGGCCTAATTTAAGTCATTCAAGTTTAATGATTAGTCTAAACTTTATCTAACCCAATGAATTATAATAAATAATATGGTGCCGATATCATCATCATTAATTTTACAAAGACATCAATCGATGTCAAGTCGAATCACAGCTTCTTAGCCTAAACTCCTAATTCAAATGCAGAAGACAAGAAAACCTCAACAGACCGAAAAACAAGAAGTCAGACGAGCGTGCGAAAGCAAGTTGAAAGAGATCAGACTAAAGTTCAAACAGTGATCGATAGATAGAAGGATAAATAGAGAAAACAGTTATACGCAAATAGTCCAAGAAGAGAAGGAGAAAATGCAAAAACATTCTAGAAGCATAGGCGCAACCACCCTATGGGACCCACGGGACGCGTCCCTCCCAACTTTTGAGTGGTCCCTTAACTTTATTATTATGGTCCCCCCCCCCAACTTTTAGGACGTGATTCATTATGGCCCCCCCCCCTCCAACTTTTAGGACGTGATTGCACCTATGTCTAGAAGCATTCGTCTAATAATTGATATCACAATCTACATCCAGTTTACTTAGCATCATTACACGAAATGGCGATTTTATCAACTGCAGTCAATAGACCTATAATGTATAGGCATACATCAGATACGTGATATACGATACGTGATATACGTCACGCACTCATATAATATTATAGAGTAACTCAAACCAACCTATAGCTGCTTCCACGAGATTCGGTCAACCGGATCGTCTTTGTCGCTCCTGCAGTCCGGAATTGCAATCGACCAAAGTTTGCAAGAACTCTTCGTTCTTCAAACGGTAGATTGCAATTCTGGAAACAAGTCGATCGCGGCCAACAGACAATTAACGTGCCATGTCAGATGCCGTAGTAGCTATGCTGCTATGGAAGTCAGGACGGACGGTGCCAAAACTGCCGGACAAGTCTGTAATTTATCAACACGCTCTTGTTATATTAAAAAGTTTCATGAATTCAAGCAGCGTCTTCAGAGCGTTCTTCAGGTCGATAAAACATAGTTGTGAATGCAATGTCTATGTAAAAAGTCGCAGAATAATTATTTCTTCAGAGGATCCTAGAGTGATTATAGCATTGGCAATCCATTTTCGTGCACATTGAAATGATGATAAACTCTTAATAACTTACAGCTGGTGTCGCAGATGTTGCTCGTCATTCCAATCATGAGAAGCGTCATATGTCGATGAAGAAACGTCACATGTCGATGAAGAAACGTCATCTGTCGATGAAGAAGCGTCATATCTGTCGATGAAGAAGTGCCATATCTGTCGATGAAGAAGTGCCATATCTGTCGATGAAGAAACGTCAAATCTGTCGATGAAGAAACGCCATATCTGTCGATGAAGAAGTGCCAAATCTGTCGATGAAGAAACGTCATATCTGTCGATGAAAAAGTGTCAAATCTGTCGATGAAGAAGTGCCATATCTGTCGATGAAGAAACGTCATATCTGTCGATGAAGAAACGTCATATATGTCGATGAAGAAGTGCCATATCTGTCGATGAAGAAGTGCCATATCTGTCGATGAAGAAACGCCATATCTGTCGATGAAGAAGTGCCATATCTGTCGATGAAGAAGTGCCATATCTGTCGATGAAGAAACGTCATATCTGTCGATGAAGAAACGTCATATCTGTTGATGAAGAAGTGTCAAATCTGTCGATGAAGAAGTGCCATATCTGTCGATGAAGAAACGTCATATCTGTCGATGAAGAAACGTCATATATGTCGATGAAGAAGTGCCATATCTGTCGATGAAGAAGTGCCATATCTGTCGATGAAGAAGTGCCATATCTGTCGATGAAGAAACGCCATATCTGTCGATGAAGAAGTGCCATATCTGTCGATGAAGAAGTGCCATATCTGTCGATGAAGAAACGTCATATCTGTCGATGAAGAAACGTCATATCTGTTGATGAAGAAGTGCCATATCTGTCGATGAAGAAGTGCCATATCTGTCGATGAAGAAGTGCCATATCTGTCGATGAAGAAGCGTCATATCTGTCGATGAAGAAGTGCCATATCTGTTGATGAAGAAGTGCCATATGTCGATGAAGAAGTGCCATATCTGTCAATGAAGAAATGCCATAGCTGTCGATGAAGAAACGTCATATCTGTCGATGAACAAGCGTCATATCTGTCGATGAAGAAGTGCCATAGGGCCTATCTGTCGATGAAGAAACTTCATATATCTGTCGATGAAGAAACGTCATATCTGTCGATGAAGAAACGTCATATCTGTCGATGAAGAAGCGTCATATCTGTCGATGAAGAAACGTCATATCTGTCGATGAAGAAGCGTCATATCTGTCGATGAAGAAACGTCATATCTGTCGATGAAGCAATGTCATCTGTCGACGGATGTAGAATCTTCATGATCAAGGATCTTCGCAACTCCGACGACGACAATAAAGGCATCATCACCCAACTACACAGTAACACAGAATACACCAGAGACGTTTATCATAGCCATGCATAATTATTGTATCATGAAATGTAGCAAAACATCTAGGCCTATGACTAACTTAAATGACTTAAATAACATCTTTGTTAAATGATCACTGTATTTCCGCTTTACGTAGGCTATTATTTCCGTAAGAACCTTCTAGATATTCTTACGTTAGTGTTGCAACTATAGTAGGGCTCGTGCTTTGGCAGTGCCAGACGCAAGCCTGGAAAAAGGAGGAGGGCGACACTAATCATCCTTGATCATGCGAGAGTGTCGTTATAGAGCAACAATTTCACAGTTGCATTATGTGCATGACAGATGTCGTTCCAGTTGCAAGAACCGCCATCTGTCGATTGATGACAATTCGTCTGATGGTTCTTTGCCATTCCCACGAAGACGGACGATCTTGAAAGGAAATGTTTCAGCAATCGCTCCACCGACAATATAAAGCAACAAACAGATTAACAAAGCTCTAATATAACACCAATATTTCACCAGTCCATCGTTCTAGAAAGTCGCTAAGCACATTAAACTGCCTAACTGCTACTCATGGGGCGCGGTGGTCTAGTGGTGGCGTCGTTGCCTTGGAGCCGGAAGGTCCGAGGTTCGAATCCACCTCCCCGCGTAAGGACCTTGGGCAAGTCCTTCACTTACAATTGCTCAGCGCTTCGGCGTGAAACTCCGATGCAGTGTCCGCTCTGCATCGGGAGCGCCTCTGAGTAGAGAGCTTGAAGGGGCGCTATAACAAGTGCACATACAAACATATATTCTTACTCTTGTTTTCCAATTGGAACGACAGTTAGATCTATATGCTTGTCGACAGTTTTCGTCGTTCCATCCTCGAGAACCGCCTTCAATCTGTTGAAGATTCTGTCTCAACAGATCTTTACGACTTGCTATGAAGACTGTGAATTGAAGATATTTCTGCCATCGGCCCATAGCTCCACTGAAAAGCAACAGAAGGTAATCTGTGGCTCTACAAAAGCCACAGAAAAGCACTCTATTATTACTTAGGCATCTTATTTAGCCTAGGCCTATATGTCGAGTATCAATAAAAGGATTGCAAGACTTAGGCCTACTCGATAAAATGATATAAGCCTACATAAAATGCAAAAACAACCAAGTGCGGCACTATAGAAATGGCTAAATCTCGCTAGTGCACAAAATAATTCTAACTAGGCCTATGTTTAAAAATGTTTTAAATGAACTGAAAGTTTAGAGAAAGAATAGGCCTACAAGGCAAACATTTTGAGGCGCCACGTATTTATTTTATCTTATTAGCTTACAGAATGTTAAATCGATGTATTAAGTGCGAATTACGATTAGGCTAAAGAATCGTTGTATCGTAATAATTTTTTTTATTGTTTTGGTTTAGGCTACCTGACACCATTTCACGAAGATTCGATCGAAACAGAAGTTGAGGCATCAGAATTTGGCAGAACTTCGACGATTAACAGGAAAACTGTGAACATTTGTGAAAAAATGTCCATTGCGTCTCTCTCGCTCCTCCACAATCCCTATGGCAACTGAAAGAACTAAAACAAGATGATGATGACGCAATCAATAGATCTACGTCATTTTTGATTTCTGGGACAAAGTTTCAATGATTAGGCCTAGCCTATCATTGTTTGACCAGCACAATTTGCCTACCGTATCTATCTACAGGCCTATTCATTCATTCATTCATTCATTCATTCATTCATTCATTCATTCATTCATTCATTCACTCATTCATCCATTCTGAGCATTTTATATAGCGCCCTCTAACCTATAGAACCCACTCACTGCACTCAGAAGCGCTCTCAGTCCAGCCACGCCTAACGAAAATAGTCCTAAACGTTGAACGTATTGGCCTATTAATGCCCTATTAATTACCCCAACCAGGAAAATCTGCTTGTCTGTCCGTTTGATACACGTGCTCTTTAGGTTAGTCGAATATTAAATAATCGTGATTTGTTGGGTAAGTCCAGCGCTAAATGAAATTGAGTTCTTGTGGCTCTACCTGGCGAATTGGTGATGAGCTTACCGGCCTTAAAACGCGGTGGTTGCTCAAAGTAGGTCGAAATACAAGCGCGTATTAATAGATTGTTTACATTCTGTTTGCGGTAAATATAATATTCGTAATGCTACAGTAAAGTTTATGCAGTTTTTCGTATTCTTAAATCGTATACGTGCTTGTTAGCACGAAAAGTGTTCAAGATTGCATTTATGGAGTTTGTTTCGGTGCTTTCGCACGCTTGCTTTTGGAGCCTTGCGTGCATGCAATTCCTGACGCGTACAATCTGATATCGCTTGATGGAAGTGGTACTGACTGCGATCTACCGGCCAACGATATATAATTTTATATTGCCTCGTAATTTCTGTTAATGTTTTTCCTTTGAAAGCGCTGCGTTGAACAGAATGAATGAATTTATAATCGCACTGGGTACTTTCGCCCGAGTGGCGTTAAGAGCGAAACACATGTACTGGACGAGCCAGTGGGGATTTTTCTAAGCAGAGGTGGGGCTTCGGCTGAAGCACTTTGCAGCGCCAACGGGGACGGACTGGCTGCCCCAGATGCTAACGCCTGGATAGAAATACGGCTCACATTGACGGCAGGCTTGCTCTGGATAGTCCCGCGCCCAGACCAGTTTAAATATTCTCCGTTTGTACGCTTGTTTTGTAGTGGACTGTACTCGCACATGGTGTGTTGGGTGGATCAGCCATCGCGGCCGTAGAGGACCTATGGATTGCCACTTTGGAGAGCTGCTGCTAATCCGAGCCGCCGGAGTAGGTGGAGGTGGAGGTGGTGTGGAGGTTGTCTGCCACCTGGGTTGGGATTAACCTGGGTTCGGATGGTGGGCTGTACACACCATGTTGGAGAGACCTACCGTGTCAAGCTGGTTGATCGGATTTACGGTAGTTCTACTGTTGTGCCTTGGATACGCCTCTGCCCAGGAAAACGATAGTAAGTGATTATTATGTAGTTGATTGTGCTAGTACAAAATAATGTCTGTCAGAGTTGATTGATCAATTAGCAGATTGATTGTCTTTACTGTCTGGCTTGCTGCATTTCTGGCCGGTAGGCTGACTGCCAACTGACTTAGGCTATTATGTTTTTTGTTGTTTTCAGATTGACTTATTCAATGGTTTCGAAGCTCCCTTTTATATAGCGCAATGTCGTTAAAAGGTGGTGTGGAATTGTTCAGATACATCCATTGCATTTTCGTATGGATTACATTCTCAGTGTTCCTATTTTTTATAAGATTGTATTCAACCAGAGTTATTGTCAACATGGTTCTATTGACATTATTATGACTGCTTATGTTTGAGTTTGTAGGTTTTTGTAAATGAAATCCTTTGTAATGTATTCTGTTGCCAGGAAGGGCAGGATGGGTGAATATCACTAGGCATACCATGGAGCTCATGCTCAAAAGCGTGACGTGAGAAAGATCTGTCAAGTATCTAGTATCGTATCTAGTATCGTATATAATTTCCAACTTTCTCATCATTGCGTCTGATTGGCAGTTCAATTAAATTCCCATGTTGAATTTCCAGAATGCGGGGGGGGGGGGGGGGGTGAAGCCCTTATGGGGTGGTACTGGAGTCAGAATTGGACCTTTTTCTTTTACTTCTTATTCTCCTCCTTCTCCTCCTTCTTCTCTATCTGTTTATTTGCCATAGCATCTATGCCAGTGTTCAGCATTTGCCACTGGAAGGCATGCTTCATTTTACCTATATGGCAGAGCCCCAGAGCAATGTGGTACTGAAAACTTGTTTAAAGTACACAGCAATTACATTACTACATTGTTAAATAAATTAAATCATTTAAATTTATGTAAGTGCAGTGGTATTGCATAGTTGAAGGAAACGTTTGGCATATATTCAATTTAAACACTTTGTTCTGAATTGCCTCTAGAGCTAATTAAACGCTAAGTAATACATGTTAATTTGCTGAGTATAAATTAAGTGATAGATAATGGAGTAATAGGTAGTGGTATTGGGTGACAGAGGAATGGAGTAGGCTAATTGGTTATTATGGGTTATGTAATAATGTAATGGTAAAATTAATTATGGGGAATACTGTAAGAGTACTTAACTAGTGTAATATTGTAATAGGTCTGTACTAGAATCTGTGTAATAAGTAATAGAGTGACAGTTAACAGAAAATATTTTTTATATATTTAATTGCATTATAAAGTTATATAGACTTTGTTGGGTCTCTGAGCTATACAGTCCAAATTTCTCCAGTCGGGGTTAATGAATTGGGGGGGGGGGGGGGTTAATAGAGATGGTCATCGCAGGTCTCCTGTCTTTTGATGTGTCATGCCCCCAGGGCGATTGGGACAGTCATCCCCTCGGCCAATGCCCAGACGCGGTGACATTATAATTAATTTCCAAGCGTTTAATTAATTTCAGCGTGCCATAGTTGATCGCTGCTTATTATAGTAGGCGTCCATTATGACTGGGGGCGGTCTGACGGTCTCGAAAAGTCGTTCTGTTTACTCAGACATTAGCTTTAGTTTTGATTTCGTGTCCGTTGCCTTGGGTTCTTTGTTAATGTCTGGAAATGGCAACCACCATAAAGTGCAACCATCACCAAGTACAACCACCACATAATGCAACCACCACAGAGTGCAGCCACCACATAATGCAGCCACCACAAAGTGCAGCCACCACATAATGCAGCCACCACAAAGTGCAGAACTCCATGAGTCCAACTTGCCAGTTTTAAACTTTACAGTAAAGCAGCCCTTAAATGCAAGGCCACAGGGCCAGAAGTTGCGTGGCACCTTTCCGTCTATCGCCCCCCCCACCGCTCCTTGTTTTTTCTTTCTTTCTTTCCTTTGCCACCCCTCTCAATACACTGATTTTGTGTCACCCCAACTTGACCCATAAACCCTATGAGCCGAGTCTAACATCTTCAGAAGCCTGAGAGGCTGAGAGAAGGGTGTCTATATATATCAAGGCCTTTCCCTCCCGGTCAGCAATTTCCCCAAATGGCTTCGTAATCTGTGGGTAATTATCGGTGATTACTGGGGTCAAATTCACTTCAGCCAAACGATAACTTACCCATTCCGAAAGGGTTTGGGGCAATCAGTGGTTGGGTAAATCTAAACCTGCAATTTCTTATCCAATTTAAATCTGTCACACCAATGAGCTGTTTCCTTTTACTTTTACTGACTGGCTGACTTGCTGGCTGGCTTGCTGACTGGCTGGCTTGCTGACTGGCTGACATGCTGACTAACTGATCCACATATAGGGAGATTGACAGAGAGCTATGCTATGATTCCCAGTATTTTTGTTGGCAATATAATGTTTGAGGAAATACATTTTATAAGATCCATATATTTTGATGCCTATCAGTTTAGACTCCCAGATATTTTGTGGACTCTGCCCTAAAGAGAGGAGATCCATTAATGCTCAGCTCAGCATAGAGCATAGTTAGTTGCAAGGGACAAGGTTTCCTATGAGAACTAAATAGGATATAGTCGGTTTATTAAGATTAAGCTTGTTTAAATTTATTGGCAGAAAACCAATTTGCAGCTAGCCTAGTGTGAGCTCAGTATTTACTATTTGGAATATGGTTCCCAGATAACTATGACAGTAGAACACATTCGTATCATATGCAAAAAATATGAAATACAATTTACAAGAAATATTGGGAGGGACATTCATTTATATAAAATATAATCAACAGAATTTTCTCTGCATTTATAAAATTTGACCAAATCTTCTGTTGGTTTCTGAGTAATATTCAGTATAGGCTAGTTCTGGTCCGCATCTGATGTTAGCATGGTCAACAAATCAGAGTTTATTCACCAGCCCCTAATTTTATTTTATTCCTGCCTCAGTGTTGTTTAAGCCAAGTGACGTTGCTTCTTCTGACGCTATATATAAAATAGGTTTTAGGTTAATAAAAAAAATGATACATCATTGTTGTACCACATTTTCATGATATTGTGTGAATTTTTAAATCTACTTTTATGACATTTGATGAATTGATGGTTGTTCAAATATTATCTCAGATTGTAAAAGTTTGATCAATTGCTTCGATATTTTTACATTTTGTTTTGCTCTCTGCATTCCATCTTGCCATACGCTGTCAAAATTAATGCTTGTTTGAAATCTAATCAGTTGGTAAAGACTTTCTGGTTTGCATTTCATACTTTTTATAGTTTCGGTCTCAAAGTGAATTATAGTCTATAACTTATGCTTCTTCCTGATCTGAACTCCATGCTATCTTTCAACATGCATTCTTTCAACTTACTGCCTCGTTCTGTTTTCCATCAATTTGGTAAAAACTTTTCTTGGAATGCTTGGGTAATCTTTTACAGTCTTACACATCTCATTTTCTTTTCTTATGTTATAGGGACCATGTTCAGGTTTAACCCCTTCATGTTGAATCTTTATAACAAGGTTGTGCATGTAGCTTCTGTCTAGCATAAGTGAATTGCGCTATATAATTTATCTTCATTTAAATTGTCTTGCGTTGGTTTACATCCGAAGAAGCATACGACTGGTCAGATGAATCTCAGGGTTGCACAGAGTGTCCAGATTCCGCGTCGGATGGGGAGGGGACGGGGGAGAGGAGGAGGGGGTGTTCGTTTGGGGAGGGAGAGGGTAGAGGCTCGGTGCCAGACCCCAGTCCTGATAAAACCCAGATGTGGTGTACCGTGGAACATATGATCCATTACCCTCAACCACTCCCTTCCTTCCCCACCCTGCCCCTCCACACCAAACGGATGTAATTGGTCGGCTATTAATATCCTTCCCGGTTGCAGATTTTATTCTGTTCTCTTCCCACCGCTGGGTGGGAGAATAGGGAGAACATTTCGCATGAGTACCCAGTAACCTATGGCCAATACCCTCTTGCCATGGTCCATCCTTACCTCTGTCTGCTTGTCTGTCTACCTCTCTCCATCTCCCATTCACAAATATATATATATATATAATGATATATATATGTGTGTAACGTGTGTATGTATATTTATATGTATGTGTGTATGTATGTTATATATAGCATATTATATAAACATACACACACACACATACACACACACACACACGCACACACACATTCCTGTTCCGTTCATTGCCCCTCCAGCCATCCCCAGTCTCTGTCTTCCTGTCTCTGCATCCCTGCCTCTGTCATCTTGTCTCTACCTAGATCCCAATCTAAGACCTCCTGCATGTCTTTCTCCGTTACCCGTTACCCATGACCCGGTCTTAATCTACCCATTTGTTTGTTGGGGTTATGGGGTATATTCCTCATTTCTCGTATTTGCCCCATGTAGCGGGAACAGGTGGTTTTGTAATTGCCTGTTAGGTAGTGAGTTCAATATTTATCTGCCATCGACAGACACACACAGACAGAATCACACAGACAGAAACACACCCCCACACGCGTACGCACACACACACACACACACAGACACACGCAAACACACATAAACACACGCACGCACACATGCAAGTGGATAGTCAGGGAGATGATATGAGTTCTTTTTCTGTATTGATGACGTGTTTTTAGCCAAAAATTGTATTTTCTGATGCCGAGTTTTTGCACATTTTCAATTCTGATAAACTTTTTTCACATGAACAATTATTTTCTGAGTATTACCAAGTTTTTCTGTCTTAGTTTCTCAGATTTTTCTATCTGAGAGCTTTAGTTAGTTTTCGGGTCTTGGTGCATATCAGGTTTTTTGTATACTTTCCTTGATCTACCGGTGTTCTTTAGGGCTTCAACAACGCATTCGGTTTTTTAACATGATTTCACTTGAGGCTTCCAGCGGTTTATGTTGTGTACATTTTAATAATGGCGTTATAGAAGTCCATTAGAACCGAACCGTAACCCTCTGGGTCCTAGGCACCGAACATACCCCTACACCACCGAGCTTCACAATGGCTGGTTGGCTAGACGGCTGATGTGGTTGTAGCGTTAATTCTTTGCTTTGGCTTTGCGGTGGTTGAGTCTGAACGGCTGTTGTCCTCTCTCTCTCTCTTTGTAAAGGACGGTATTTTGGGAAGGTAGGATTTGGCCTCTTTCCAACGATTTGTGTGTGTGTGTCTGTCTGTCTGTTTGTCTGTCTGTTTGTCTGTCTGTTTGTCTGTCTGTTTGTCTGTCTGTTTGTTTGTTTGTTTACACGTAGGGAGGATATTCTACTTATGAGAAGCGAGAGATGGAGAGAAATCGAAGCTGAAAGGCAGAGAATGAGAGAGGAAGCAGAGAAGGGAGACAAACGGAGAAGGAGTCGGTCACGTGGACAGAGGCAGACGGAGAAAGCAGCGGAAGAAGCAGGGAGAGTCAGATGGAGTAGGTATATGACCTCCATCCCTCCTATCAGAAGGAAGTCCTTCCGGTGCACCGGGGGGGGAGGGGTGTGGGGGGCTGGCTGTGGAGGAGGAAGAGGGAGCGGGTGGTGGATGAATGTATCGTTCTGCTATTTTCCCTGCGGGATGTTTAGGGCGATGGTCTTGCTCTCACCAGGGGGGTTGGGTGGTTCAGAGGATTGAAGGGAGGGTAGAAGTCGAGTGTTGGGGGTGGTCTTCAATTTCAAACAGTTAATCAGTCTTCTGTGGTCAGATACATGTTAGTAATTTTAGAAAAATGAAATGATTTTACCAGACTAATAATTATTATTTATAAGGCCTTACTGTGCCAAGGTATCTGCCTTCCTGTTTCTGTCTGTCTGTCTCTGTGTGTCTGTGTCTGTGTGTATGTCTCTCTTTCTGTCTGTATGTCTGTCCGTCTTTCTATCTGTCTGTCTATGGATGTGTTTGTTCTATCTGCGATGTTTGGATCTGTCTGTGATTGGATATATCACTGCTTGTATTGCTGCCTGTCAGTCTGTTTGTCTATGTGAGACTGACGTGGTGATGAGTGTTGAGCCGTGAAATGTCAATTACAGTTGACCAATGACTCAGATGCTGCAGGGAGGCTGCTGCAAGTGACTGACTTCGACACGGTTCGTTGAACTTCGGTCCTATTGTCTAGTTTGTATTGTGTAGTTTGTATTGTCTAGTTTGTATTGTGTAGTTTGTATTGTCTAGCTTGTATTGTCTAGCTTGTATTGTCTAGCTTGTATTGTCTAGTTTGTCTATTTTGGTAGATGATAGAAGGGCGACTGAATTAAACCCTCTGAAATAGTTGTTGAGAATGTTGAGTCCTACTAATCTGATGCTGTGATTAATTAGGCGTTAAAAAATTGTTGTGTTTCCGGTAACCCGACCGACCCATTTTTACGGCCGCGACCCAAATATTTTTGTAAAAATTTTTTATTAAAAAAAATATTCCCCCCCCCCCAAAATTTAAATTTTTTTCCAAAAAATATTTTTTAACATTTGTATTGACATAACATAAGAGACGTCAGCAAAATGAAATTAATAGGTCTGTTTCTAGAGCAGTTTTAGGTGCAGACAGTCGGGAAATAGGCAGTTTATACTTGCTTAGAACACGTACTTTGTTTCAGCGTGCCAAAAAGACTAGTGGGGTATACTTTTTCGGATAGTCACTGCATAAAAATATTTTACAAAATAAAAATATTTTCCGACCTACCTACCCAATTTTTTTTAGCTCTGTTACCGGAAACACAACATTTTTTTAGGCCTTATATTAGTTTATATACTGGTTACTTGTGTGTGTGTGTGTGTAGATGTGTAGGTGTGTACACTGTGTAGGTGTGTATGTGTGTGTGTATAGTACTTCCATGTGTGTTCATTGAAACTGTCTACAACGTTTCCATTTAGCAGTCTTATATAGCAGCTCTAGCATTTTAAATAGCAGTCTTGTCTATAGATGCTCCAGTGCGCTGTGTGAGTGAGTAAGTAAGCCAATAATTGAGCGACTGAACTTTGGTATCTTCTTCTTCTGTGATGTGACTGCGATGGACGTCTTCTAACTTAAACAGAAGCTTCTTGGATGGATGTGTACAGAAGTTTCCACTCTATCCCTCAATCACCAATCTAACTCCTCTGAGTCCCCTCTCTTTTCCACTTGACGTATAGGTCTTTCCACCTCTCTCCTTCTAATCCATCTCTCCTTCCACGCACGCACGCGCACACACACACACACACACACACACACACACACACACACACACACACACACACACACACACACACACACACACACACACACACACACACACACACTCTTAACCAGCCTTTCCACCTTCCTCTTTCTCATCCACCTCTCTCTCCTTCCATCACTCCGTCCTCTTCTTCCTTCCACGGTCTGTCTATCCTTCCTTGCACCACCACTCTGTACATCCGTCCATCCATCCGTCCACTTTTCTATCCGTCCATCCATCTATCCATCTATCCGTCCCTCTGCCTCATTCCTTTGTTGCTTCTTTCCTACATCTTTATCTTCACCCCTTTCCCACCACTCCCCCAACCTAGATCCCTCACTCCTCCTTTCCTCCCTTCCTCTATCCATCAATCTTTCCCTTTCTGCTTCCATTCCTCTCATTCATCTTCCTCTTCCTTCTTCCCTCCCTATCCTCCCTCACTATCCCTTATCAATTACGTGAACCTTCCCCCATTTGTCTTGTGGCTAACGTGTTGGACCATAGACGAAAGGTCTGAAAGGTCATGGGTTCAAATCCCAATCCCCAACCCCCCACCCCTCCCCTCAACCCCCCCCCCTTCTACAGTATTTGCATGGAGATTTCTGTGCCACTTGCGCTCTCTGGCGGCAGTCCGTAGCCAACTCAACTACGATGAATACACCGGCCGTACACTGCATGTGGTGGGAAGATGTGGCGGCGAGGGAGAGGACCGGTTAGTGGTTACCTGTCTTCGTATGCCGAGCCAGAGAAAAATGAAACCACTAAGACTTCATACATCTACATGTATATGGCTGCCTAGAACTATGAAGTCTATTTTAAGGGGCTGATCTTCTTTCACGTTGGCAATGATAGCAACATGTTACACAGACATGTTACACGCGCTATTTACGTCATGTGCCATGGAGTACAAGACGTCTACATCAACGCCCTGTAATCTTTTGGGGAGATTGCAATGGAGGGGGGGGTGAAGGGGTAGCATTGGTGGTGCGTGGATGACTCACCACGAATTGAGCAGCTAAATGAGACTAATAGAAAATGTTTTGACCCATTAGAACGTCTTTATTTTTCTGGGCTCTCTGTTGTAAATGCTGTTTGAAAAGTCATTTGGCTTTAAAGAGATTTTTATATATCGTGTGTATTTATGCAGGTAATTTCTTTGAACAACCGATACTGAGGAAGAAGAGAATTGAGGAATGAAGATTAAAGGATGGTAAGAGGAGGAGAAGACAGTGCGAAGCCAGAGGAGGAAGACTATTTGGTATAAGAGGAGGTGGGAGGAGGATGAGGGAAGGAGGTGGTGGTGGAGAGGAGGATGAGATTAAGAGGAAGAAGCTAAATGAAAATGTAGGACAGTAGGATGAGAAAATTGAGAAGACTTAGGAAGATGTGGAGAAGGAGGAAGAAGAAGAAATAGAACGTCGCAGAGGTTTGGTAAGGAGAAGAAGTTCAGAGAAGAACGAGGAATAAAGAGGAAGAGAAGCATCAGATATATTCTAGAGAAGGCAGGAGAAAAACGGAGGGTATAATCAAGAGGAAGAGGAATACGATAAATCAGAAAATTAAAAAACAATGAGACAAAAGGCAGATAGTATGCATACAATGTAGGTGAGAGAAGAAAGGTAGGAGGCGATAAGGATGAAGAGAATGAGTGAATGAGCGAATTAGGAGAAGAAGAGAAGGAAGAGGAGGAGGAGGAGGAGGAGGAAGAAGAAGAAGAAGAGGTGGTGGAGAAGCAAGAGGATGAGAAGAACAAGAAGAGGAGAAGGTGGTGGAAGACATGGTTACGCCATTGATGTAGCGCTGCTTCTATTATCGCTGCAGCGGAGGTGTGGTTGTTGTGTTGTTGGGAAGAGACTTGGCATGCTGCCAACGAAGTCATTCTCGAGAAACCGCAAACGATAAGTGGTCGCTTTTTGTGGTCAGTTGCCGATCATTTTACCCCACACCCCAACCCACTCCTTTCCCCTCTGATCATTTTACACCACACCCCAACCCACTCCTTCTTCCCCTTCCCACCCCCTCTTCGACGGATAGGCCTACGACTGATCTGATCTGCTGTCTGGTCAGTAGGATTTAATCGCGTCATTAATCATTAACCATGCAGTTAGTCCTTTAACGCATCGTTAACCTCACTGCTTATGTACCAACAGTAAAGAGCTGCATATTGTCATCCTCTTCTCTTAAAACAAGAGACTAGACACGCCAGGCAGTGTTGTGCATAGTCTGCTGCATGTGTTCACTGTCGTCTGTAGCAGTAATAGTGGGGGAGGGGCTATCGAAGGGCACAAAAATAGTCTGCTATTTTAACTGCTTGATGATACACTAGCATGTATTGCTAACAACATAGAGAACCAACAGAACCTTTTGTTTTGACATGTTACTTGATATCAGTATATAATATTATATATATACATATATATGTGTGTGTGTGTGTGTGTGTGTGTAATACTGTGTATAATATATATATATATATATATATGTGTATATATATATTAGGGTTGCATAAGCTAACTATGAATTAATCGAATGCTCCTGAATTAAATTTGTTCATTATTATGCAGAGGGCGACACAATACAAAATGGTGAATTAAGTATGTACGAAAATACTGCGTACAAAAAATGGAGCAAACTATATTACATTAAATTTTTTGTTGACTGAGCGCTATTCGTTTATTCATTGATTCACGGCTGGAAATTTATTTGATGAGCAAATGATGAGTGAAAGTGAATGTTGTGAAACAAGTGCAGGCAAGGTGAGGCATAGTGGCCTATTGGCTAGAGTGGTCGGCCTGTAACGCGGAGAGTACGGGTTCGACTTCGATTCACCTTCCAAGGCGATTGCTTTGTAGGGACGTTGAGCAAGTCCTTTACTCACGATTGCTCTGCAATACAATTGCAGTTGCACTGTCATGGCAAGTGTGCACTTCTGAACTCTGAGTAGGAATGGTGATATCAAAGTGCAGTTGTATTGTATTGCAAGTGCAGCACTGACAAAAGGACCCGTCCCATGCAGAGAGAAGGTCCAACCACTGAGTAGACAGATTCCGCTCAGTAGCCGTGCCGGAAGGGGGGTTAAGAAAGGAGGGGGTTAAGAGGACGATGAGCATGACCTGTTCAGTAGAGCGGACAGCGAGAACTTGGTGCACACAGGATAGGGCAATAGAGGTCGAGAAGATAGGCCAGAGAAAGAGACAGAGCGACCAGACAGAGGGACGGACAAACTAAAGCCATGATTCCGCAGGGGGTCCGCTGCTGGAAGGGGGGGCAGGGGTGATAAGAGAAGCTGATGAGAAAAATTCATATTTCGGACCCTTAGGTAGAGCCGTCAGGAGCTCCGAAACTTTTTAAGGCGTAATGAGAAGCAAATTTTTATAGTCAAATTGAAGTGATAAAAATGCAGGTGCAACCTACAAGTTTTATTTCAATATATAAAATAGGATTTTTATTCAGTTGTCAGCTTGAAGTTTAAAAGTGATTGTAGTTAGTTTTGTCTGCAATATTATACTGAAAAGGCATAAATCATAAACTTTTCCATATAATATTTCTACTAACCCCAGGGGCCTAAAATTCACAAGGCCCCCTGGGCATTTGCCCCCTCCTCAACCATCTTTTGGCGACCTTGTAGGCGGGGCAGTAACCCATTAAAAATGTAGGGATTTTCATTTATATTTTTTCCCTCATTGGATATGGTCGCAAGATGCGAATAAATAGTTTTTAAAAATTCAGAAATTATTCAGCGGTTTTGAACCTATTTTCCTCATGTGCGCCGGTGAAAGGGAGGCAGTTTAGCACATCCAGCATGTTGCCGGACCCATGAACGAATTCCGCAATGCTAAATACCAAATATTGTTTTACTTTTCAATTTGATCTTTATCATTTAGTTTAAGTTTCTATTGCTACAAATTTAGTTTAAGTTTCTGTTGCTACAAATTTAGTTTAAGTTTCTATTGCTACAAATTTAGTTTCAGTTGCATTTATGAGAACGTTCAGTTGTCATTAATTGCCATAGTTCGGAAACTACTCAACATACAACTTTTAACTCCACCGCTGTTCATAGCATCTGCATGGTCAGTCCCAATCCTAGAGAAAGGAGGAGGGCACCCATACAATGTCGTTAAACATTAGACACTGCTACTACTGCTACTAAGAGAAAGGCTCCTATGTAGGTAATGAGGTTATCTAGAAACTGCTACTACTGCTAAGACAACCTTGGGCTCCTACATAATATTGGTTATCTATAGACGTTCGTGACTAGAATAACTGGAAGAGTCGCCACTGGTGAACTGCCGCAGACATGTAGAGCCCAGCAGATAAATTCCCATGGAGAGGAGGTGATCATGGTAGACATGAGGTTTGATGAGTTTCTGATAGATTTATCGCGTCTTCTGACTAACCGTTAATTTGTTATGAAAATCAAAAGATTTATGATCTGTTGAAGGATGAAAAGAAATTGATAGACTTGGGACAAATTGTGTTGAAGAGGAAAGGGGGAAAGCGGAAGGAGGGGCAGATCCTTTTACCACGGAACATCAAAATGATCTAGTGGCTAAAGTTCAAAGGCCAAGCAGTGTGCACGCGTTGCCACAGGCGCATTTCTTAACCCATTTTGCCCCAATGCATATGTGGGTCAGATGAATATGTTCAGGGTGCTTTAGCCGTGAGGGGCAATTTTTTTGGCTCTTCGGACGGCAGCATAAGCGGGAACTATGTCAACTGTTGTAACAATGAACTTAACATGGTAATATTTATACAGAACCTTATACTATATATATATATATATATATATATGTCATATATAATATATATTGTATATATATTTATATATTATTATATATATTGTTTATGTATATAAATTGGTAGACAGTCCTCTCCCTCACGGCCTCATCTTCCCACTGACAGTGTATGGTGAGTGTGCTCATCATGGCGGAACACAGGAGTAGGGGGTGGGTGGGAGGGGCACGGGTGAAGCAGGAATCTGGACACAGATTGCTGCCCTGGGACTCGAACCCGCAATCTATCGCTTGACAGTGCAGCGCACTAACCACTGCACAACTGTACACCTGAAGACATTTTTTACGAAGGCTGAAAATGGCTGTGCGTGCTGTCCTCAGATGTTGTGCCAAGCTTTCAGGCAGTATTTGCCACAATTAGTTTCTAGCTGTATGACACAGTGACTGTTTAGAAAGCTATGCGTATTAATTTTGCATAGATAACATTAGTGTCTACTGTGTGCTGATATTGCATATTAAAAGATAAAATATCACTGTCTAGTTGTGCTAGATATTTAGACGGCTCTTATAAGAGTAACGCCAGTAGCTTATTTTTAAGATTTCCAAAACTACAACATTGATGTGTGGTGTTTCTAGACATTATATGTTTAATTAATTTCAGATTGATGTTCGTCTGTTGCCATTCAGAAGAGTTTGCCTCACAATTAGATTTCAGATCTCTTCTGCTTTGCTGCACAACACTGCACAGCCGTCTTTTCTCTCAGATAAACCTTCTCTTGCCTCTCTTGCCTCTCTCCCCTATTGCCTCTTACCTCTCTATCTTCCCTCTTGTCTCTCCCGAGTCTCTCCTCTTGCCTTTTTCCTCAAGATGCCTCTTGCCTCTCCCCTCTTGCCTCTCCCTTCTTCCCTATCGCCTCTTGCTTCGTATACCTCTCTCCCCTCTTGCCTCTCCTGAATCTCCCCTCTTGCCTCTATCCCATTGCTTCTTACCTCTCTCTCTCTTCCCTCTTGCCTCTCCCGAGTGAGTCTCCTCTCTTGCCTCTCTCCCCTTGCCTCTTACCTATAGCTCTCGTCTCTTGCCTCTCGCCTATTGCCTCTTTCTGGTGTTTGCTTATATCTCCAAGTCTGGTCAGAGCCATTCAGACGGATATTGAACTCTTCACGGATCAGAAGATGAAAAAGTCGTCTGTCCTTTTTACTGATCATCCCACCCCTCTCCAGAGTCGCTCCCCTCCCCCATAAAGGCCGCCCACGCATGTGGAGTGTTAGCGCTTTCGTTTTCTTAGCATCTGCGTTAGAAGATGGTGACCAGTCCTCTCCCTCAAAGCCTGATCTGCTCACCCATGGTGTACGGCCAATGTACTCGTTGCAGCTGAGTTGGGTAGGGGGCACTAATGAGGCAGACATTTTGAAATGGATTTTTGGCGTTGTAGGAGTTGAACCTCTGACGTCTTGGTTGGTGTAGTCCAACACTAGACACTACTGTATGTTCTATTCACCGACCAGACTGAGGTGAAATGCCCGCATAAACTGTCTAATAGCATGCGGCATTGTTTTGAATACTGTTTTTGCTAGACATTATTGTGGTCTGTGCTCTTATTTAATATTTATGCAGAACTGTATGGGAGTTTTGTATTGTATCTATTTAACGATCCTCTTGCAGTATCCAGCATTTAAATACACATTGCTCAGCAAAAGACAAACAAATGAATAATATTATCAATTATTATATTGTTTTTGAGCATTTGTAATGAACCGTTCAAATGCACTCTCCCCATGCCCAAGGGCCTGTGAGAAGAAGCATGTTTTGAGAAGAGTGAAGAAGGAAGAGAGACTGCTAGACAAAATAATTGTAGAGCGAACAGAAGGAGAAAGCGCATTCCAAAGAGAAGGATCTATTGAGGCAAATGATTGAGAGACTGAGCCAAAGCAGTTCTAGAGCAAGGAACCAAGAGGTCAAATCTTTTGGATGAATGAAGTGGATGGTGGGAGGAAGCTGAGTGAGGCCGAAGTATAACATCAGCCAGACATTTCGAGGCAAGACTTCGCTTATCCTTAACAATCGTAAATTGTATGCAGGCACAGACAGGGAGCCAGTGAAGTTCGTCAAACATAGAGTAGCGATGCAGAGTACTTGGGATGGCAGACAATCAGTCTAGCAGTCATTGTTTAGTATGGTCATTGTTTAGTATGGTCATTGTTTGGTATCATCATTGTTTAGTATCGTCATTGTTTAGTATCGTCATTGTTTAGTATCGTCATTGTTTAGTATGGTCATTGTTTTGCAAGCACCTGATGCCAGCCATATACAAAAAATCAAAGAAAATAAATTACTTCTGGACATTCTTTTGGGTTGTTTTTTAAAGACTGCTTTTGTTTAAGAAATCAAATCTCAATACGTCTTAGTTAGCATTTATCTGTCCACCAGCACATATGGATAATATTATTCATTTGTTTGTCTTTTGCTGAGCAATGTGTATTTAAATGCTGGATACTGCAAGAGGATTGTAATTACTGTAATTACTGTAAATGCTGGATACTGCAAGAGGATAGTTGACAAAGTTGACACAGTATAGTATTGATAGTTGACACAGTGCTGCATAGAAGTTTTGCTATGGTCGGTCCGTCTTTCTGGAATAAGTTACCTATTAGTCTCCGTAATGAACTTCTTTGTCTTTCTTTGCCCCTTTTCCGCAAGCGTTTGAAAACCATTCTCTTTGATTATGGTTTGGTGTCAGGTCGGGAGCGCCTTTGAGGAGTTCTCTTGAAGTGGCGCTATATAAATGTTCGATTACAATTACAATTACAAAAAATAGTTAAATAGATACCTGAAGTTTTTCTGACCACACAGTGATTTGTTTACTTTTGAGTCTCCTCTTTCGTTGTAGGGTAACCACCGGCTACTACAAATATCACTGGGTAAGATAAGGTGTACTGGGTAGGTTAAGTTTTGTCTTTGTACGAATATCACTGGGTAGGATAAGTTTCTTTTTTGTACGAATATCACTGGGTAGGATAAGTTTCATTTGTGCATCGTTTAAAACACATTAGGTCGATGTCAACAACTCAGTTCTGTGTTGCAACCATCGACGTATATTGGTTGCAACCGCAGAGTCGTTGAAAGCTGTATAATAATGCAGATTGACCTTGCAAGATAAGTGGTGTTATTTTCAGCCGGTATGGACCGGAATTTGACGTTAGTCAGAAGATATCAGCTGTTTGTCAGACCTTGTCTGCTGCTGCAGGGCCTGAGAAACAAACGGTGTCCGTGTTTGACTGTTTATTTCCTATTATCCGTAGCACTGATATTGAGGACAAAACTGTCATGCGAAAAATATGCGCGATTGTTGCGTTTATATTTGGGTGTGTTTTATGCATGTCAACAGTTCTAATTGGACAGAAAGAACTGATAGACCGCAAGACAAGCATTTGAGTGTGGCATCAGAAATTATATGAAATGCATTGGGTTATATGCACATAGGAATACACATTGTTTTCGGATAAAATGGAACCCATTTTGTAAATATGAAAATAAATAGAAGCCGATCAGTTTCACAGATCTGAGTTTTGCCATCAATGCTTTAGTCATCGTCATCATCATCATCATCGTCGTCATCAACATCATCGTAGTCATCATCGTAGTCATCATCATCGTCATCATCATCATCAGTTTTGTTGAATCATAATTGTTGTTGTCAATAATATCGTCATCATTGTCGTCAGCATAATCAGAGCCACCATTGATTATTTTAAAATATCAAAATTTGGTAAAGATATATGCATTGCATACCGTAGACGTGTGCCTGTTTGTACCTCTGTGCGTGCGTGTGTGTGTGTATGTGTGTATGTATGGGTGTGTAAACTGTGTATATTTATTTTGTGTCTGTGTCATTGTATGTATATTTGTGTGCTTTCCTGCAATAGACAACTATTATAGACACGTATACACACGCAGATAGTTCGTTGTTGATCATATTTCACTTTGTGGAGGAGGAGGAGAGGTTATCTGGTCAACTGAACGTGTTGTCAATACTAAAAGACATTTTGGATGATGAGAAACAGATTGTCGGTGTTGGTGGTCGATGACAGTTCATCTGCTGGTCAGTTAATATGCAGGAAGAGGAGAAGAGAAACGAGGACGAGGAGGAGGAGAAAATGGAGGAGGAGAAAATGGAGGAGGAAAAAGAGAAGGAGGGGAAGGAGAAGCAGGAGCAGCACATGGAGGAGGAAAAGGATGGAAAGTAAGAAGAGGGGAGGTGAAGGAGAATCAGAAGGACTTAGAGGAACAGGAGGAGGTTCGCTCGAGGGAAAAAGAAGAGGGGAGGTAGAGGAGAAGAAGCAGGAGGAAGAATGAGAGAGGATGAGCTTTAATATGTCACTGCTGGGGTCGGTCAGTCTGTTGGTTGTGCACCAAGTGTAGTCGTCCTTTGATCCGTGCTTCATCTGCATGCCTCTATAAATCCTTCAATGATAATAATAATAAAAATAATATAGTAATTACAAATACAATTTATGTGGCGCAATAACATGGTCATGATATCTCTACTGCTGCAATGGTGCCTCACAAACAGCTGACTGCTCGATAAGCCATATAGCCTCCAACGTCCAGCCTATAATCCTCATCTCATTCTTCATTGATCTTAATCTAATCCTCATTCCTGTCAGATTTAACTGCATTTAATTAGACGACATTATTGCTAAGTTCACATTTCAGCACATGGACAGAGGCATTTCTGCATCATTGCATCACATTTCTGCATCTTTGCATCGCATTTCATCACATTGCAAGATTAGATTGAATTAGGTTGCCTGAGTATTTAAAAGATGGAAGGCATGTGTTTGTTATACCCTGCATGTGTAACAGAAAGTTCTCTTGGGGCTACCTCTCACTCAGGCAAACAGTGGTATAGACAAACCGAGCAAAACTGTACAGGTGGGCATTTCGAGGCATTGATAAGGGCATCTAGAGGTAAAGGCAAAGGCACGAAGGAAGAAAAAACAGGTCGAGATTTTAGATCAATGCTCTGTGGGAGAGAAAAGGATTTGAGGATAACTAGAATTGAGCAGTGCTCTCTTTTTTCAGCGAGGGAGTAATCCTAGCCAGAAGGAAAAGAAGAAGAAGAATTATGCACGGGAAGGGACGGAAGAAGAGGGTCTGAATATATATGGAATGTTGTATTTTCATACCAGGGCGAGGATAATACATGAAGAAGAAAGAGGATGGAAAAGAGACAGAAAGGAAGACAGTGAGAAAGACAAACAGACGGAAACAAAGAGATAGATAAGACAATGAAATGAGTGAAGAGTGAGTAAGATAAATGGGACATGGTACAGAAGGAGAGGGAGAGAAAGAAAGACAACAGACTCAGTGATAAGAGGTCAAGACAGAGGAGTGTTGAGAGAATCAAGTTGAGAGAATCAGGTGCTGAAAGATGAATACCATCAAGAGAAAACAACTAAACAATATGGTAACAGTACAGTAAACAGAATATTGTAGGGCTCCGGTTGCCAGCACTTTCTATTCAGCGGCGTTGATCAATGATCATGCATGCCGGTGTTTCTGGTGCATTTATATTTTGCCATTGAACTATACTTGATGCACTGTAGGTGCGAAATAAATGTTAAATTGAAGGTTGAGGTATGTATAATCGTATTATTTGTATTGTGTGTGTGTGCGTGTGTTCGCGTCAGCTAGGGTAAGTAGAACAAATGTGAATTTATATTTGTATATGTGCTCGTGTATATGTATTTGTCACATCAGAGGAAGCGAGAGTGCAGAGAAACTGGTTCGGCAAATGGAGTTCGAATGCTTTGCCAATTCTCTCCTATACGAGCTCCAGGCAGTCCGCACTCCAACCAGAGAGAGATCTATTGGTACCGATGGATAACGACGCCAACTACTCGCCAACATCCAAAAAAGCTTCGCCAAAACCGCAGAGACCACAAACCGCCCGTCATGCACTGGGGCCGCCGCGCCGTCTGCTCGATTTCCCGCCGAGACGGCCAGCCTGCGTATCCTCCGCGATTGCCTCCTCTTGCCCTATAGCGTATTCAGCGCTCGCTGGCCGGCTGGCATAAAAAAACTTTGGCCTACAGCTAATTCACCGGCTGCTTCTTTATAGGTAGATACGTGTTTGCGGTAACCCACTGAGCGCGAAAGCAGCGTGCAGCAGATATCAGTCACAATCGCTGTGGCTAAAATTGTCCGTGGAAGTCAAGCGCCGTGTTTACGATGGTTGTGCCGCGGCGCAGAGGCGCGAGTGCATCTCTCTTGGGCTTAGAGTTGGCAGGAAAATTGGGCGCATTGTGCGTGGGATAGAGGGAAGCGTAGTAACGGTCTCGCCCATTATTTTGCGGTCTACGACGTCTGCGATTGCTGTTGCTTGCGTCTTTGTTGCATCTGCTGCGTGTTTCAATTGTTGAGTGCGTCTGCCAAATGCAGATGATTTATCGGCGAGTTATTATGGGGCAGCGTTTCTTTTGAAATTTTGCGTCGGTGTTTTTGAACAGTTGCTCGTTTTGTGTGTTTTTTTAAATACAATTGCACGAAATCCGTTTCGTGTTGAAAAGATTTGGCGACTGTGTTGTGACAATGTCGTGTGTTTTTAACTGGGTTTTGGTGGGACTTGTGACTAGCTTGTCTGTTAGGCCTAATTGCAGTCAACACTCAGTGTGTTTTTGTGTGACAATCTAACTGCTGCAACGGAGTAGGGAATAAAAGTCTGCTGTCGAAAATTGGTGCAATTTGGACCTGTACATGTAGGCCTACAACTGAACTCAGCTTATTCTGTAAACAGCTGTGTACAGATATTGATGAAGAAATCGTTTAAAGGCATTCGCTGCTAGAACTGCTTTGCGATGCTGGAATGTATTTTATGGCTGAGAGAATTGCAATGCAGAAAAGCCTTGAATATAAAACGTGGTTGAGAGAATTCTGGTCAAGCACAGCTGCAGGTGTTGTCACATTGGTAATCAGTGTTTTGAAGCAATGACATTTGAAACGTTGGCGGCAGTTTGTAAATATGGTAAGTAGACTATTGAGGAATTCATTTGCAAGGCTTCTCCATGTTGCAGAATGGGCTTTTGAAAGTTTCCTTATTAAAGGCACAACTCTGAGTGGTTTGTTGCACATATGCATACATGTGCATAAACACACACACACACACACACACACACACACACAC
This sequence comes from Lumbricus rubellus, assembly GCA_945859605.1. Lineage (NCBI taxonomy): Eukaryota > Metazoa > Annelida > Clitellata > Crassiclitellata > Lumbricidae > Lumbricus > Lumbricus rubellus. The sequence goes on from OX243812.1 coordinate 9,733,494, forward strand.
ACACACACACACACACACACACACACACACACACACACACACAAACACACACATGCTAACCAACCAATAATTGTACATAGGGCCTATGTGTCCATGAATGTGAGCCATTCACTCAGTACATAGTATGTTTAACTAGGCGGCCTATAGCCTAGGCCTACACTATGAATTGCCGTAGCCAACGTTTTATGTGAGTATTCGAAAGGCTGCTTAACTGCCATATAAGATTAGCCTACTTAGTAAATCAGGGTGGTCCCTTGCTTTACCAGAGTTCAACCCTTTCCTCTTTTGAAGATCACTCTTTTTAACAGTTTCCTTTGAACACTCCATGTCTAAGGTTATTAATGGACTTGACAGGGTAGTAAACTAATCCTTGCTGTTTGCTCACCCTTTTCGCCCTGTTGTCTGTCAAAACATCGTCCCGTTCTATAGCGGTATAGTATAGCCTGCATCTAGATGTCGGATAATACACAGAATTGCAGAGCGTAGTGATTCAACTTCGCGTCGTATTTAATCGGATTTAAATTTCTCTCGTATTTTTGGACGAGGCCTGGTAACCTTTGACCGCGCTAATTGATGCCAACCAATCAATGAACGCGAAGGTCATGCGTCACTTGTGACGTATCGGGAAAAGTTCGTCTGCTTTTTGCGAATGTTCTTGAGCGCGCGGTTTACGTTGGGAAACGAATGAAAATACGAATCCATCGATGTTTATAACTGTTCGTGTTTCACAGAGAGAGATGTTACCGTATTTTTATCTTTGTTTATAAGCGGATCAAGGCCTGCTTCTTGCGTGGTTCAGAGAAGGCAGATTTATTAGATACTACAGTGTATGTAGGCTACATGTAGGAATATGGGGGTCAGAGGTATACAAAGAGATGAAGAGAGATGCGGGCTGGCTGACACAGCCTAAAGACAGACTCGGACAGAGTGACAGATACACTGGATAGGCAGAACCAGGGTAGGCAGTAGAAAAGTATGACAAACGGAGAGGCAAGGAGAGGACAATGAGATAGTAGAGGGACTGGAAGGGGAAGATAGAAAATGGAAACGGGAGCGGAAAGAGGAAGGGGAGGGAGGACAGAGGGGGAAATAGTGGAAGGAGAGGGGACTGAATTATTCAGCTGCCCAGTGCGGGGATTTTTAACTTCACACACACGTACACAGACACAGGCACACAAACATACGTATGCACATGCACATTCACGCTGTCGCCATCAATGCCTTGCAAGCGGACGGTGTTTAACTTTCATCATCTCTGATGTTGTTGCGGCCGATTGATTAACGACTTCCAAATTGTGAACTGATGCTCTCGGAAGCTGGTTGTTATTAAATGCAGTTGGACTTTGCCAGCCTGACCCACATTCGCCTGTGACCTAGTTAGCCCGGCCACTGTTCCGTTGGAAGGACTGCGAACACCCTCAACAGCGTCAATTAAACCAGAACCTCGACGTTTTGTCCACGTATTAGTACAGGAGTAGTAAAAAGTTTTCCATAGTGTACCCAGGCAAAATTCTGCTACAAGGTAATTTTTGCGGATTCTGAAAGGGACCATGTTATTTAATAGTTGGCTGAAAATCCACCCAAATCCTCCTTGGGGAAAATTAGTTATTTGCATTCGAAGTGCGAATTTTTAGGCTGAGCGATATTAAGGGCTTTTTCGGCTCTTATTAGCGAAACACACTATGATTTATGCTTGGCCCTTCGATATTGATACGTTTTATCGTTAAGTTAATGATAATTTGTTTGCCAATTTGCGTCTAAGTGTTAATTTTATCGATGTGTGTCATATTTAGTGTGATACTAGGATAGTACTAGCCGTTGCGTGTCGTAGCCTTGTAACGCAATGGCTGTGTCGCAGCGTACGGCCCGAATCCCGTAAACGAATATAGTCCGAAATAGGTTTTTTAAATGCGATACACGCAACCTAATGATTTTTAGCCATCAAAATTGCATTATCAACAACACTAACAGTTCTACCGAGCTTGTCATGCATTTAAATTAACCCTCAGTATTGTTGGGGGGGGGGGGGCATGTTTTCAGAAAGAGAAATTCTGCACCTTCAGGATTTATAGGTTCCTGGTTTTAAAGGCAATGGAAGGTATGGAACAAACATGTGGGTTGCAGGCAGTAATGCACATCTGGCAGTCTTATGAACATCAGCCAGTTCAGCCACAGAACCTGCGGAAATAACTGTCGGAGATAGGTATGAAGCTGCACAAGTGTGAACCACTGTAGTATTCCAGGTCTTATATTTGCCAGCACACCAAGGAATCAGTGTAGCACCGTTGGGTCGTTTTCCATCGGTCCTGAGAAGACCCATTAGCTCCTTTGTACTTGGTGTATCTGCATTTTGGAGTGAACGCCAAATTGTGTCTTTAATGGCACGATGTCGGATTGAACATCCCTTCGATAGCCTACAAACCACCCCCATGGTGACCATTTGAGCTAACAGTATCTCTGCGTTGACACATGTGAGGGCGACAGAGGTCAAGGCCCAACCGAAGACCAATTGCCACTCGCACTGTCTTATTGTCAATGCAGAGTCCACAAGAAGTTATTGGGAGGGCTGTTAGCCAATCTCACGAGTGAGAAAAACCGGTAGCAGCCAGTCTAGCCCGATGAAAAGGCTTGCTCATGGAAGCCAAAATGGACATTTTGTCCCTCTCTACCAAAGGCCTGTTCCATGAACCCTGTTTAGCTGGCAGAGGAAATATGATGCCTGGAAGAGTGAGTGTTATGACTCATGTTATGCCAATATCACCTTCGAAATGTAAGTGTCTGGGACAGTGGTGCATTTGGTCTTGGTCAAGATGGCAGACTGAAGTTCCGAAGAGATTCGAAAAGTTCTGGTTTTGATATTGATAGTTGAGTACATAATGTTGAGTGCAGTGTTGTCACAATGAACATGCTTACTTTACAAGTACTGTTTGTGTAAGTTGGTGAACAACTTCTACAGAGTGCTTCAGAATGAATTGAGAAATTATTTGCTGAGCATGCAATTAATGTAAATCTAGTTAGTAGTGATTGAAGGTAGTAAGGTGTGCTTTGCTGAGGACTTTGCAAGCCAGTTTAAATTAATTTTGTCAGAATTCAACTTGGCATTGACCTCACTGACTGCTGCACCACTATCAGATACCGAAGTCAATGCATCCGTTGTATTAAGACTGAGAAGGTGGTTCGTATTGAGGCATGCAGCACTATGCAAGCTACGGTAATTGTTTCAGATGCGTTGCAGCTTATACTGACCAGTCTCAAACCCAAATTAGCATAACCAAGTCAAGAAAGGACAAGGCAACAGGGTATGGTTTAAGTAAGTTAGTATCTGTTCTTAATCATAGCCAACCTGATGAGACTTATTGCCCTAATGTGATAGAAAATATTTACAAAAGTTTGCTATGTGCACATTGTGCAGTCGGGATGTGAGCTTTCTGATAGTGGTACAGCAGTGCCTACAAGGTCAGTGCTAGAAAGTGAAGGAGAGAATGCATTTGGTGGGGTGAACCAATAGAATTGCCTTAGACTTTTATGAGTTCAGGATCACACCAATTAAACAGAACCATTCAAGCATAGGTGAGAGGCATTACTCAAATTGTAACCTACCAGACTGATCCGTTTGTGATGGAGCAATATGAAGCTCAGTATCACCTGCGTACCGGTATTGCTGTAATTGGACTCCAAAGTAATTGGTTATACGACTGGGGGAGTAAGGCTGTACATAGCAAAGGGCCAAGGCAACAGTTTGTCTCTTCTTTATCAATACAGAAGACACATTTTTCTGCTGCCAAGTGACTAAAAGTCATCATTCTCTATTGGTGACTGTGACACAACTTCACCTTTGTGCAGCATTGGAAAAGTTGTGCTGTGGAAGAAAATGTGTAAGAACAAGGAAACAGGTCCTTTGTGATGTTCTGGGATCAGATAGTGTATCCCATGAAAGTGTTGCAGAACTTTGCTGGCTTAAAACTGATGGCACCATGGTATAGAGGGAACTTACCATATTACAGTTTTCAATACTGATCATTACCTTCAATAGCATTTTTAACGTTAAAACGAAGAAAATATTGAGAACATGTAATAAAATTATCTGAATCTTACCACATCAAATTAGCCAGTAAAATAAAAATTTCACAACACTTGGATTCTTCTTGAAATTTTTTACTTGAACTACATGCAAACTAACGAATAGCGGTGCAAATTTGAGCAGAGTATCTCAAAATTTGATGAATATATCAAGTTTTGAAGTCAATTAGCATAAAACATTTAGTACATTGAATCTGATGTTCCATGTAGCTAGTTTTTTCAGTTAGTTTTGTGTAAGATATTGCAATATTTAGTCATTATTAATTGTTATTTAACGTTCAATAGGTTTTAAAATGCAGTAGCTGTTGGCTGGTAGCAAATATTTGTGGGTCAGTTCATGTGAAATCATCAAATAATGAGATACCTTGCAACTGAGCTGTCTCAGATTTGACTAAAATTTTTTGCTAATTCTGTAGTTTGATATATGTCTCTAACCACATCATGTTGAAATTCTCAGTAGTTAGCCTATTACCATGTATCTGCATTTTATACCTAATGGAAGTTTGTGACGATATGTTTTAAAACAGCCACTCGTGAATGTTAAAGTAGTTAATTATTTTGACCACTTGTGCACCCATTTTAGGGGGAACTATTTACTTCAATTCAGAATGATTTGCATAATCAGAAAGTACTCAAAAAGTTGTACATAATCACCAAATTTTGTTACTCTACATGCACCTATTCTTGAGATACTGGTTTCCGAGCAAGTTACCATGTTAAAACATGTCGCGAGTGCTTCACACCCCCCTCCGTCTATACCCTGATGCATGGTGAAAGGCTTCTGAAATTTCAACATGATGAACAAACATACTTCAAAATAACAAAATCACAGCCAAATTTGAGATCTAAAGGTCAGTTACAAACCCTCAGTGATTTCACATGGACTGACCCTTGTGTATTATTATAGTGCTAATTGCATGCATTTTCCATGAAAACAATTTTTTACGTAACTTTTTTTCCCCGCAGTGGATTTGGGTGGATTTTTACCAGGTTATTCAGTGGACTGAAACTTACCAAAAAAATATAAATTTGGCTTGTAGCACAATTTTGCCTTGGTCCATAAGTCCCACTCTCTGACTATATGGGTGCTGCCGAGTGTTGGGATTCCAGCTGCGCGTCCATATACCATAATCCAGAAATCCGTGCGATGACTCATCGTTTTGTGGATAACGCTGAACTTTTCGGATCACTGTATTAATAGCGTGCGTAAGATTACATAACAATGCGTAACATTGGGTTAAATTCCATCGGCCTGATGTGCGCTTATTTGCAAATCTAATAGACCTGTGGCTGATGTTCGACGGGGCTTGTAGATGTCGCGCCTGTCCATGCATAATGATACAGGAGGAGGAGATATGCTGCGTTTATAATGTTGCGGATTCAACGCTTGTAATATAATACACAAAGTTAAACAAATTATCCGATCTACTTGGAATGAATTGCATGGATTACCGCAAGGGTCTATTGACCAAACGGACAATAATTTCGTCCTCGTCCTACCCCCACCCGCCCTTCTGCTCGGTCACTCCACCTACCTACCTACCCACCCCACATGAGCATTGTTGGGCAGACATCTAGTTAGATGTCTGCCCAACAATGCTCATGTGCATGGGAGTAGGTAGGTCTGGAGTCCGAGTCACTATGAATTAATGACTATTATACACTACTTTACTCCGCCACTGGTTGCACTCCGCCAGTGCCAGTCCCAAGCCTCGATAAAGGTTGAGGGTGTCACTAATCATCATTGAAATGGCAGTGTCGTTAAACAGTGTTAAAGAGACTTTTTACATTAAGTGTGTATGTTCTCTTACTCATGAGTTTGAACCTTGGCTATAATTATTATTAATTATTATTGCTGGTGATGATGCTTCGGATGACATTATATTAGAGCTATCATTGTTATTAATCTCTTGGTCAGTAATGGATGCCCACTTGGGAGTCAATGCTTGATAGTCAATGCTTGTGAGTCGATGCTTGTGAGAAGTGCTTGTAGGTCGACATTTGTGTCGTTTTTATGCTGAGGCCGCATAGGTTTGGCGCCAGTTAAAGAGACTGGTGGATGCTGTTCGTTCGGTGCGGCAGATGGGTTGCGTGGAATTTGGTCCAATTCAGTGGTTACTGTTTACTGTTTACCGAGGCAACGAACTGGCTGGCAATTTGCCAAGTCGGAAGCGCAGGGCCCTCCCCCCTCCAACAAATTCGGAAAGGATGAGAGAAGATAGCTAGAAAGGCAGGGAAAGTTGGAGGGAAGGAAAGGTTGGGGGAGAGGGAAGTTGGGAGGAAAGGTTGGAGGAGAGGGAAGGTGGGAGGGAAGGAGGCCGTCGATCCTAGGGATTGAGAGGGGAGGGAGGGATGGTCCCAACAGGCACGAACAGGCACGACCAGGCGCGACGCGCATCTCCCTTGAATCTCTCCTGGGCAGCAAAAGCCGTTTATTAGATCGCCTGTTTGTTGGTTTGCTTGATACTCCTCTCCCCCCCCCCCCACCTCCCCCCCCCGTCGATCGTCCCTTCTGACCCTTACATGTAATGCAATATTAGACATTTATGGAGAGCCAATTATTGGAGTCAAGTACTACGGATGATTACAAGCAGAAAGTGTACCGGTATACCGAAGATGGATATGTCTTATTGCATTGCACGAAGTATACTGCATGGTATTGCATTTCCTGTATAGTGTGTATAGTGTAGTGCAAAGCTCGAGGGTACGCGTACCCTAAAATAGAATACGTTAAAATACGTACGTACCTTTCAAAAAATAGAATACGCGTATAATACGTACGTACCTTTCAAAAAATAGAATACGCGTATAATACGTACGTACCTTTCAAAAAATAGAATACGCGTATAATACGTACGGTACGGTAATATATATAAGGTCGTTGTACGGTACCATACACACAAATTTTATTCATGGTTTACTCGGCGACCCATAGCCTACGTATAATCTGTAGGCCTATGCGTCATTGAAACCGGTACTTCCGGTGGCGTAGCAGTAAATTTAATTCGTTAAATTCTTGGTTATAATTAATTTAATGCAAATTGCACTGTCTTACTAATGATAGCTAAGTACACGTCACTGATTTGCAAATTGCTGTAACTCGAAAGTTGCAGTAGGCCTACGTCTATATCTTATAATAGCCCACGCATCAGTCAGCGATTCAACGATGACCAGAGAACATGGGAAGGAATGGACGCACGTGAAAGTTTTGAAAAATGCGAAAAATAATTATTTAATTGAATGCAATTTTTTGACAAACAGTTATGGTTTGGATCAGGCAATCGCATAAGAACACACCTTTGAAGTGCTGCAGCAGAACTGAGCCGACTGAGTGCATTCAGTGCAATGCATGCTGGATAAACATAGACCTACAATATAGCATTGCAGCAATTTACTACGCCATATACTGAGTTGTAATTGTTTGCTTAAATTAAAGTGTAGCCTACATTCTTATAATGAGCAATGAAATGGTTAACGTATTTTATTTATTGTTACGTACCCTAAAATAGGGTACGTTAAAATACGTACGTACCTTTCAAAAAATAGAATACGTATGGTACGTACCCTCGAGCTTTGGTGTAGTGTGATGAGATATGTATTGCATATTATAACAGTTGTATAGCAGCTGGATTATGTTGAATACTGGTTTGTATTGTATGATTGTAACGCACTGTATGATATATGCATAGATGTAACAAAAACCGATGAAAATGAAATAAAAAACCCAAAAAATCGTCGTTTTATTCAACAACAAAAAACCGACAAAATCGACAAAATGACGGAAACTGTAAATAATTTGCCTTTGTGACATCTGTGGAGCATTATAATTTATTAGTTAGTCTTCTTTAGTTTGGTCCAATTATACGTCTTGCACTTTAAAACATGCTTTGAATCGTGATGCATCTACTTAAATCTCCTGCTTTTCTTCCATTGCCTTTTCCTTCTGTCTCTATATTTTTCTATTCTTTCCCTATTCTTCTGCTTCTTTTCTCCTTCTCTTTCTCACTCCCTCCTCTTCATTCTCATTCTTCTCATTCCACTTCATCCATCCCCCCACCCCACGGTCCCCACCCACGCACTTATCACCATTCATGGATCCATCCTTTTGTCAGTTCATTCATCTGACTATCCAACAACAACATCCGGCCATCTATGAGTCATCCATTATCCACGCAATCATCTATCCACCCACACAAGATCATCTAAGCGTCTGTCTATCCATCCATCAATCCACCTGTGATCAGAATTCAGCTGCTTCTCAGATATAAAGCATCTCTCACTTGAGTTGCGTCACCTCAATTATTATGAGATCGGCCAACAGAAAAGAGTAGATGACATCACTTAAAACGGAAGATCCGGTTGGCTAAACATTGGTTACGGCTCATTTAATCCATCTCTGCAGTGTGTGTGTGTGTGTTTGTGTGTCTCAGTGTGTGTGTGTGTGTGTGTGTGTGTGTGTGTGTGTGTGTGTGTGTGTGTGTGTGTGTGGGTGTGTGTGGGTGTGTGTGTGTGGGTGCTTGTTTATGGATGTGTATGATAGTCTCACTCTGTAGAACTATAAAAACGCAGATTGCGAAATAGACTTTTGTTTTTATGTGTTTTTGATTACAACGTGAATCATGTTTCAGACACTTTTATGTTCTATGCAAATAATGGTGAGTGGCGGTTTCACATTCGCCAACATAATATATATATGCGTCAGTTGTATAATGTTTAAACGATTTGAGATCAACAACTCTTAATTTAACCACTGCCACCCACGTATCCTTCATCCATCTATCCATCCACCTATTCATCTATCCATTCTTTCATACATTCATCCATCCATGTAGTCATTACTATATATATGAAACACAAGTCTTCTTGGAATTGTTTTGATTTTATTTCCACTGACTAACATCTTTCACCACTACCGGGTAATGCATATACAACTAATAATGTCAACTATACATGTACATCGGAATAAATGATATAGAATTATATAATATATAATTATTTATATATATATATATGTACATGATTCACTGATAAATTTTACATTAACCCCTTCCCTGGGGAAGCCGTATATATACGTCCAAAACAGGCTTAAAGCATATAACCCCCCAGGGAAGGGATTAAAGTAGGCTACACTCTGATTAATGTCGTTTCAGGCTTTCACTTGTGTACTCTTGCCTGTATCATGAGGCTGTATGTGCGTAAGGGTGTCTAACACCTAATCGTCACGTGATATATTGCAAAGGAGCGTGTGTTTACACGTGTATTATTCATGGTTAATGTTGTATACGAGATATATTTATGTATATATTATAGCTGTGTATATAATACTAGTTATCCACTTGTGGATATAATATCAGATTGTAGGCTGAGAGTGATTTTGTTTGTTGATGATATGTTGTAAACAGCCAGCTTTGCATGTGTCCTGTGGAGCTGAATTATAGAGATCCATGGAATTAATAGGTGTGGACTGATGAATATGAGGAGATCAGGGAATATGAGAAAGGAGAGAAGGAGGGATGAGAGAAAGAAGGAGGAGAGAAGGAGGGAGGAGAGAAGATACCGAAGAGGTGAGGGTTTAAAAGGAAAGAGGTATAGAATGGGGTTAGGAGAAGGGGGAAGAGGAAGTAAGTTGGGGGACCTATACGAAATGAATTAGCCTTAGGCTACTCGTGTGAACAGTGTGGTTGGAAATTTTCTCCATTATTATAATTATGCTTTTCCAGGAATGAATGACTATACGTTAATGAATCCCCTTTCGAGAAATCTCTGAATGGGCGTTGTTTATGAGGCCAGCGGTGTACGTCATTGGGTGATATATATTTTATATATATTATATGTGTATATATATATATATATATATATATGAAACCCATATGTGCGCCATTCAACATAATTGTCCACGTGGAAGGGGGGGAACCCGGCATTGTTATTTGTTGACTATTACCTTGTCCGCTGCGTATCCATGATCTTACACTTCTCCAACCTGCGTTTATTGTCTTCCTCTCTCACTTCTAGCCAATTGCAAATGGATTAGACCCATGGACTCTTTATACAGATTCCTTGGATTAGACCTATATTAAATATCATTGTGACAACAGGCGTCATATGATTCACGGCAAATATACGTCGCCTATAATTATAATTATTATTGTAGGCCTGTACGTAGGAAATGGACCACGGTAAACATGTATTTGGTAAACATGTATCTGTTGAAATTTTTTTTTATAATAGATCTGAAGAGTGTTGAATATACCAGACGCCTATAGGTTACTTCGAACTATCCTTCCCAGCGGTCTCACATTATCTGAACGAGCTAATGTGCCGGATACTAAACTCCATTTCACACAGCCCCAAGCATGTCCTATAATCAACCACTATTTCCTCTCTCCACTCATCAAATCAATTAAGACCTACTACAGCACAACACCATACTCTCACACCCAAAATAACTCACTTTATCGCCAGATCCTTGTATACAAATATTTACTATCGTTTATTTATCAATTACATTCTGACAACTTTAATATTCTTCTTTATTTTAAATTAAAATTTCTTGTGTTAGCATTTCTGCGTTTTGTAAGTAATTACTATCTTATTTCTTTATTGCACCAGTTGTCAGGTTTCCTCAATAAAACAAATACTTCAGTTATATTTTATACGATTTAATACTATTACTGTGAACGCTTGTAACTATAGTATAGGTGTCCATGTTCTGACTGGTACTTCAGAAAAGTCTGTCACCAATAAACGTTGAAATGATCAAAGCTGATAGAACAATGGCCCTGCATTGTCCTTTATGTATGATGCTGGCGATACAAACACAGACAGACAGACAGACAGACAGACTGACACACAGACAGACAGACACTCATACAGAGACGGACGGACGGATGAATGGCCACCATGTGAGATAGGATTGAATGAATGATTGGCAGCTGTCACAAAGGAATGATTGACACATGTTGTTTTGGCACAAGTGACAGCTTTTATGGTCGCAGTGGTTCATCGTGTTCCGTGTTTTCTTTGAACTGATCAACAACAAAGGAAGAGATTTTATGAGGTTAACAGATTGATGTCCATGATGACAATAGCGATTGTTTCATTAACGCTGCTGCTGCTGCTCCAGTGGATTCCGATTTCATACACAAACAGCTTATATATTGTGTTCGATTTTTATATTAGCGTCACTGTGAAACCCATTTCGCATTACGGTCATCACCCCTTGTGATATGACGACGACCACAGCAACGATGATGATGATGATGATCATCATCATCATCAGCAGCAACATCATCATTTCAATATATATATAATACTAGCTGAACCCGGCCACGCGTTGCTGTGGCTGAAAAGAGGCTCCCCTCCCCCTCCCCTCCCCCTCCTCCTCCCCTCCCCCTCCCCTCCCCCTCCCCTCCCCTCCTCCCCCTCCCCGTCCCCTCTCCCTTTCCCTCCCCCCCCCTCCCCCTCCCCTCCCCCTCCCCTCCCCCTCCCCTCCCCCTCCCTCTCCCCCTCCCTCTCGCGCTCCACCTCCCTTCCCTTTCTCCCTCCCCCTCCTCCCTCTCCCTCCCACTCCCCTTCCCCTCTCCCTTCCCCTCCGTCCCCCTCCCCTTCCCCCTCCCCTTGACCTCCACCTCCCCTCCCCCTCCCCCTCCGCTCCCTCTCCACCGTCTTTGTCCCGCTCCCTCCGCTCCTTTCTTCCGTCGCAGCGTCCATTCCAAGCCCAAAGGCCGCTTTGTGAAAAGGCCTAAAAGCGGCCTCTTTGGAAAATTAATCGCGACTCGCTTATGACGTCATAGCACCGCACCTCATTGATGTTTCGTTGCTGTGTTTGGAGACGGCGTTTATGAAATCTCTGCAGCCGTGTGGGACGTGTTTAGTTTGCAAATGGCGGACGAACGGATTGCAAAGTTGCAAAGTTCACTTTTTGTGGAAACGGTTGCGTTTTTTCGGGTGAAAACATCTTAACATGCGGTTGAATGGGAATGGAAGGTGTTGTAAAATTTTCAAAATAATCGGTGGGTCACTTTCAGCGTGAAAATGCGACGAACATTTGGAAAGTTCATTTTTATATATATAGATTATATATATATATATATTATATATATGAATAATGAATATATACATGTGCATTCTATATATACATAATAATTATATGTGTACTTGTGTGTGTGTGTGTGTGTGTGTGTGTGTGTGTGTGTGTGTGTGTGTGTGTGTGTGTGTGTGACTTGTGTGTGACTTGTGTGTGTGTGTGACTTGTGTGTGTGTGTGACTTGTGTGTGTGTGTGTGTGTGACTTGTGTGTTCACATAATGTACACATTCTTCCTGATTGAGTCTTGCAGTTTGTAGTCTTTATATCAATATCAATCTTTATTATATGCATCAGAGTGCCAGAGGTTACTTTGACACTTGGTTTGCCAGTGCTGCTCTAATTAGAATCAGATAATATGTGTGGGTGTAAGTGTCACTGCATTTGTCCTGTCTTGAGGAATTATGGCATATCTGCTGTGCCCTCTTTTGCTCTCTGCTTCACTGTGCATGCCCACATCAGTACTAATAGAGTTTAGTAGTATTAGAGAGGAAACACATGCCACATGTGAACCGTGTCTTCTATAATATGGTCCGTCTCTTCGGCTAACACCTTCTGACGGAGTGTGTGGGGAGGGAGAGGGGAGAGGGCTACTGTCAGGCAGGGCACCCACAGCAGAACTTGACCATGGCTGTGAAAACAAATCCTAATGATATATCTAGTGGTCCATGTCCTGTCAGTTTCCTTTTCTCCTGGTGACGTCTGAAATGTTGATGTTGTTTGACGAATGCCTGGCTGCATTTTACCGCGCCATTTAAATTATCGTCATCACCACCATCATCATCATCATCATCATCATCATCATTGTTATTATTACTATTATTTATTATTATTATGTTGTTGTTGTTTGACGTGTGCCTCCTCATAGGTCTTCTTGCGAGTACTCTGTTCATCTTCAAAGACCGCGCGTGTAACAATGAGAAGCTACGTCTCCGCTGCCCCCCTGACACGGCCATCTCCATCCGCTGGGCACAGTTCGGACGTCCATCGTCTAGCGAGGTCCTCTGCCCACCACTGACCACCAGCGTGAACGGCCGAGGAGGAGGGGAGGAAGGGCAGATGAGGGGTAGAGAGGAGGATCTCATTGGTAATCGATCCATCAGTCGACAGATGGCAGCAGCAGCAGCGGTGAATGAGTCGACGGCGCTCGAATGTCTGGCTGCGTCTTCTCTTCAGGTAAGACCATAGAACGGAGGGAGGCAAGGCAAAGCGAGGTAAGGGAAAGGAAGTTTAGGGAAGGTAAAAGAAGGTAAATGAAAGCGAAAGAAGGAAGATAAAAGAAGGTAGACGAAGGTAAAGGAAGGTATCGGAAGGTAATGAAGGTTAATGAAGATTGAGATGATAAATGAAGGCAGACGAAGATAAAGGAAGGTGACGTGAGGTAAAGGAAGAGAAAAGAAGGTAAAGGAAGGTGACGTGAGGTAAAGGAAGATAAAGAAATGCAAAATGTTAGTTCTTGCATGGTAATACTTTGACAACATGTGATTACGAGTGGCGCCTCCTGCGTGTGAACTCTATAGCCAGCCGCGGTTCATCACCTATCTTTTTAGCCGTTGCTGGGCTGGGAGCACCTCTGAGTAGGCTCTTTGAAGGGGCGCTATATAAGTTTTCGGAATGAATGAATGAATGAATGAATGAATGTGAATTCTCATGCTTTGTGTGAATTCCTGTGCAAGATGTGATTTTACGTGAATAAATTGATGATGTGATGTTGAAATGCATGTGAACGGTGGTGTGTGTGTTTTGACACCTTCCTTCCAGGTAGTGATGCGCTTGTGTGAGAATGAGCGTCACTGTCATGTGACCGCCAGTCCACACGTCTTCGGAGAGGATCCATGTCCGCGACAGGAAAAGGTTCTCAAGGTCGGATACCAATGCCAACCGAGTTAGTCACTTCCGCTCGTCTCATCATCCATCCATCAGTCATCATAATGATGTCATCATCATCATCATCGTCGTTGTCGTCGTCGTCGTCGTCATCATCATCATCATCCATCCATCAGTCATCATAATGATGTAATCATCATCATCATCATCATCATCATCATCATCATCATCGTCGTCGTCTTCATTGTCGTCGTCATTATCATCATCATCGTTATTGTTTTCATTGGCATTATTGTTATTCTCGTTTAATTCTTTCGTTAGCGTTATCATTATCATGTAGTCGTTCTGATAATTGTTATTTTAATTTAATATTTGTGTAGCACTACATCCTGAGAGTCTCAATCTTTATGAAGCACAATGAATTAGTTGTTGTTCTCATTGTCATCTATGATCATCCTCATTGTCATCATCGTCATCTGCCATCATCGTCATTGTCATCATCGTCATTGTCATCATCGTCATTGTCATCATCGTCATTGTCATCATCGTCATTGTCATCATCGTCATTGTCATCATCGTCATTGTCATCATCGTCATTGTCATCATCGTCATTGTCATCATCGTCAGTGTCATCATCGTCATTGTCATCATCGTCATTGTCATCATCGTCATTGTCATCATCATCATTGTCATCATCATCATTGTCATCATCGTCATTGTCATCATCATCATTGTCATCATCGTCATTGTCGTCATCGTCATTGTCGTCATCATCATCATCGTCATTGTCATCATCGTCATTGTCGTCATCGTCATTGTCGTCATCGTCATTGTCGTCATCATCATCATCGTCATTGTCATCATCGTCATTGTCGTCATCGTCATTGTCGTCATCGTCATTGTCGTCATCATCATCATCGTCATCGTCATTGTCATCATCTGTCTTTTCCATTTCATTAGAACACAATTAAAGTTTCTGTGGTAAGTGCATCTTGAAAGGAATCATCTCTCATTTATCAGCGTATAACTTGAGTTGTGTGTTTACCTATGATGATAATATATGATGGTGTTTATTTCAACAAGATGTATACGTATCTGGATTCTGGGTGTAAACCTTTTAAGACCAGCCATCGATATTTTACTGCAGCAGTTGGATGTGTTCTCCATGGTTTTTAAACTACAGGAGATCGATGTACCACAGTTAAGTCATATCATCCGTGGTTTTGCTTGATGAAGTCATTCAGCAAATATCATAGAACTTTGGCCATGATGTGAAAAGATTGCCAGAGCATACTGAATCCCACACAATACATTATGTGCAAATTGTGCAGGATTGAAGGAAAGAGAAACATAGAAATATACAAATGATGATAGATAGACTGTATTAGTAAAGACCTTCAAAGCAAGACTTGAACTCTCATTCTCACTGTCATTCCACAAACGACCAACAAAAATGGGGTTTATTTATTAGCCTCGATTCCAAGGGTGAGGCGTCAGAAGCCAGCGATGATGATGATGATGATGGTGTTGGTGCTGTCGTTGGTGCGACGACGATGACGATGATGATGATGATAGCAATTGAGTTCATTGCACAGAATGTTACTTTAGTTTATCCTTGACGCATTCTTTCTTTAGCTGATCCATGTTCCACGCTGAACATGCAAAGGTCTCAGGAGTCAGGACTGATGATATTTGGCCTGAATTCCAATCTTCCAATCTCCTCCTCCGCCTCCTCCTCCTCCTCCTCTCTTTCACTTGACTTTCCCTCTTCTAAAGCCAGATGTTGTCAAGTGAACCACACAAATTATGTCAATCACTCCCTGTGGCTTTCCATTCTACACCAAAGTCACATACACCTCTTCAACGAGATCTTACCGTAAGCCATGCAATGTGCTCCATTTCTCACAACCCACCTAATCGCCCCTTTACCAAGTTGTTCCCATGCTTGCTTCGTATCAACTGCATCTTGTTTTTCATTTGGCACTTTATTGCGAACCCTCTGACCTGACATAGAAATCAGGAATACATACATGTACTTAGCTTTTTGCGTGTGCATTAGAAACTTTTTTAAGCTTACGATCTGTGATTTATTACTGTTATCAAATTATGATAAATTTATGAACCTGGCCATACAATGATGATCAGCTGTTTTTTTCTTATTTCATGTTCAGAAGAACTGATTACGGGATCTGCGTGTAGAAACAGCCGTCTCGAGATCCGATGTACGTCATCGAAGCGCATAGCCATCCACTCG
Organism: Lumbricus rubellus; assembly: GCA_945859605.1. NCBI lineage: Eukaryota > Metazoa > Annelida > Clitellata > Crassiclitellata > Lumbricidae > Lumbricus > Lumbricus rubellus. The sequence continues at coordinate 9,749,739 of OX243812.1, forward strand.
GCGCTCTATGGCTACTCGCCTGGATCCAGTGTCCCAGATTGTCCTGCAGAAACTAGCTACGATACAGGTAAGCACTTTGACTTAGGTATCGTTAAGGTAACATGAGTTTACATTTTTACAAGCCTCCTGTTTCAGAGATGAGGGTGGGTGAAGCTTCCACAATCCACATTGTGGGGCGCGGTGGTGTAGTGGTGGCGTCGTTGCCTTGGAGCCGGAAGGTTCGAAGTTTGAATCCACCTTGCCGCGTAAGGACCTTGGGCAAGTCCTTCACTCACAATTGCTCAGCGCTTCGGCGTGAAACTCCGATGCAGTGTCCGCTCTGCATTCGGGAGCGCCTCTGAGTAGTGAGAGCTTGAAAGGGCACTACAACAAGTGCACACACATACATACATACACATTGCATTGTTCCTATAGGTAAACAATCAGATAACCCTTTGTTGTAGAACAAAGCGATAGATCTGCGACGCGATAATGACACTAGAGTACACAGCTCTCTATCGGATGGGATAATAAGTGGCCAAACCAACTCAGCGTAAGGGTCTTCAACTTGATAGTAAAACCTTTTGCCTCAGGTTCAAATCACAATGAAAATTGCTGCTGTTGGTTTTTGTGCCTCAGCTGGAAGGCTATTCATCTGTCAATCAGTCCTCTGAGCCACCATCCATTCTCTTTGGTCTTGAAGGGTTGTGTGCTTGTAGAGAGAGGGAGGAGCGGAATGTATGGGAATTGAAGCGTCTGTCTTCAAGTGGTGCTATACGAAAACTACGTGTGCAATTGGAAGAGGGTGGCACGGTTGGTGTCTGATGATTACATAAGCCCTGTTAAGTGCCTTCATTAGGTTATAGCAAGGCACTATATAAGTATCCATATACAATTTGTTTGTATGCACACTTGTTATAGCGCCCCTTCCAGCTCTCAACGGCTACTCAGAGGCACTCCCGACTACAGCGCGGACACTGCATCGGAGTTTCACGCCGAAGCGTGAGCAATTGTGAGTGAAGGACTTGTCCAAGGTCCCTACGCGGTGAGGTGGATTCGAACCTCGAACCTTCCGGCTTCAAGGCAATGACGCCACCACTACACCACCGCGCCCCACAAATGCATACATACATACGTACGTACATACATACATACATACATACATACAGGGTGGCTCAATAAAAAAATACCCCACCAGCAAAAATGCAATATCTCCGCAACCAATCGAGATTATTCTATGAAAATAGTAGGATTTATAGAGGAAAAAATTTGCAACAATCCCTGAAAATTTCAATAATGAATCTGCATCACTTCAGAAGTTACAGCTGTGCAAAAAAGTTTTTCCATTTTTTCAAATTTCCGCAGAATCACGTTCCAATACATGTGATTTCTTTAAGATTTTTTTGCAAATTTTGACTTAGAAATTGATGATGATGTCATGCGATCTTACTAAGAGCTGCAAAGAAGCTGTTTATGAAGCAATCTGGTAGTATTTGGTGATATTTTATATATTAAGGTCTCAATTTGTGAATCCGTACTAAACGTCATGGGCAAAGTTTCTTCAGATGATAAAATGGGAACTCGGGCGTTGCGTGATCAGAGACTGGGGTATAGCATGATCATAGCAAAATAACCAGTGAAAAGTGGAACCTGAGAACATTGAAGGCTATCTGTAGACGTGATTATGTAACAGAAGTCAAAATATTATGTCGAAAGAGAGGCAGGAAGCAGTGGTTGTTTGGTCTGATGGATGCGATTTTCATGAAATTCGCTTGGTAGTCGTAAAGTTAAAGTTTGCCAAGCACATCACGGTTTCGGCATCAGATCTTCTGGCGTGTGATACGGCTGCAAGGAAAGACTGCACTTCCCATTCAGTAGGCTAAATGTCACATTTACCGTCGAACTCTGTTTCCAAAACTCATTGAAGACTGCAGGTAAGTTCTAACATTTGGTTTTATTTTCCAGCAGGACGTGCGCCTGCTTGCTCACACGGCAAGGTTAGTTATGATGACACTACCTTATTGCCATCAACTGCAGAATTTTTTCCCGCAAACATGAATGACCAACAAACTCAATATACCTTAACATACTTGATTATCACGTATGTGGAGCTCTGCTAGACATTTCATCCCAACTTGGAGAACATTGGCTGGCTGAAGGAAGTCTTGCTGGTAATGTGGGATCAGTTGCCGGAGGAGTCGATTAACAAACCCATACCGAGTTTTACATAAAGAATTCGAGCTTGTATTAAAGCAGGGAATGTACACTCCCATCATACTTTACGATAAACTGTCAAACGGATTACTGAGGTGGCAGTGAAAGGTGATATTATTTGACATGGAAATCTACAAATGACGTTAATTTATCCGCGGATATTTGAAGAAACGGAATTGAAAGTTTAAACAGCTGTAATTTTTGCAAACATGAAATGTTTTAAGTGAAACTTTCAGGGATTGTTGGAAATTCATTCCCCTACAAATTGGAAAGTTTTCGTAGAAAAATTTCAATGGGTTGCGAGATTATTGCATTTTAGCCGTTGGGGTATTTTTTATTGAGCCACCCTGTACATACATACATACATAGTATTACATACATACTACATAGCATACATACATACATACATACATACATAATACATACATACATTCATACATCTTGCAAAGAAATACTCTTATTCTAATAGTGCTACATAAGTTATTGCGCATTACCGATGTTACGTCAGTACATTACGTTACTTTACATTACGCTCTTGATTTTCCGCAGGTTGCCAATCGTCTTGTTCGATGCAGATCGTTGCTCGACTGTGTCACGGGCGACGGAGATGTCGCGTCGATGCGAGTGCCAAAACTTTTGGAACGCCCTGTCAGCCTGGAACGCAAGAGTATCTCATCGTCGTGTATGCTTGTGGTAAGGAAACTTCTTCTCAATGACGTGAATTCAAGGTTTATGAGAAGTGCAGTGTCCAACTTTACAACGTCGTTTAATCAGGTAGAGAGGAGCATTCATTATTTTAAGGTGGCCTTGAAAAATGACAGCAAAAGAATGGATTTACTGGGCCATTGTGTGCTCCACAGATGTGCTGAGCCTTTCGTATTCTGCTCAGTACCCAAGGCCGTAGCCAGGATTTGATTTCGGGGGGTGTTTCGTCGGCGGAGAATTTCTGACGACTTTTTTTAGTCATCGGAAAAGACTCTCTTACCATTTTTCGCCTAATTTCATGGTTTTCATTATGTGCTAATGAATGCATACTATTATTTTGTTTGTACATTTTTAATTTCGGAGGGTGTTTTCATGGTTTATTTCATGGTTTTTACATCAAGTGCTAGTAAATGCATTATATTATTTTTTTACATTTCCCATTTCGGGGGGTGTTCAAACACCCAAAACACCCCCCTAGCTACGGCCTTGCCTGCTCACAGCGAAACGCAGGAGGGAAGAGCACACGTTTTGGGTCAGTCTGGGAAGGAGGTCAAGTATGTATATATAATTGCATATGCATACTATGCACATGCCCATGTCTAGATGTGTATATATATATATATATGCATGTATCAATGTATGTGTATATGTATGTGTACATGTATGTGTGTATTGTGTATGTATGTATATATTTTATATATATATATATCTGTGTGTGCATGCACGTGCGTGCGTGTGTGTATGTGTGATCTTGAAAGAATATTTCTGCGTTGGTCAAGATTTGAATCCAGACACACTCTGCTGCATTGACTGTTTCGAGTTGTTGCGCTGTATTGCGAAGCATTTGTTCATCTCACCTCATTTTTTACGTGAAACGTTGAAACATATGTAACATGTGTCGATTTTCTGAGTTGTGTCAATTGTTCTATTTTTTTATGTTCATGGTTTGACATTTTTATTCGATCACTGCTTTATTTTTAACCTGCTATTTGAAAATCTGTTACATCACATTTGACGAAGCAGACAATGGTGTTATAGATTTTTGTCTATTGTGTGTGATTTCATGGTTCTTTATTGGCCTAGACATTCGAATTAGTTGCACATGTTTTTTTGTGCATGCTGTCATTTGTAAGCTGTTATTGACGCGAGCACCAGGTGCATAGTCATTTATTTGCCCATGGTGTAATTTGTTGGATTTGTGGGAGAGACGGCAGCTGTGGGGGTTAATGGCTACACAGCGGGCCATTAATTGATGGAGCTCTATATATGCGACCTACTTAAAAGAACGCACCGACCATCTGCTGTGCATGTTTTTTTGTTTAGGAAATTATGTCCTTCAATTACATGGTTTTTTGATCACACAGCAAAACGTTAGTTGGTTATAAAGGTGTCTGAGGCCTTTGTCTTGGTCTCTTGGGGTTTGTGCTGATAGAGGGGGTGGGGGATGAGCGGGGGTATATGTGAACCATAGAGTCTGTCTCCATTATACAAATTAATGTTTCTGTAAACCATTGTGATGTGTTTTTTGCATTTTCTTTAAATTTTTAATCTTACTGGTTCTTTCTGATTCATATAGGCTTTATGCTTTTCTTTTATTCGCACTGGTCTCTACATTTCTTTGATATTTATAGATTCTTTGCATTTGTTTCTATTTCTGCTAGTTCTCTGGTTTAAAAAAAATTCCACCTGTTCTTCTGCATTTTTTATCTTTATTTGTTTTAATTTTCCCTGCTTTGTGTGTTTTCAGTTGCCTTGCGTACACTGAAGGAGATCCAGGATGACTTATTTCCATACGCTGTCTGTCCAAAAGGTGCAGAAGACGTGGCTATAGCACTGACAGATGCAGGAAAAGTGCTACGAACTACGCTACCAGTGGACCAACTGAATGCTACCTCATCTCTCGCTTTAGGTAGTGACATCTGCCGTGCTTTATTTAGAGCCATTTCGTAATGTGGTAGCGGTGGTGGTGGTTGTGGTGGTGATGTGCTTTATGCTATGGTCAAAATATGATTATCATCTTAATCATTATCATCATCATTATCATCATCATTATCGACATCACCTTCCTAATTCTTATATTCACTGTTTTGTTCAATTCACTTTTCATCATAAATGAGCATTTTACTGTATCACTGGTAATTAATCTTTATCAATAATTATCATTGTCATTTTGATTGACAGCTGAGTTATCATCTTAGTCATTGAGTGGAGAGTCCTGTTGTAATTATGAAAGTGGTTGTTGTACAACTGCTGTTGCTTACATGCTAATTGTTGTCCTGTTGTACTTATGAAAGTGGTTGTACATGCTGTTGCTTACATGCTAATTGTTGTCCTGTTGTCTGTGTTATTGCTCGTAGAGTTCACCATGAGTTCAACGCCTGAGCCGAAGTCGTGTGCTCAGGAATTGCTCGAGAGCATCATATGGACTCTGATCTACATCAGAGGTTGCCAGAATTATTCATATTAACTCTCCAATGAATTACAATTTCTTTTACAATATATTCACTTGAAGAGTTAGCCTTTCCTTGTTGCCTTATGTACATTACTGCTGAATGACTATGGATGTCATTAGTAATTATAAATTGGATCATTGTTATGACAATTTATGACTTGGACTACGATTTCACAGCTACTGACTGTATAATTATAATAATGGTATAAATGTAAGGGTCATTAGATCAGATTAGATTATAAGAACTCTTGTGATCAGTTTTTCTGAGTTTGCTAAACATGTGCTGTTCGTATTTTCAGATAACTTAGAGAAGTTCTTGTTATACCTCATCCTTGCATTATGCACTGGTGCCCTTCTCGTTCTTCTAGTCATCACTGCCAAACTCTCAGTTACCGTTCTACGCTATCGTCGTCAACTGAAGGACCTAACTTCCATCGAAAGACCCCGGTCCCCAACGGAACCCTCCGCAAAACGAACATTCGAACTGGACGAAGGCGAGATCGTAATCGAGAGAAGCGTTCACCCGTCTCCGGAGCCCGAGCGGCAACGGAGGGGCACCCACCGAAGGACGCCATCCCCGGGTAGCCCCGCATTCGCCCACATGTGGGACAGCCCGGTTTTTGTCCACGTTGAGTCGCCCCACGAGAGCCCAGTCCTCGGTCAACAGGCGCCCCCGAGTCCCTCGCAGGAAAGCCCCGTCTGGGTTCGCGTCGAACCGGAAACCACGAGTTCCCTTCCGGTTTCCGTTTCACTGACGGAAAGCCCCGTGTGGCGGCTTTCCGAGGAGCGACAGACTCCGGAGTCGCTTCCGGCCGCGCCTCCGAGCACCCCAACTGGGGGGATGTTGAACGGGAGTCGACCGCTGGGTGAAACACGATCTCTGTCGGTGTCCTACTCGAATCCGTATCGCCACGATCCGTACCGCAGCGAGAGGCGATCGCATTCGGTTCGACCGTCTCTTCGACGATTGCCTTTTGATTGATGTGATAGAAGATTTGTTGTTGAGCAGTGTGTTTAACCCTTTGATTCCAAGAGGTTCTCTGTTTTAAAGGGCATGGGGATTTACGCGGCCTTAGTCTCAGATGTATTTTTTAAAGATTTCTTGGCGCAACTGATTTTTAAGTGTCATAATTTCAAATTTTATTTGATTTTATTATTCATCGTAACATTTTAAAAACCTGATTTTGTCGTATTCTATTTAGTTTTTATAATTTCAACTTTTTTACATTTTGTGAGGTTGTTATAATTTTTTGTCATAATTTGTTACATTCATATTTAGAACATTTTTGTTTCTAATGTCATCAGTTAAGGCACATATAAGATAACTTTGAATGGGGTCGATAATCCTTTACATCACTGCTCGAAATTTCATGATTTTGAACCAATTTGGTCTTGAAGGGTTAAAAATCTTACACAACGTCACTGCAAACAGTGTTCTTTGGGCATTCGCAAATACTCAGCCATTTTGTCGGCAGGGCCTGCCTTTGATTTGACATTGCTGCTGAACAATTTTCCACAAAGGTGCCACATTAGTTTTTTTCTCGTATTTTTATATGCAATTATGATTTGTATACAGTTTGCAATCAATTACGCTGGCTGCTGGCCTGACATTTTGCAACGAATCAGTGAGGCAATATGCAAGTTAATGAAGTGAACCTAGTGCAGAAAGTTGAACATAGAGCAGAAAATAGAATGTAGGATAGAAAATTGAATCTAGAGCAGATAATTCTATGTAATAGCTGTGGAGAGGATAGCTGTCCAGTGCCCTCTGATCCATATTGCTTGTTGGTCTTGAGTCACACAACTGCCATCTTTGTATTTGATAGTATATTGGTTTCAGTGACCTGTTATTTTTCAAATGCCAGCTTTGTATTTGATAGTACCGTATATTGGTTTCAGTGACCCGTTATTTTTCAGTCAGTATTATTTAATTTAAACATTAGTTAAGACTGAAGTCACTAGAGCTTCATTAGGAATTTCTTGAAGTGACTGATACGGTGGCGTATCGGGAAATGCTGTGGCCTTGTACCACCGACGTTAGAACTTTGAGTTGCTATTTTTAATTTAACACATTCAGCGCCCGGGACGTATATATACGTCCCAAATCCAGTCATTTAACATGGCATGTAGGCGCTGAATGTGTTAAAGATTAATGTTGTTGTGCCTTGGTTTTGCATGACATTTCATTTTATATTTTTTGACTAATCAGAATGATTATTTTTCAAAAAGGCAACTTTAGAAATGTTTTTGGGCATCTTGTTTGCACTGCTTTTTTGCTGGTTAGACTGGCGGTTGCTTGAAAATTTATTTACTCAGTTGGCTTTAAAAATGAGATGGAAAATTCAAGATTCTATGCAAAATCAAGTGCATACCAGTTGTTGTATTTATACTTGGGCCTTAAATTTAGCTAAATGTATTTGAAGACAACTAGCGTGTTTACAATTACTTTACATTACAAATGTACGCACTTCATGAAATTCAATGCATATTTAAAATTTTTGTAGTTAGAATACTTGTGTATACTTGGAACTTATTTTTTCATATACTTGGGATGTAGTGACATAATTAATTACGTGTGTAGTTATATTTATAATAAAGCATGTATTGTATGTGTGCATGCTGGCATTTATTTACGTCTTGCAATGAGCCACTCTAAAGCACTGCTTTTAAACTTGTAACATGATCTGAGAAAAGCATTCAGTCCATCTATGATCGAGTGATTTCTTAGAGATCCAAGAGATCCAACAGGTCAAGAAAGACATGAGTTAACAAGGGCTGTGGAAGTGTCAGATCTGGTGATCATAGTTGTAATGAAATCCGAGCTATACAAGTCTGCACAATAAAGTTTACTTTACGAGGCATTTTGAATTATTATTGTATGTAATAAACTTGGTTCAATGCATGGCTGGATTATTTATTATTGTGTTCAATTGATTTATATTCTCGATTAATGCTATATGCTTTGTAGGTGTTTTCTGTATAAATTCAGTAATGCATTTTGTCTTGTCACTTGAAAGTTTATTCAGATTGTTACTTGTGCATGTCAGCTTTTTTTATGTGGCGTGTAGTGTAACATTAGCGTATCTGCATTTAACCAAGTGGAATAGGTTAATACTGGTTCCATTTGATGTTTTTTTAACCAGCTGAGGAGCTTCGTTGCTATGCTCTAACTTTACATGGCACAAGTTTAATTGCATTGTCTCAAAGCAGTCTCCTGAAGATGTTACTTGGACATTACTTGGCATCTATTGTCTTGCAATAACAAACACTGCCTCACTCATTCGAGTTATTCTGGATGACAGTTGCCTGGATTTGAACTTCATGTATGACATGAATCTTCAGTGCTAAGCTTAGAATAACCTCTATGTCATTATAATACAAATGTAATTTGATGATGTCCACCATACAAAGTTCAGAATAATAGGTCTTGCAGTGGACATTTGAGCTGACTTTTGAAGTAAGCAAAACTGCAGTCTAGGTTAATTATATGTCGAGCAGGTCTAGTTGAAATATAAGTAGACTAGTGCGGCCTGAATCCAGGTATTTGTTGAGATGTGACCTGGAATAGAGCAGTTTTAAATTTTAAATCCAGATTCATTTTGCATTTCAGTCAAAGGATGAGTTGGCAATTCTGATGTATGCTCTGCTCCTGCAGTGCTTTTTAAGTGCTTGAGACATGCTACATCAAATGGTTTTGTACATACTCATGTACATAGTTACATACATGTACATCCATACACGCATGCATCCACTGCAACTTCATGATATGCTATCTAGCAATATAACATCAGTTATTAAGATAATCTGAAACTTTAATCTGAACAACTTTTAACAAGGTAGATTTGCAGTGTCATAACATTTTCTTCGCACCATTGTTTCTAATAATGAATTTCTTTTGAAAATGTTTGGTACATTAACAGTTTCAGAATTTGGGTCACTTCAACATTTGTGGAAATTAAAACCGAATACAACAAAATATTTGACTGTTTCGCAATCCTTTCAAACATTATGTTCTTGCTACTTAGTTGGAGCAGTACTCTTTGTTACTTTACAGTTTATTTCTCCAGAAATATAAGTAGACTAGTGCGGCCTGAATCCGGGTATTTGTTGAAATGTGACCTGGAACAGAGGAGTTTTAAAATTTAAATCCAGATTCATTTTGCATTTCAGTCAAAGGAGTTGGCAATTCTGATGTATGCTCTGCTTGATACTTTTTCTTGGTTTGTTTCGTCATTTTTATCCATTTAGTCACTAGAAACCCTGGCCTTTTTGGACATATGATTCTTTTCTTTGTCGAAATAACTGTTCCTTTTGGTAAAGTGCATCCTGAGTTCCAATTTTCTTTTGCTTGGCTTACCGGTACATGATCTCCTAGGTTGAATTCGGTGGAAGTCTCCATTTGTGGTCTGAATATCTGTGTCACAATCAATTTCTCTCTTGATTCTTACAATCTCATCATGACCAGATATGATCTCTTCTTTGATCGTGATGCATTTCGAAGATCTTTGTGTTTGCTTTTCTTGCAGCTCTTTCTTTATGTTTACAATGTGTGCGTCACAATCGACTTCCTGCTTAATTCTGATGATGGGCTCATCACTGGACACTTCTCTCTTGATATCTTGAAGTTTACATGATCTTGTGGGCTGCTTTCTTTGCTGTTCCTTATTTGTAGTAAGAGCTTCAGTGTTAAAAAGAGTCTCCTCCTTAATTCTGACAAAGAGCTTGTTACTTGCTGGTTTAACATCGGCATCATTGTTTACACCATGTTCAGGTTTAACAATTGTTTCTGCTTGTTTATGGTTTGACTTTAGCGAAGAATGACTTGCCTTTCTGCTACTTCTGCTACATGATGGTTGAGGCGATTTCCCAGTTTCTTGCTGCTCCTCTATTATAGCATTGAGCACTGAAGCGATGATTTCTTCATTCGATTCCTCGACTTCTTCTTTTAAATTGGAATTCTGTGAACTTGGACAACTAGCAGCTTGAATCATTGTAGTTTTTTCCGATTCTCGGAACTCCTGAACAAATCGATCCCATACACTGTTGCGCTCCTTTGCCAAGTTAGACCACGTCTCGCTATCGAATGTCGACTCGGTGTTTGTTTCAGGGTTGGGTGATAATCTCTTCATTATCTTCTGAGCAAATCGTTCAGACTTGGAAAGACGCCGTTGGTGGAATTTTAAGTTCCTGTCGAAATTGAAGACAAAATCCTCTATGTTTTGTTTTATGTACATTGAATCGAACTGTCCATAAATGTCCTCTGCCTCTTGCTTTATTCTCTCGTCGATCTCATATCTCTGGATTGGTTCAAGTACTGCTACTAAAACTGGATATTTCAGCAGCAGTGATGCACTGGCTTTCTCTCGAATGTTGCCAAGTAACGACAAACATTTATCGTGATCTTCTTCACCTTCAGTAAGACTCTTCACTTGCTCAATCAGCGTTTCTATGAGAGACACTTCATCGTCCAATGTCTTCAGTTTGTCTTCATATGTGTTTGGCATTGTGTCTTCAAGTTCGAGTGTTTCGTCAAATCCTGCTTTCGCGCCAGACGTTCCTTTGCTTTTGGACTCATTTCTCTGATTTTCGTAGCGCAGCAAGTTTCTAGCGCTTGCCAGAGTCGCCTGTTGTTCCAAGAAATGTTTAATGCCAGTGACGTTTTGCTCTTTCTCCAGAGATGAGTTTTGAGTAATTGTTGAATTCTGATTTTGCTTAACAGCCTTTGCTTTTCCCTTACCTAATTTACAATCGGATGTTGACCGCTTGCCTTTTCTCGGCACTGATTCAGAAGTTGTTTTGCTATTTTCACCAGACTCGTTAGTCGTGGCACTTCCACATGTACTTGGTTTATCTTTACTTTTAACTTTACTTTTATTATTGTGTTTTGCAGTTTTGTGGTTGATCGGCAATAATTCATTTCCGGCTGTTGTTGATTTCAGTTCATTTGTTGTCGAGTCATTGTTGCATGTGTCTGATATTGCTGCTGCTGCTGCTGCTTCAGCAGTCTCAACACTGATGCTTTCTGTAGAGGAATGATTCGCTCTGTTGTCTTCAGCTACTGCAGTTTCATCAGCGACTGTCTTGCTATCATTCTTGGCTGAAGCTATTTTGACAGAGCAAGTCTCAGTTGCAGGAATTGATTCTGTTGCTGTTCCAACTTTGCTCTGTTTCTCATCAGTTTCTTCTGATAGATGAAGTTTACGTTTCTTGCTGCCGAACTGTGGTTTGAATTTTGTAGGAGCTTCAGAATGTGTGTGCTCTTCAGTTGCGTTTGACTTTGTTACGATAATGTTCTGTTTTTCAACAGTACACACCTCAGATGAATCGTCAATGTTTTTATTTGCTTCTTGGATGATCTCAGACCTTCCAGCACTGCAACTTAATTCTCCCTCTTTCTCATTGTCGGTATTTAATGTCTCCACAGGACTGTTCTCTGGTGGTGTATTGGAGAGATTTTTGTCTTGGGGTTTATTACGCTTGATAGAATTAATTGAGGAACTTTCTGTCCGAAGTGAGTCAGCTTCAAATTCACGGTCTTTTGTTTGGAAAGCAATATTTAACCTGGCATCATCGCAGCTAGACAGACCTGCTGCTGTGACGTAGATTTTAGCATTTTCTTGGGCATCCAGTGAGACTTGACTACATGAATTAGCATTGTAGGAGAGATTTAATTCATCAGTCTCACCGTCTTGGTCCATGCTAGAGTCTTTTCTTATTGAACTGATGTTTTCGCAGTTAGGGACTGAGTTTCCTTCGACGACGTCAGGCACCATCCAAAGGGGATTTGTCTCATCCTCGAGTTCAAGAAAATTCTCCAGGTTATCGGGTAAAGCCAGTGGTACTGCATTTACATCAGTGTCAAGGCTTTCAATGGCGGCCTTTAGGTGATCCTCTCTGAGAATCTCGTTAATAGATGGTGCCAGGTTTGTCCAGTCATCATGAAAATTAACCTCCCCAGACTCCTGTGACGAGCCAACGTGCTGAACATGTTGTGCCATTTCAGCCTGTATAGAAGCAACAAAAGGCTGTTAAATGGAACATTTTAAAACGGGCATTCATTAATATCACATAGCAGGTTACAGTAGTTGTATGTTTTACATACTTTTTAACAAAAGTCTAGATTTAGGAGCTGACCGGTCCCATTTAAAATCATAAATAAATAATCATAACATAAATTTATATAGCGCCTCTAAACGATCGCTAATCGGAGATGCTCCGAAAATGGGTATTTCATTGGAGACAACTCCAAGTATGTGCATAATTCTCTTACGTACATAGTTGACTACAGCGTGGAACATTTTGGCTACCTAAGTAGTTCGCCAGAAAACGGCTGCGGCTGTCGAGAGTGCCGTCTAAGTCGCACTGTGGTCTGTATCAGCACTTCAATAGCGATGTGTCGACAGTACATGTATTATAGTGACTTTTAAGAGATTAAATGGTAAACCGGAACTGGCCATTTCCGGGTTTTAAACTCCCATTGCTCTTCCTCATGATAAAATAATGACAATTTTCCACAAAACTCGCTTACTTGAAATTAAAAACTTAGAGGCTGATAAGTGATACTCAAATCCGCGAGAAGGTATTATATTATTTCTCAAATTAAACTTTTATTGTTTTAAGTTTTATTCTTGTAGCGGCAAATTTAGTCGAAGTGCGGCATTTCGTATTGTAGCGGCTTGCAATCTAGCAAAGCCATGGGCGTCCGCAGGAATTTTTCTAGTGGGGCGCAAACTTTTAAATAATTGTCACATGGTCTAAATTTAATGGGTGACAGTTTGAATTTCCATATTACCACGAGAGAATCCTACCTATAGGCCTACGTTATGCGCCCAAAGAAAGATATATAGGTTCGACTTGTAGAACGAATCGATAATCACATTGAGAATTGCGTTGTAAGTCACCTTAATTGTAACAATCTCAACCAAATAATCTAAATTTATGTGCAACTATGCGAAAAATCCAGAGGGGCGCACTTGCGCCCCCTTGCGCCCCGCTGCGGACGCCCATGAGCAGAGCAACATTGCAGCATAAATAACACATAGCCTAGACTGAGCTTTTATATTAAAAAAGTGTATGTAGCTTATACGTGCATATAAAGTTTTAAAAATACCGAATGATAGGAGTCTGTAGATCAGAATCTGTTGTCAAATCGCGATATCACAAACGATTAAATTATTAAAAATTAAATTATTGACGTTCGAAGAACACCATTACATCGTCCTGCCATCGTCTGCTGATTAACGCGGGATTCGGTTTCATAGATTACGCATCTTGGATACCACACCGCAGCAATTTCTTGGATTGCACTTTATTCCTGGATCTGAACTAATAATTTTTATAGTAAACAGTATTCGCAAAAAACGATAACATCAGTAGGCTACATCACCAAGGTCTTTTCAAACACGACGCCGCCAACAGAACACGGAACGGTGGGTCCTATAAATTGTCGTGTCTTAGACGCTGAGATACGGTAGGCTAACTCGTAGGCTAAATTCTTAGACCTAGGCCTAATTGATCCTTAGGCCTAATTAAATTATTTGAAATTCTTTAAATTTTGGATAATAACTGATTGTTTATATAGACCTAATAGGCCTACATTTGATGTATTGCATATGTTTGGGTCAAGCATTTATTTAAATATCCTAATTGTTTGATTCCACGAAGAGCCATTATGATTAGGCTAGGCCTATAGGCTAGCCACTGTCTTGCGTTGCATTTCTCCCAGACGGACTCGACCCTGCTATGGCCAATGGAAGAGTCTTAGGCCTAATGGCCACAAAATAGACTAAATGGTCACACGAAAGAATCGAAAATGGTAAAATTATGGACGTCATAGGCTAATGTGTAGGCCTATAGACTAGGCCTACTTTGCTTTTAAATAGTAAGCTTAATCTGGTAGGCCTACGTTGAAATAGGAAAATGCATGGGCCTAAAAAATACTTATTTTTAAGGATGCCAACGGTCAAAGCAGCCACAGTCGTTAAACTTTTGGAGTAAATAATTATAGTCTGTTGAGATTTCTGCCAGCTTCAGTGACGATATAATTTTTATTAGGCCTATGTTTAAGCCGTTCAACTCAACGGTTTTGATACCACTTCGGCAATCAATCATGCAGCAGCGATTGTTGCAGACTCAGGGAAGAATGACTCCCAGAGTCTCAATTAATCCGATTTCTTCTTCAAAGGGATTCGACGAAATTACTCTGTCTTGATGAGAAAATTATTTACGATAATTGTTGATCTCAGATGAAAACAGATGCGACGACGATTTACGGATAAAAAATAGCAAAATATCTATAGCTAATAGCTTTGATGATTATCATTATCACGACATCCATAGATAGGCCTATGGCATAGCCTACACTAAACGCAACCATAACTCGGTGGTGGTGGTGGTGGTGGTGGTGATGGGGGTGGGTGGTGGGTGGTGGTGGTGGTGATGGGGGTGGGTGGTGGGTGGTGGGTGGTGGTGGTGGTGGTGGTGGTGGTGGTGGTGGTGGTGGGTGATGGCGGTGGTGGTGGTGTATTTTCCCGTTCAATCAACCGTATTCTTCTAACACCGAAAGTACATGTAATCCTATCTAATAAGATACTGGCATGTCTAGGCTATAATAGTAGGCCTACCTGTTTGATCCAAAGCAGTGAAAAAAGATTAAGACTAAACAGAAGGTGGGAACTGGTAGACTCTACTGGTCCATGTCAATAACAATTGAGGTGTGGTGGTGCACTGTGGACTATTATCGTCACGGTGTTAGGAATTGATTAGATTTAGACAATTATTCTAGCAAAGAGAAAAGCCGATTATTCCAATAGGTGACTAGTGTACCTGATGCTCCCGTTATACATGTATGTGTGCCTGTAATAGCAGTTTTAGTAGCTTTTTAGTAGCAATTCAGGGTGGAGCGAATTATACGCAGAGGAAATGTAGCACCATGCATACAAACAACGTTGCCTGTCTCTTCGTCAAAATAAATGCACGGTACGCTCGTCTGTCTGTCTGTCTGCCCGTCAGTCCGTTCGTCTGTCTGTCTGTGTTGTCTGTCTGCGTGCATGCATGCATGAATGTATGTGTTTGTGTAGGTTTGTTTACAAGTCTATCCGTGTCTATGGGTGTATGTCTCCGTGTGCCTGCTCCTAACCATCTACATTTATCTGCCTTCTTAACAATAATATCTTCGTCTGTATGCGTGCATAGTCCTGTGCGTTATGTTGCGTCTGCCTACGCATCGTTCGTGACTTTATCTCGTGACATTAATATTTCCTTGGCTCTCCATAAATAAATTACTAGCCTTCGGTTCGGCCTGTATACGGGAGTGGGGGGGGGGGGGGTGTTTGACCCCGTCGTCCGTCCTCTGTGCTGGAAGCATTGTGGCGCCTGTGTTACACCGTGTTACAAAAAAGACAAAGGCTTCTTTGAATGCATCTGTCGATGAACACATGTATGTAGGCCATGACTGTTTTTTGTCTGTTTATCTTTTAGCTTTCATGTCGTATTCTCTTTCAGTGAGCGATTATGTCCTTCTGCGTGTTTGTGTGCCTGTGTGCGTGTGTATGTATAAGTTTACGTATGTATGTGTGTATGTATGTTTTATAAAGTATGTATGCATGTATGTATGTATGTATGTATGTATGTATGTATGTATGTATGTATGTATGTATGTATGTATGTATGTATGTATGTATGTATGTATGTATGTATGTATGTATGTATGTATGTATGTATGTATGTATGTATGTATGTATGTATGTATGTATGTATGTATGTATGTATGTATGCATGCATGCATGCATGCATGCATGCATGTATGTATGTATGTACGTACGTACGTACGTACGTACGTACGTATGTATGTATGTATGCGTGTTAAACACAGCCTCAGCAGGTCGTCTCTGGGTCATGGGAGTTAACAGGCAATAATAAAAAAATTAAATATAAAAAATATATATATTAAAAATTCCAATGAATTTTTAGATTTTTTGCAGATCACGAGGCAAGTCAAGAGTTAAACAGGCAGTACGTCAAATGACTTACCGCGATCTATTATGAATAATATAATTATGGTATCGCCGCCATTGCCACTTCACGTGAGATCTGCATGGTGTCAAAACTAATGCTTACCTCCTCTAGTCCTCTTCCTTTGCCGTCAGATCTTCCATTCGACAGTGTGCGGACAGTGCATTCATTTAATGACTGGATTCATCACCAGAGGGCGTAAGTGGTTAGGAAATCACGAGACAGATGGATGGGTACATGCGTTGATTCGGATTTGAACCCAGACAATTCGATTGACAGCCTAGGACGCTGACCACTATAATTATCATACATGCACTGTGGAGCAGCATTGAATATTGATTGTTCTGGAGAGGATATTAATACTGGAGTTGATTAGTTGTGCAGTGTTTGCTTTCGTTTGCTCAATCAAACGTCTGTTCCCCACCCCTCCACCGTCACACACACACACACACACGCACGCACACACATACACACACACACACACACACACACACACACACACACACACACACACACACACACACACACACAGAACACACACGAACACACATACACGCACTCACACACAAACACACACGCGCATACACGCACACACGCACACACACACACCTACACACGAACACACACACACACAAACACACGCACACAAACACACGCACGCACAGACACACACACACACACACACACACACACACACACACACTAATCATCATCATGATTATCATCCGATCCATCGTCAGAGTCCACTCGTATAATAAGGACAAATTTTTACTCTGCAACTGAAGACGATGGACGGAACAAGAACCAAATTTCCGTACTTCCGTTCTCTTTTGTTTGTTCTTCTGTCTGGCCATTTTGTCTTCTTGTCCGACCGTTAGTCTCTCTATCTGTACATCTGCTTATAGGCCTACTACTATTAGTCTGTGTCTTGTGCGTCTGCTAGTCTGTCTCCTTGCATGTCTGCTTCTCAGACTCTGTCAATTCGTCTCTTTGTCCGTGCGCATGTCTGTCTGTATGTTTGTCAGTCTGTCTACATTGTATCTGTGCCTAAATCCGTTTTCTATATAGCCATCATCATCGTCGTCGTCATCGTCGTCATAATCATCATCATCATCACAGGGTGAGAATTGCCGGGGGGGTTGGGGGGGTTCAACCCCCCAGTCATTTTTAGAGCCCCATGTTAAAGTATGTTTTTCATACCCCAATTTCAAGTTTATCATAGGCCAACCCCCCCAGTTATTTTTCCACAATTCTCATACTGCATCATCATCATCATCATCATCATCATCATCATCATCATCATCATCATCATCATCATCATCATCATCATCATCATCATCATCATCATCATCATCATCATCATCATCATCATCATCATCATCATCATCATCATCATCATCATCATCATCATCATCATCATCATCATCATCATCATCATCATCATCATCATCATCATCATCATCATCATCATCATCATCATCATCATCATCATCATCATCATCATCATCATCATCATCATCATCATCATCATCATCATCATCATCATCACCACCACCACCACCACCATCATCACCACCATCATCATCATCATCGTCATCATCATCGCCATCGTCGTCATATTTGTCGTCGTCGTCATCATCATCGTCGTCGTCAACAGCGACGACACCATCGTTATCTCTGCGCTCACATATCACCAGGATGATCAGTGGCAGGGATGCAGAAAAAGCGACCGCAGCCAGCAGCAGCAACAGCAGCAGCAGCAGCCAATGGCCAGAGCCTTGCGATAGCAGCCTACAACACAGCAGCAGTGGATATTGCGCGAGGCCTCGGCCGCCGTGAGGAGTCCAATGTTGTCTGCGTCTAGGCCTTGGCTGGCCGCGCTGAGCAAACGGCGGCGGTAGAGGGCAGCAGAGGCCGTAGTGCTGCAAAATCCCCGCCGCCGCTACTGCAGGCAACGTCGGGCTGAGACTGAGCGTTGTCGGTGAAACGAGCGTACACTTCTCGTGATACACACGCCTTGCAGACAATAATAATTTGCGCCTGGCTGCTGTACGCGGCAGCGGCGATGAATTAATCCGTTTGAAAGCGATTGCGTTTGGAGACGGGATCCCGTACAACAGCAGCAGCAGCCCACCTCGTTTATCGCCACCGCCGCCTTTTCCCGGTTTCTTCGCCCGACGTATTGTACAGGGTACAGTAGTAGGCAATCGTTCGCCAAAATGGCGGAGTTGCGCCCAGCCGCGTTAGCTGTGTTTTGACGTCGGCGGCTGACTGGCACTTTAGAGATCAGTGCTTGTGGATGGGTGGGTGACTTTCGGATGAATTATATCTGATAGATCGATTAGGATCGATTGGGATCGATTGGGATCGATTGGGATCGATTGGGAGACTGCGGGAGTATCGTCAACGAAGGTAAGTGGACTGGGACGTCTTCGGGAAACTTCTTTGAATTCTGGGGCATTACTGTAGACGCCAAACATGATAATAATTTCGAGATTTCTTCAGCGTCCAAAGAAAGCTAGGCCTGGAAGATACTGGAAGGCTGTAAGGAGCTTATTAAAGAGACGCCACGCAGCCGAATATAGGTGGGCATGTAAGAACAGGTTCTGATGTAGATCGACATGCAAAGGTCAGAAAGGGTCAGGCAGATAAACAGTCATACGGAAAATAATTAGCCATTTAGCCTATATATACTGAATAATACTGACGTTTCACAATGCTCATGCTCCTATAAGTTCAGAGCCGCTCATTGCAGTCGGTCTAAACTCTAAAGGAACCATCAAATCAAACGTATTCTACCGACTGCTCCGAATGGAAGTCCCAACACGGGGTAATGAACGACATGCTTCAGCAGATGTGTGGGAGCGTGGCACATGCAATACCCGCTTGGCATTAGAGCGCAACGATCGCCGACCTTGCAGCGTCTGATTTGAAATTGGAAGACAGATGGAGCTCTATGCACCGAATTTGACCGAAATGATGTTGACGACTGAAAACTGTCCAAAGAAGAAACGTGTAAATAAAGACCTTACATTATCTTACATTACCTTAGACAAATCCAGAGATAGCTCAGGGCCGGATTAAGAAATGTAGGGCCCAGTTCGGAAATGTTTTGAGTCTTTTGACAGGATCTTCGATCGAAAAATCTGATGACCATTTTAGTCGTTTGGTCGAAATTTCGTCATAATATATACCGATTTATTTTTAAAAATCAGCATGACATTGTGTGGCCCGATAAAGTGTGGGCCCCTGTTCGGTCGAACATGCCTTAATATGGGCCTGAGATAGCTACAGAAAGAGACAGCAATAATATTGCTGTCTCTTTCTGTAGCTTTCTCAGGGTCTATATTATAGGCCTATGAAGAGAAACATTCACGCACACATAGGCCTACATACAATAAATTATGTATCTATAATATTATGCAGGCTAATATTATTTGTTTTATTGAGCTCTTGTTGACATTACATCGCAGCCAGTTAGTATGAGTGGTTAAATACAGATTAACTTAATAATGAGCATAGGCGTACGGGAGATTTCAGCAGTGCGGGAGGGTGGGAAAGATTTTACTTCTGCTCGAAAAATAAATCTCGTGGTGGGATTTTCCCAGACAAAAACGTTGACGACCTTTTTTACTCATCGGGTTAAAATGTCGTGAAAATTACTATTTTTTCTTATTTTCCCGGGTCTGCTTGCCCGAAAAATAGACTTTCCCAAAATTTTGGGATGGGCATTTGCACCTCTGGACCCCCCGCCTCGTACGCCTATGATAATGAGCCTACATGCAGTCCATAATGCATTATGCATTTTAGTTTCTCTATACTTCCTTCTTGGCATGACTAATAAATATTTTCTAAAGTAAGAAAACGGTTCACTTGATCTACAGAGGAGACGCAGACCTCTTTCTGTTTTACCCTCGTAAACGCGCTATGAGACCTGGCGATTGTAAATTGATCAGGAACAGAGTTTGTGACGGTTTTTCCCGATTCAAGCATCTTATTGTCGAAGCAAACAAACAACAATTAGATTAACAACGTTAATGTCAACTTTTTGAGTGGAAAGTTAAGCGGTGATTCTGCAAT